>CM025856.1:15785002-15895544 GCA_003952965.2 Morella rubra | reverse complement strand
ATAAGATGTGCTCATGTTGAATTTTTTTTTTCTCTCCTTGTGCCTGCTATTCACTAGGGTTTGACAAGGCAGGTGCTTGAGTGCCCGGAAAATTCCTGGGGTAATTGAGTTTTGAGGCCAGGTATTTGAGTGATTCCTGGGCAATTGATTTTGAGCCGGGGTATTGATTGTGATTCCTGGTATTGATCTGGAGGAGAGAAAATACCCGGGGTCACTAAGTTCCTAAAGTCTCGGGGTGTATTGAGTGCTCGGGAAAACTTCCCGGTTAAATGGGGCATGGAGAGATCAATGGCCCGGCCCTGGCTAAGTACTAAATGCCTGGGGCATCTGAGTGTTACATGCCCGGGGGTATTTGAGAACTGACTGCCCGGGGCTTATTTTTAGTGCGGGATGATAGAGCCCTGTATGCCCTGAGTTTCCTTTTTCATGTTATCTTTTTCTACGTGTCTTAACCATGTGGTGTGCATTAAATGCATTCTTACCATATTTTTTCTATCTAAGATTTAGATGGGGCTTTGTCATTGGCGCATAATTTAATTTCTGTTTGTTAAGAGATACGTGAGATATGGGGAGTTTAGGTGGCTGCTTATGAATGGGTACGACCTGATTTACAATAATTGCCTAGACCTCTAGCTTAGGATGTGTAGATTGGCCAGGGGGAATTCACTAGGGAGTTATGTTCGGTTTATATTGTTAGCAAAGATTTACTCGGCTAAAACTGATAACGACATTAAGAGAGAAACTTCAGTTGACTTAAGAGAAAGAGAGGGAAAGTGACGTGAAACACCTGGTGACCAAAGAGATTGACCGAAGGATAAGAGGAGGAAGAGACCAAAGAAAAAGGGAGGAGATTACGAGAAAGTTGGGAAAAAGTGAGGTATTTTGGCCTGCACTTTTCTTCCCATCAGCTTTTGTTTTTTCTTTTCCTAACATGGTGTCTTACTATTTTTAGGTGTCTTAATCCTTCAAGAAAGCGGTACAACAACGAGTTAAGGTAAGGGTGTAGAGTTTGTCTTAAATAGGGGTATTGGGGGTGTTCGGATTGTGCATAAAACGTGTGACTTTTGTCATGAGATGGGAAAAGACAAGTAACTCATTCTTGTTTCTGTGTTGGATTTAAACCAAACAAAAACATGCGAAGGGCTTATAAGAGAAAGGGGCCTAAAGACTTTGGGGACCACCTGGGGCCAAATTCGACTTTTGAGAAAAAATGGGTTTATATATATGCCGTGAAGCTTTTGTTTATATCGGGAAAGACTGTTTTATTTATAGGCTCGGGAAAGATTTTGTTGATAAATGTCCGGGAAGATTTTGTTTATATGTATGCCCGAGAAAGACTTATTTTCTTTATATATGCCAGGGAAGATTTTTAGATGCCCGGGAAAATTGTTTTTGAATGCTCGAGAAGACTTTTTTTTTTTTTTTTTTAATGCTCAGGAAGATGTTTTTCTTTGTATACTCCGGAAGATTTTTCTTTATATGCAGGAAAGCTTTTGTTTTATATATATGCCCGGGAAAGATTTTTTTTATATATATGCTTGGGAAAGATTTTGTTTATATATGCCGGGAAGATTTTGTTTAATGCCCAGGAAGATTTTGTTTAATGCCGGGAGATTTTGTTTTATATATGCCCGGAAAGACTTTTTTTCTTCTTTATATGCCCGGGAAGATTTTGTTTATATATGCCCGGAAAGATGTTTTTGTATGTTTGGGAAGACTTATCTTTTTATCTTTGCCCGGAAAGACTATTTTTTTTTCTCTGCTCGGGAAGACTTTTCATTATATATGCCGGGAAGCTTTTTCTTTTGGAAATAGTCAAGGGCCCTAAATCCTTGAGATTTTTCTTGAATAGCCGGTCCTTAGTGGGTTTAGAAATAAAATAAATAAAAATAACCCAGCCATATAAGTTGTTGGACTTGCCTATTATAGCATGTGGTGTTTATATTGTTTCAGCCATGATGACTTAGATGTTAGATTGATGAATTATAGCACATGAACATCACATGAAATGGAAAAAAATGAAGCCTTCTCAATGAAGAATAGATCAGGCCACTTGAGGATTATTACGAAGGGTTAATGTAAAATTATTGTGCTTCATTTTATGTGCCATATGAAAATCCATTGATCGTCTTTGATTACTTGATTATCCATGAAACATATGATACATGTTGCATCAACATGTCATGGGTGTGGAGAATCTAATAACAGAATGATAGAAATAAAACCCATACCCAGAGGTGGTCCTATGACAGGGTGACAGTACCT
The DNA here is from genome assembly GCA_003952965.2 of Morella rubra. Classification (NCBI taxonomy): domain Eukaryota; kingdom Viridiplantae; phylum Streptophyta; class Magnoliopsida; order Fagales; family Myricaceae; genus Morella; species Morella rubra. Next base: position 15,893,279 of record CM025856.1, on the reverse strand, counting down.
ATCACAACAGTAGGATAGTGCAAGCCACCATTAAAAGGAGTGGTTGGTATCCTTAGCGTGAAACAATATACACATGATAGGGTCTTGGTGCCGGGGCACTGGACAGTCCAGAGGAGAGGAGGGACGCACAACCCGGACTTTGCGGGGTTAAACAGAGAGACAGAAAGGACACCTCTACAGATCAGGAAATTAAAGAAAGGAAAAGAAGAAAAAGTGAAATGACCGGGAAACAGATGCATCATTCCTGCATTGCATCGATTATACATTGTTATCTGTTTATTTTTATCAATGCTTAATTCATACAGTAGGACTCACCCCATTATTTGTTTAATTTTCTTGTATGTACTACTATGGCTGTGGGCCCTGGACGTAAAAGATGTTAACCTTTATGAGTGAGGAGTTTTTGGATGTTGACCCATACATCCTAGTGATGACAATTTGGACGTTTGTTACTAACTCGTTTGAGGTTTACGGGGGGTACGAGCCCCAATGGTACCTCAAGGAGCCTCCGACAATCCCAGTTCCCTTAGTTGAGGATTTTGAGCTAGTTGATTTTGACCCGACTCTTTTGTATGACGTCCCTCATCCACCGGCGCCGCCAGTAGAGGATATCGAAAAAAATAAAATTATTGACCTAACCTCTGACACTGAGTCGAGGGTTGACTAGATATCAGTTGTAGTCTTTTTCTTTGGATTAGTGTACATTCTGTTGCAGTCTGTTGTTGTAGGATAGAAAGCTATAGACAGCTTCCACTTTTGTGGTTGAAACTCCGCCATGTTGTAGTGTTATTAGTGAAGGCAAATGTTTACAGTTATGGAGTAGTGCTCATGGAAATAATATATTGCAGAAGGAACATGGAGTTTGAAGTATCAAACGAGGACGAAATTATCCTTTCAACTTGGATCTACAAATGCTTTGTAGCTGGAGAGTTGGATATGATTGTGAAGTGGGAAGAAGTAGATAAGAGGACTTTGGATAATATGGTTAAGGTGGGACTCTACTGTATTCAAGATGAACCAACTCTTTGTCCCTCCATGAAAAGTGTCCTCTTGATGTTAGAAGGGAATATTGCTGATATATCTTTTCCCCTATGTCCAGCTTCTACGTTCATGTAAACTTTGGCTTGATCCAAGAAAAACTTTATTTCTGCTTTCATGTAGATTTCCTCCTATATTCCTAACATGGAAGGGATGTGTATTTAACCCCCTCAGTAGCATTGATGAAGCCATTTTTAACTGGCCTATCACAGAAATTCATTGGGCCAAAACCTGTGGGAGCTAGACTCAAAGTCCAGTACTTGGGATGAGTTGAAAGGTTCAAACTCTCTTTCCTTCCTCCTGCAAGTAAAATAACACTCTAGAGCTTAGAGTCCTCCCTGTAGGCAGATTTCTCCAATGTTATTGTCAGTCATCATCGTCTAATATCTTTTATTTTCTCGTTTCTGGTTATCAATGAGAGAGTTTAAGAGAGAATTGCGTATCTTTTCCTATTTTTCTCTCCTTCTTATTATACCCCCTTTTCATTGTCTGGGTCGGGGCTTCGTTTGGGCCTTGGCCTTATTTTCCCCCTGATTCGTATCACCTCTCAAATATTTTCTATCTCATCCACCATTTATTGAAGGCCGGTGTTGTCAAAATTGGTCTCCCCAGGATGATCCGAACTGACTGCCCTTTTTTTTCTTTTTCTACCTTTCAGCTCGTTAATCAGTAAATAGAGAATAATCATAATTTCTTATGTCAGCTTCTTTGTCCGATATAGTATGGATGTCAGTTTCCTTTATGGACCTTCAATCACTATGGTGCACATATTACATCGAATGGCTAACCTTTGTTCTGCTATTTTTGGACTTTAAGTTATGAGCTTTTGTTATAAGGGAAAATTTCTCCTCCATCAGTAGCCCTTTATTTTGCTAGGCAACTTTAGCTAAGCTAGGAGAATATCATGACGTCGGTTTTAATCTTAGTTAACTCCCTTGGCACATTAACCATCATTTCAACATCTTTTCTTTCGTGAATTATCCATTGGGTTCTTCACCACTTCCTTGCTTAATAAGACTTGGGCTCTCCTTATTTCGAATCACCAAGCTTCCCTCTCCTGCTGTTCATCTTTCCATCAATCTAACCCAATGTCTTGCTTGAGGACCAGACATAAAAGAAAGAGAACTCCTCTGGTGTCTCTTTCTCTTTTAGACCTTCCGCCTAAAATATTAACAAACATCTTTATCCCGAGTGGTTCAAGATAATGGCGTGGAGGTGTATTTTAAACTGGTGAGAGTGAGCTCAAAAGTTAGGGAGATAGCCAAGTCACCTCCAGTGCTTCAAAGTATCAAATTTGAAGAACTTCCCCTTTGTGATCCAATGCAAGACTTCATCTCAACCATACAAAGGTATGAGAACCCAAATGTTCTCTACCTCAAAGGGGTGGAGTTAGCATTTGAGCTTGAAACTGATTATCCAGCAGGAGAAAGGATGATCATGAATGCTAGTCAACTCCAGTGTTCTCGTGCTATCTATACTAAGTGTATGTTGAACATGCTTAAAGATGAAGTAGATAGTGAGGTATAGGAAAAACTTGATGCTCTCAAACAAAGGCTGAGCCCCCACGACATGCAGTGGGAGAGAACGGGGGCCATTGAAGTATTTCGTGAAGCCTAGAGTGATTCTGCCCCTATTGAGGGAGGTAAGCCCCCGGTTTGTGTTAAGGATTGCATGGATCCTCCTATGTTTTTGGCTATATGGTTCCTCATTCTAGCATTTCACCCTGACATCTTCGATGCAGCCCTTTGTCTGACCTGTTGTGCCAGCTGGGAACTTCAATTCTTCCTGTCTCGTGTAAATATTGGATTCTAATTAACCAAGAAGATGCGAAGTTTTCATTTTGATTTTCTTTTTCTTTATTTCCACTCTTTTCTGCCTTTCATGTGCAGAATTTTTGTAAAGAGAGTAGGGGTTGATGTGTACCGAATAGGTTAATCCTTAACTTTCCCAATTCTCTTATGCAATCTTTCTTTGGATCGTTGTGCTGGGTCCTTTTGGATATGACATGTAAAAGGGGTTTTTTTTGTACATACCTTCGTACTTATGATATGGGATGTTGCTACTATTCACTTTTTCTTTTTCCTTCTCCTTGTCTTCATGTATGTTGTTCCTTAACTTCTGGCTCATAAATGAGCTCTCTAAAAAGCCTAAAGCTATGCAACGTCATCAATGACCCTATTTGGTAGACCTAGTTCCCATAAATCACCCTATTTCAAAGTACTTTTGGGTTTCCAAACGTCACGAACTAGGTTATAAATTAGCTTGACTCCATCTTTTTGATTTCACCTCAATTCTCGTTTTCCTCTTCTTCCTTACCCAACCCTTTGTCTCCTCTTATATTCCTCCTTTTGTTCCCATGAATATTGCAGATCTCCCCTACTTATTCCTTATGCTGCCTTTTGAATTGATCTCTATGATCCTCACCTTTTTACTAGAATCTCACCCTGCTGCTTTACTAGCACAGGCTCAAACCTATAGCCAATGTAGAGATTTGGTTTATAATCCCTCATCGTTGAGTAGGATTCTTGTTGGTATGTTACCTCCTCGTTTTCAGGTGGATGAAGCCTTCACGAGGGGCCTCCGACGCTTCCTTAGAAACGGGAACCCTAAGATCATGTTTTTGAGAGGTTTTGAGGGGTTGTTGACTCACCCTTCAGACAATCACCAATGGGCTGCTTTCAGCCGAGAGATTACTACAGCAAGTGACGAGGGCAGCTTCAGAGGGGCTTATGCTGCTTGTATTGTTCGAGTGCCTGAGGGAGGTGACATTTTTCCTACCCTTCATATCCTTTATAGTCACAGGGTAGTTCTTTCCCTTCCTGACTTTCGAAGGATGAGATTAGAAGTTTTGAAGATTTTTGAAACTAATTATCATAGATGGGCCCCTAACTTTTTTGAGTATGCTTACATTCTACCAAGATCCTACATGAGGCCAGAGGGATGCTATAATCCTGACCCCAGGGGGGATTGGCATGATACTTGGGATGATCCTTGGGTAGTTCCTCGGTTCAACCTTAGGATTGACTGGTTTAATGATGACGGCAGCTTGGAGATCTTTTCTGACGAAGATGGCTTTAGTGATATTGATGAAGTGGATCAAGATAATCCTTCTCAAATTTGGGAATAACTCTGTCCCATGCTGGGGGTTCTATGAATTGTATCACTTTTTTCATCTTCATAATCAACACTTGATGTAATGTAATGTGCTTCTTAAGTAAATTGTTTATGTTAATGTAACTTTTAGTTTCATTCTCTTATATGATAACTCTCTCCTTTTTCTTTCTTTTTTTTTTTTAATCGGCCCGTAGGCCTCTATTTCTTTTATTCCATAATGTATTTCTTTCTTCCTTTCATTATAAGTTTTTTATTCTCACCTATCCTCTTATCCTTCGTTTTATCATGGAGTTACCAGGAAATGACCCTCCGGCATCTAACCAGACCAATGCATCCTTCCCTATATAGGATCTTCATGACTCCCTTCTGTCTAGGATTTTCTGTCATGTAGTTCGTGAAGGTGGGATAAATGCCTTCTTCACTCTTCTGGGTACAAACCATCACTGGAGGGAGGTAGCTTACAGCCCCCCAGTCCTCGAGAAAATTCTGATAATGGAGAACCCCCATCATTCCTTTCCACCTCCTGCATTGGTTTATCTCCTTTCGAAGGTTCGAGGTTATCCCTTTTCCTCATCTTCACTTCCACCTCGCAACTCAAATTCTTATGGAAGATCTTATAGATAGTGAGAATCCTAGTGCTGAGTACAGGTTGGGAATAGACCTTTTCTTTTGGTAGGGTTCAAAGCCTAAGGTTGACCGAGGATTGATTCATCAATCAACCATGTTGGGGTTCTCTCATGGGATTTATATGGGTTTAATGTTACAAGTGGCCGAGAGGGTTTGCCTTCATGAAATACTCGAGGCTCTTAAGGCTTTTAGGGCCAGACTTGGACCTGCCTTTGCTCAGCTTATAAGGTCTAGTGTGATTATTGATGTTCGTTGGCATGAGGGTTTTCGGGATGTTTGAGACTTTGCATTTTATCTATGCCTTCCCTGCCTTACCAAGGCAGAAGTTGGTTAATTCTGGAAAGAGCCAAGACATCGTGCTTAAAGGAAAAGAATATATTTGCTCTTTTTCTGTTTATTCTGTAAGTTCTATACATTTGTGACTAGTGATCTTTTTTGTGTGGTCTGTTCTGATTTGTACTGAAGCTTTTAATGATCATATATCCTCCATTGTTGTCGTATATCCGGCATCAATTCTCATGAGATAAATAGTTTCTGTTGTCGTATATCCTCCATTGGTAAGATTCTTCATGATCATATATCCTCCATTGTTGTCGTATATTCGGCATCAATTCTCATGAGATAAATAGTTTCTGTTGTCGTATATCCTCCATTGGTAAGATTCTTCATGTTGTAACTAGTACAATTGAGCAAGTACAAATAGCCATCAGCATCAAGGTTTAGCGTCCTGTTGTCCCCCCAACCATCTATCCCAGATGCATAGTAAGCATATGGAGTTATGTCTGAAGTGTCCACCGGGTACTGAACAAGGTTTCCGTCACTTTGCATCTTAAGCCGGAAGATACCGGTTGAGTGATCAGATTCTGAAATGCTAGAAAGCAGCTGTTGGCCTGCTAAGAGATGATGACTGGATAAAAGGGTATTCGTCGGGTAATCAAAACTCTGCCATATTATTTTTTGAGCAGAATTATAGAGCACAAAATTGGCTGAATTAAGCATGGAAGCGGAGGAAGCTGCCCCAATTGAAGTAGCTATGACGATGATTCGTCGCCCTCCTGTCCCTTGCTGGAGGAGCCTGCCATCCATTTCGAAAAGCAAGGTAGCATTGCTGGAGACTAGAGGTCCATCGCGATTAGCAATCCATGTTAGCGTGAGCTGTCAAGATTCAAGTTAGGAAAGATATAGCAGTAAATATAGAATTGACACAATCAAGTGATGACCATGATACTTGCCTAGAAATCTGTATAGCCGAAATTAGAAGTGCAAGTTTTCTTATTTATCTGTATTCTCGCAATGCAAAGGATATCGAAATATATCAAAAGACAAAAGTTGACATGGTATCAAAGCCAGGTTACATGATCCCTGGCCTTTCCTTTCCATCGAAACCCTAGTGTTCTTTAAGCACTCCATGATCTTCATCTATGGTAGAAGACAGCGTTGTCACCAACCAACGCTGCTCACTCTCCACCCAATACAGATTCTCTTCTCACCACCCTTACCCACAAAATGACTGAATCTATTTCCAAAGCCCAAACCCCACCACTACCTATTGAAACCTCTACTACTCCTATCGGCATCAAGTTGGATGGTTCCATCTATGCCTTATGGTCCTAGGTTATCAAGATGTACATCTCTGGCAGAGATAAACTGGGTTATATCAATGGTGACATTCCACCCTCGATGCAGACTGATCCATCCTTTCAAAAATGGCATACCGATAATGCAGTCGTCAAAGGGTGGTTGATAAACTCTATGGACCCGACCCTCATTGGCAATTTCATACGATTTCCCACGGCAAAATCGGTCTGGGATGCCATTGCTACGACTTATTTCAACGGGAGTGACACTTCTCAAGTTTACGAACTCAGACGACGTGTGTCTCGCTTACGCCAGAATGGTGGCTCACTTGAGAAGTTCTACACCGAATTACAAGGCCTGTGGTGGGAAATTGATTTTCGTCATCCGAATCCTATGGAGTGCGCTACTGACATCCACCATTACACCCAACTTCTCAACAAGGACCATGTCTACACCTTCTTGGACGGTCTTGACGACAAACTTGATAACATCCACAATGATGTACTTCAACTGTGACCCTTTCCTTCCATCGAGCAAGCTTATGCTCATGTTCTTCGGGAGGCTCTCCGGCAGGCAGTTATGATCACCAACGACACTGATCTTGTCCCTCGCCTTCTGTTGCTGGGAAGTTCGTTGCAACTTCTAAGTCACGCCATGTTCTTGCTGGCACGAAATGCTCTCACTGTGGTAACTAATGTCACACAAGTGAGAATTGTTTTAAGAAATTTGGTTATCCTGATTGGTGGCATGAGTTGCAAGCTAAGAAAAAGGACTTGGTTGGTGTTGATGTGCACACGGGCAAGGTGGAAGTAGTGTCCTCTGAACCCCACCTTTCATTGATTCCCCAGGCCGAGTCTTCCCGAGTGGTAAGACCTATCTTTGATATAGGTAACTTCGGCTCTGCTTTTGTTACCTCATGTCGTGATGTTGCTAATGGTGCCTGGCTTCTTGACTCAGGAGCCACAGACCACATGACTTTTGCTGCCACTGATTTTCATACCACCTCCAAGCCGCGACGTAGTAGTGTTGCTAATGCTAATGGAGTTGTCTCTCTGGTCACAAGGGCCGGATCTGTGTATCTCTCTCCTTTTCTCCAATTATCCAATACTTTACTTGTCCCATCCCTTTCGCATAAATTATTGTCTGTTAGTCAAATTACTACAGACTTGCAATGTGCTGTTCTCATTTACCTACTTTTTGTCTTTTTCAGGATATTCTCACCAAGGAGATAATTGGGCGTGGTACTAAAAGAGGGGATTATATTATATGGAAGACTTCAGCACGGGTCATGCTCATCACATTTAGAGTAATGGGAAGGAGCAATAAATTTGGTGATGGCATTGCCGCTTGGGGCATCCCAATTTTGATTATCTAAAACATTTATTTCCTGGTCTTTTTTCCAATTTAGTGACTTCTGACTTCCATTGTGAAACTTGCGTTTTAGCCATAAGTCACCGGGTTTCCTATCCGCTCCATATGACTAGAAGTAATATTCCATTTGATTTAGTTCACTCTGACGTGTGGGGTCCCTCACCTATTTCTATTAGTTCTAGTGTTCGTTGGTTTGTTATCTTTGTTGACGACTGTAGCAGGATGACATGGCTTTACTTGCTCAAAAATAAAGATGACGTGTTTCATGTGTTTCAATCATTTCATGCAATGATTCAAACTCACTTTTCCGCCAAACTCCGCATTCTTCGCTCAGACAATGGCGGTGAATATATCAACCACCGTTTCCGCAACTATTTCGAGCATCATGGTCTTGTCCATGAGACCTCTTGTCTTCAGACTCCTCAGCAGAATGGCATAGCTGAGCTCAAAAATTGCCAAATCCTTGAAATTGCACAGGCTTTACTCCATGGAGCTCATGTGCCCATTCGATACTGGTCTGATGTAGTGTCCACCGCAGTCCATTTACTTAATCTTCTACTATCCAAGGTCTTGAATTTTCAGACCCTACTCCAGGTTTTGGTGTCCCATGTCTCTCTCCCTACGCCCTTATGATTCCCCTTCGAGTCTTGGTTGTGTGGCTTATGTACATCTGTACAAAAACCAACGAACCAAACTCGATCCATGTGCTCTCCGTTGTCTCTTCTTGGGCTATGCGGTGCACCAAAAGGGCTATCGGTGCTATGATCCCACCCATCGACGTACTTATGTGACTATGGATGTCACCTTCATGGAATCTGATACTTTCTTCTCCCCGACAACCCCTTCTACTCTTCAGGGGGAGACCGGCAATGAAGAGCACAATTGGTTGTACTTTGACTGGTCAAACCATGACACAATGGCAAGAGAAGCATCTGTGGAGCCTATAGAACTTTCAAACAAGCAAAATGACCCTTCCCACGAGCAGAATGATTTGACTTTAGACACTGAACCAAGCACCCCCCTTCTTCAGTACCTACGAACCCATCTCCTGAGAATATTCCTGAGGTAAGCATTCTTGACACATCTTCAAATATAAGTGATTTGGAAATACATACTGGATATCAATTACCTTCAGGAAAAATCGTGGGAAGCCACCTAATAGATACTCACCTGAGGTTGAAGAACGAAAATCAAAGTATCCAATTGCAAACTACGTGTCCACCAAGAGACTATCTGAACCACTCAAAGCATTTGTGCACGTAGTCTCCTCGAGTCCAGTTCCAACTGGGGTTCAGGAAGCCTTGTCTGATCCTGAAATGGACTCAGGCAATGATAGAGGAGATGAAGGCACTGCTAAAGAACAACACATGGACTTTAGTTCCGCTACCTGAAGGGAAGAAAGCAATAGGATGTAAGTGGGTATTTACTATCAAACACAAGGCAGATGGATCTATCGAAAGGTACAAAGTAAGATTGGTGGCAAAAGGCTATACACAGACATATGGGGTCGATTACCAAGAGACTTTTTCACCTGTTGCGAAACTAAGCATTGTACGAATATTGTTATCTCTTGCAACTAATCTTGATTGGCCCCTACATCAGTTTGATGTAAAAAATGCCTTTCTACATGCGATCTTGAAGAAGAAGTGTACATGGATCTCCCTCAAGGCTACACGGCATCAACTGAAACCAAAGTGGTGTGCAAATTGCAATGAGTGCTATACGGGCTCAAACAATCACCTCGAGCATGGTTTGGGAGGTTCAATCTGGCAATGAAGAAATATGGGTTCAAGCAAAGCAACTCAGATCATACATTGTTCCTGAAGCACAAATCGGGCAAAGTAACCGCATTGATAGTCTATGTGGATGACATGATTATCACCAGAGATGATGAAGAAGAAATATCTAGACTACAAAAGGAGTTGATCACCAAATTTGAGATGAAGGATTTAGGAGGACTCAAATATTTTCTGGGAATTGAAGTTGCCAGGTCACAACAAGGAATATTTCTCTCAGAAAGTACGTGTTGGATATCTTAACAGAGGTAGGAATGTTGGAGTGCAAACCAGTGACACTCCAATAGTTCAAAATCACAGACTTGGAGAATTTCCAGACCAAGCGCCAATGGACAAAGGGAGGTACCAAAGGTTAGTCGGCAAACTTATATACCTTTCACATACTCGTCCAGACATTGCATATGTTGTAAGTGTGGTTAGCCAATTTATGCATAATCCTAGTGAAGATCATATGGATGCTGTGATCCGGATACTAAGGTACTTAAAGTCTTCACCAGGGAAGGGACTTATGTTCTCAAAGAATAGTCATTTGAAGGTAAATGGCTATACATATGCTGATTGGGCTGGAAACATCTCATTTAGAAAATCCACTTCAGGCTATTTCATGTTTGTTGGTGGGAATCTTGTTACATGGAGAAGTAAGAAGCAAAAGGTAGTAGCACTCTCAAGCGCAGAAGCAGAATTTCGTGGAATGGCAAAAAAGCTTTGTGAACTACTTTGGACTAAAAGACTACTTACTGAACTAGGTTTTGCACCTACCTCATAAATAGATCTATTCTGTGACAACAAAGCTGCCATTGCTATATCTCACGACCCCGTACAACATGATCACACAAAACACGTGGAGGTAGATCAACACTTTATCAAGGAAAATCTGGAAGCAGGAATAATTCGATTTCCATTGTGAAGTCTAAAGATCAACTAGCAGACATACTTACAAAGGCAGTATCAAGTAAAGAGTTTTACAACTCACTCAACAAGTTGTGCATCAGAGATTTGTATGCATCAACTTGAGGGGGAGTGTTGGCGTGAGCTGTCAAGATTCAAGTTAGGAAAGATATAGCAGTAAATATAGAATCGACACAATCAAGTAATGACCATGATACTTGCCTAGAAATCTGTATAGCCGAAATTAGAAGTGCAAGTTTTCCTATTTATCTATATTCTCGCAATGTAAAGAATATTGAAATATATCAAAATACAAAAGTTGGCAGTAAGGAAGGTTTTTTATTTTTTTTTTTTTTTTGGGTAAGTAGGAGAGGTTTTTTCTTTTAGAATGGATGTCGGCCATTTAGATTTCATGAGGAAAATTCTTAACTACTTGGACCTTATATGAACCGGCCTCCCCATTTCTATCACTAGAAGAATTTCGATTGACTTCCCTAGCAATGTTTCCTCAAAAGGTGCACTGTTGGCGGGAATGGGCCCCGACTCCATGCTCTTACCCTTTTCGCCTCCTATGTCAACACTTCAATAACTGAGGTTCATTCTATACAAAAAATTGTAAATTTTTTAAGATTTTTAATAGAATTGTGAATATTTATGTAAATTAGAGTTTTATAGGCTTTTCTATAAAATTAGTGAAAGTTTTAAAGATATTTGATTTTTATTGAAGTTTATAAAAAGGTATAGAGAGATGATTGATGTAATTTTTTAATAAAAAATATTAGAATTTGGTGAAAAAGTATAGAGAAAAGATTTGTTAGATTTTTTTTTTAAAAAAAATATTGTAGTTTCTATGAAAAGTTGTTAGAGTTTGTATTAAAGGTATTCGATTCTATATTTCCTATGGATTAAGTTTAGAAAGTTGTTGATCAGTGACATGAAATTAAAGTCCCCTTGCTTTTTGTATCCTACTTAGAAATATGCATGGATGACTTTTTGCTATGCACATAAAGAACATGTCTAGATATTTTCACTACCCTAAAATTTTTGCTATGCGCATAAATTGATGTATGCAAGGGTTGGTATATTATTAAAGCCTATTTAACGAATTTCTGTTTTTTTCGAACTTTTTTATTCCGAATGAATCACTTTGTTAGCAATATCCACTTTCCTTTGTCTTGGTTGTAAAGATTCTCTAAAGACGTAGTGACAAGTATTTGAGTAAGATTAGACTTTAAAAGTTGCTTGTGTGAACTAGTTCGATTCTTGGATTGAGAATCCAACTCGAACAACATTTCTACCGGTTGAGAAATACAGTCAACCAATATATAATGTAGCTGGTGCCATGTATCCAATAGTAACGAGAGCTGTTAAGAGTCTCACATTGATTAGGGACCACTTAATCTTGTGCTTCATATACCTGTTGGGCCACCACTTTCCATTGCCAATTGGTTTTGGGATGAAACTTGATATGGTATCAGAGCAAAATATTTCTGGGCTTGCCCACTTGTTTGTGTTCCCCAGTATTGTCCACGTGCATGGACCATGTTCATTCGGCCTGCACGTGAGGGAGAGTGTTAAGAGTCCCATATTGATTAAGGACCATTTAATTTGTGCTTAATATACTTGTTGGGCCACCTCTTCCAATTGCCAATTGGTTTTGGGATGAAACTTGATAAGAGCCATGGTTATTGTCATTGAATCTCCCAAACTCAAGATTTTGGAAATGTCAAAATCATCTACATGTGCAACCATGTCTTCATCGGACAAGACATTGCTAGGTTTAAATCACAATGGACAATGGGCATTTGATAACCAAAATGAAGGTATTCTAGTGCCGATGCAACATCAATCATTATGTTTAGCCTTTGTAAGAGTGTCAACCCGTGATCATCATTATACTGCCACTTCTCTAAGTTCCCATTCAACATGTATTCTAGTACAAAGGCTTTGAAGTCAATGCTACTACAAATGGTGATGATTTTGATATGATTTCGGTCACAAATACGCCGTAGTATCTCACACACTGCATCAAAACTCTTAAATGCACCTTCTATTTCTAAGTTTAAAACCTTTATGGCAACAATCATCCCATCCGAAAGGGTTCCTCTGTATACCGATCCAAAACTTCCTCGACCAAGTAAGTTAGTCAAAACTAAATACTTTTGTAGCTCGTAGAAGCTCTTAGTGAGAAATTCTCCTCCATATCACCGAAGGTGGCAACTCTTCCTCAATTGGAAGTTCAACATTCCTTTTTGCGTGTCTTCTCCAGACTAAAGCTATGGCCACTGCAATCAATGTTAACGCACTTGCTGGCAGAACGAACTTAAGTATATGCATTATTGCGGTGTCTTTTTTTTTAAGAGCACTTTTACGTTCAGGTACTTGCAATTGATGAGCACCACAAAGTGCATCATTTGACATAAATGACATAGCAGACAAATTTATAAATGGTCGTCCTATAGGAACTTCTCCTCGTAGTCTATTAAAAGACACATTTAGATATTTGAGATATATGAGTACTTCTAAAGACTTGGGAATCTCTCCAGATATCTTGTTATTTGAAAGATCCAATAATTCCAAGCCCACCAATCCACCTAATGATTCAGGAATTGAAACACCGTCTCTTGAACATTGCCATGAGTAAGAATCATTATATGCATCCATATGATGTGTGGAGCACAATGGTATCAGCTGACAGGGAAGGAGGTTGGTTCCTAGTGTGGGAATTACAGAGGGATGAGCAGTGGCGTAATGGTAATTTGGTCGCTCTCAACGAGTGTGTTGGCAGAGGAGGTTTTTCCTTGTACTGGCTAGTGGGCGATGTTGGCATTTAGACTTGTTTCAATCGTTGGAACAGATTCTCTTGTCAAGTTGTTATGAGACAGAATCTAAACGTGTAGAGGTATTCCAACAAAAAGATTTGCTTTAAGGAATGAGTTTGTGAAGACTGTTGTGCAGGAAAATAGAAGAGAGAAGTTTTAAAAGATAATAGTTTAACACCAAGCGAAACCATTTACTAGTTCCACATGTTTCAGCAAGTCAAAGCTGGAGCATGTATAGTACAAAACACAATGGTTTGACCAAATAGTAAAACAGGGTACAAACTTTTACAATACTTCAGGAAATGAAGGTTGGGGGAAACAACATATTAATTACAACTAAAAAGCACACAATACATGATAAAGGGATTAAGATATCCTGCCTTGCCATTGTCTCATGTTCTATCAAACTTAATCTTCCCTAGACAACGAATAGCTTTCTCTGTCATGAAGAAAACCATCCTCCCTTTCAAATTATCAAATCCTTGATAATAAGCTTGCCTCCATGATCTCTTAACAATGAGTGTACCGCAAACTCCCCAAAATCCAACAATAAAGCCCATTACCATGCTGATGTAGAATGATACCGCCTCAACTTCTTCTCCAATCTTTTTTCTTCTTCCAACGCAGTCAATTGGCATTGCTTGGGGATCGTCTCCTTCCCACAGACATTTTGTTGAAAGAGGAGGTCCACAAAGTAAGGAATTACCTTCGTACATGGATGGGTCATTGAGTGTTCGAAGTTGATTCCCAGATGGAATTTTCCCAGAGAAGTTATTGAATGACAAATTCAAATGACTTAAGAAAGTCAAAGAAGACAATTCTTGAGGTAGAGAACCAGAAAGTGCATTTCTTGAAAGATCAAGGGATTCCAAATGGTGCAAATTCCCAATTCCCTTGGGAATTTTTCCAGTTAGATGATTCATTGATAGATTTAGGATCCTCAATAGAGAGAGGGTGGTTATATCCTCAGGTATTTCTCCGGATAGATTATTATTTGAAAGGTCTACGGAATGGACAAGATCAATGGTTAAGTAGTAATAGAGAAGTTCTGTTCCTTTCATACCCACCTCCATTTGCTCAAAAAAAGTCATTGCATCTTTGTTGTCGTTTTTACTCAGGTTTAGACAATGAGGGATTCTTCCTGAAAAATTATTTTGTGACAGGTCCAAGATCTTAAGACTTGAGAGAAGACATAATTCTTGTGGTATATCCCCATCAAACAAGTTGGATTTAGCCTTAACCTTGACAAAGCCTGTAAGCTTTCCCCTATCCATGCTGGTAGATTTCCATAAAAATTGTTTCCTCCAAGGTCAAGAGTTGTCAAGTGTCTGTAGGTTCAAGAACGAAGGTTTGAAGATGATTTTTACTCAATGACAATGACTGCATTGATTTCAAGTATCTCATCGAACTTGGGAGATTTCCAGATATATTATTATTTGCTACGTTCAAGTATACTAACCTCTTTAAAGCTTTCCAGCGAAGATGGAGTCGCCCGGACAGGGAATTGTCTCTCAATGAAAGATGTGATATGTACTTCAGCATCCCAATAGAACGAGGAATTTCGCCATTAAAACAATTAGAACCTAGAGCCAAATTTCCAACTTGGGAAATAGTTCCCCGATGTTTTCAGGGAGTCGCCCGGAAATGCCCGCATCAACGAGGCTAAGATCAACGAGTTCATTTTGAGCTTGAACCCACGCCGGAAAGCTTGGGCCAATACGAATGTGTCTTAAGATAAGATATTCCAGCATAAAAGGAGGGACCCAGTCTGGTTTCACATCTAAAACCAATGTCGAGTTCTCGGACGGCCTAGACAAGTATAGGAATTTTAAGCGGGTGAGATTCTGAAAATCAGCTCCAGTTAAGACACCTTCCCAAGAATTCCCACCAAGGCTAATTTCAAGTAACATTGATAGGTTTCCGATGCTCTTGAAGATGGGTCCACTCATTCGATTGGCCGAGAGGTGAAGTCGTTGCAAGAACGACAAGCTTCCAATCGAATCTGGAATTGAACCCTGTAACGAACAGTTGGAGAGATCAATAATTTGCAACTTCTGAAGTGCGCCTATTGAACAGGGCAATTTTCCTCCAAGATATCTGTTACCACTCAAAGCCAGTGATTCTAGAACGCTGTTGGAACATCGAGAAAAACCATCCACCAACTCATTTATCTCCCCACTAATGTCATTCATTTTCAGATCAAATGTTTGCAAGTTGCAAAGGTTTGCAAATGAACTAGGAATTGTTCCGTTGATATGGTTCGAAGATAGATCCAATTTGCGCAAGTGGATTAAATTTCCCAGACCACCAGGTATGGGACCTTCAATGAAGGAATTAGATGAAAGATCAAGCTCTTGCAAAGAATGTAGGTCAGCAAGTGCTTTAGGAATGGCACCTCGGAGGGAATTATTGGCAAGATTCAGTATCGAGAGCCCACTCATATTTGATAGCCAGTGAGGTATTGAGGAGTTAAAATTGTTGAGCGAGAGGTCAAGGACTGAAAGCTTTGTGAAGTTGAAGGAAGAAATGGAGTTAGGAAGGCTAACTTGTCCACACTCGCTTAGGTGCAACTCCTCTAAGGAGGGGAGGGTATTAAGTGCCTCAAGCCAATTTGGTACTTTCACAAGATTTGCATGCCCCAAATTAAGGTACTTAAGAGAAGGAAAACCAGCAAGCCACTTTAGGTTTTTTGCCTTCAATCCTTGTGAGAAAACAAATGAATAATCATGTGCTTGATGAGGGTACTCTATATATTTCGGCCTTGGTAGATGATATGAATCAAGGTCGAGATACTGCAGCCGTGATAGATTCCCAAGATGAGGAGGAATAACTCCGGCAAAGAATGAGAAAGAGAGGTTGAGATAGCTCAAACTTTGAAGGGAACCCAAAAACTCGGGAATGTTATTTCCACCAAAATTATTGAGGCTTAGATCTAAGTAACTCAAATTCTTCAAATCAAGTAAAGAAGGACTTATCCTACCCCCCAAGGACGATTTGTTGAGAGCTTCTCTCCTTTCATATTGGAAATCAAATTTGGCTACTGGAAGTGGGTTTTTGAGGTCGAGCTTAACGACATGTTGTGTCCTGTTCTCACAGCCAACCCCTATCCATTTACAGCAGTCTTCGCCAACCCAAGATGAGAGGCGACCTGATGGGTCTAGGAGGCTTTCTTTCAAGCTGAGGAGTGCTTTCCTCTCCACCTCCGAGCATCTGAAAGTTTTGCTGTTGGTAGCTGAAGCGGGCTTTATAGCTTGTCGGTAGGGAGCACCCAGTGGACAAAAGGAAAAAAGCAAGAGGAGATGAGCAATGGCGGTGAAGGTGTGGGTGGCAACCATTTTGTTTATGAAGTGAATTGGTTTGGGGAGGATACTTCGCCTTCCATACAAGATCTGTATATAGAGGCGGGATTTGCTTGCTCTCAAATAGGCATGTGTTCATAGTCAGATAAGAGAGGTTGCACCGGCGCCATTAATGGCTGTTTGAACTTCGACGTTGGAGGTAGAATTACTGCCCATGCATGCAGTCAATAGGCTGCATGGATTGGTAATGCTCCACTAGAGTATATTTCGAGTCAAACAGTCATAATTAATTAATGTTGGAAAGGTACAGCATATAGCTGAAGTACCTCTTTTATATTAAAAATTGTACAACTGGTGGACTTCATAGTTCACGGTAGGCGCACGACCTTCAAGTAAATCGGTTCTTTTTTTTTCTTTTTCTTTTTTTTTTTAACGTCGTAAGGCTTGCATTTCATAAGTTAGAACAGGTATAAACCTATGTAAGGGCTAACTAACACCAGACCGTATAAGAAGACCAGCAAAATCCCAAAGCCTAGGGATAGAAAACATCATGTGTATATATATATATATATATATATATATATATGTTAGTTTAAGAAGAGAGAGCGGATGACCGATAACCGATAACGGTAGATGTAACTATCGAAATCTAGACGGACTAGTAAAAATTTCAAACAACCTAGACACAGCAAATTACAGCCCACTAGAGGGTCGAGAAAGTCACAAGGGATTGGAGAGGCCCATCTGGAAGCCGGAACAATATTTAGAGTCTGAAATTTCTAGATACATAAGAAAATAAAAATGGAAAAGATGCAAAGAACCTCAAAGACTAACATGATAAGAGGATAGTGTTTTGTAGTACTCTGCATGATCTAGTGGGGAGCTATATTTCGGATTAAATGACAAAATATTGAAAAACAAAAACTTATCCAACAACAAAAAATGAGAAACAATTCGAATTTAATGCAAACGCGGGGTAGAGAAAGATCATGGACTTTGAGGAATAAATTAAAAGGGCTTTAGAAAGGAGATCACTAATGAAAAAGTAGTCCCATGGTAATCGTACGTTCCCCATCGGATTTGGGTTTTGGAGGTCGACTGTACTACTGGTCTTCTGCCAGTGAGATTGCCCTATCATGAGTTCCATCTGGGCTCCCCAAAACGTGAATTATTGCAAGCGTACAATATGGTGAAGGACATTCAAAGTCTAAAAGATGTGGAAGGCTGGCTGGGCCTGTCATGCCCTAATAATGTTAGTCGATTTATTCGTTTACGTTAAAGTCAATAAGCAATCCTTTGTGGCTTGAATTTTGTTTACATGCGATCAGAGAACCACAAAATGATGTACTGAACTAAGATATATAGATAGACTATGACCATCGTAAAAAGGCTGGAAAAAATAGATCAATGACCAATGAAAACAAGTCTCATTCCTCGATTGTGAACTATGTCCACGGCACGGCAGATCACAACATAAATAGAAGTCTAAAATGTACATGTAGGGAGCTGGCAGATGCCTTCTGAGGCACTATCATACTTTAAGATCAGATATTGAGATCTACCAAACTAATTAATTGATATTGAAGGACTTCTTCCACATACGCGAAATTCCTTCGCTATAAATGTTGTGTTGACGAAGAAAATTATGGACTAGAAATTAAAGACTATGTACCTAATGAAGAACATCAACTTCCACTGGCAATATACACAGACTTTCTTGGCAATGACCATGCAGAAAATTAGGACTAGAAAAAGACTATTCCAAATGATCAAGAAGAAGTCCTATTGGCTCTATTGGTCCGTCCACTTTGGGTAATTTGAAGTTTTGTTTGACCCTTATGCAAGTAATTAATTACTCTTGAAGTTTCATGTGGGGCCGCCAATAATACTCAATCACGTAGTGTACTGCATGATGGCCCACATAAACTCTCAAACATGCAGTTAAAGGACCTCTAGTGATAAATATTGGAAAAAGATTTTGATTATAAAACAAAATGTTGGAGAAAGGGTGAGCTTTTTACATTAACAATATTTCCTCTCATCACGAAAAAATTGTATTACATTAAGATACATAATAATAATAACAACAATAAACCTTATTTTTTTACTTCAATTTTTGACAACAAAAAAAAAGTCTCTAAAGATAAATTTTGATAGTCTGAGAGCTAAAAGTTAAGATTCCCAAACAATACATATTAATAAAGAGTTAATTACACTTTGCACCCAAGTGGTTTTGGGAGGGGAGGGTTTCACATTTTGTATCCCGTTCTATTATTTTTGAGACAATGGGGGACGTTCTTAGGATTTGCACCCCCTCATTCATTTATCTGTTAAAATGAACAAAAATCTCGATCACATGCAAAACACATACTTAACTTGTCCATTTTGCCTTGACATTTAGAAAAGGTTAATTACACTTTGCACATACTAAGTTTAAGGGGTTTAACACTTTGCACCCTTTTTTATTTTATTTTTGAGACATGGTCTCTTTGATTTGCACCATCGGTTAATTTCGTTGTCAAAATGAACTAAAATGTCCAGCAGGTGCAAAACTCATGACTTTTTTGCTCAATTTGCCCCCAATATTCACAAAACTATGACGAGAACACCTTTAATAAAATCCTAAGCCCGTAATTTATGTCTCTTGTCTTTCCATGTATGTTTCTTGTGAACTCAGGACATTCAAAGTGTTATTTTACTTGCCCAAATCCCTCCCACTCTCATTGATTCGACTTCCTAAGTTCTACTCTATGTTGCAATCAACGTCTAAGTACTTTGGTGGCCAACAATCAAATCACGGTTGCACTCACGCTAGAAACGAAGAATGTTGAGTTATGCATCTATGATTTTTGTGGTGTTGCGTTGCGTTGGGATATAAAAAAATCTATCAATGCATCAACTACGGGATTAAGGTTTTATTAAGGGTGTTATTGTCATAGCAGTTTTAATATCAGGAGCAAAATGGACTAGCAAGCTACATGTTCTATACGTGCTAGACATTTTCATTCATTTTGATTGCAATCAACAAGACCTAAAAGTTGAGGGGTGCATGTCTCAAAATAAAAGAAAGGGGTGCAAAGTGTCGGTGGCCCCAAACATAGTAGGTACAAAGTGTAATTGACCATTTTAAAATATCGGAGGTAAAATGGGTAAGTGAGTTACGTGCAAAATTCGTAATTGATACTTTATTTCATTTTGACTGAAAGATAAACGGGGGTGCAAATCAAAAGAACCCAGAAAATCTACGCGAATGAAATATCTCAAAAATAAGAAAGGAGTACAAAATGTAATTGAGCAAAAAAAAAAAATGATGAATGAAAGGATTTCGATTTCGTGGCCACCGTCCATTTAATTTCCTCTGTCTTAAAGATTCTCTAAATATGTGGTAATAATGGCTTTTTACATTAACAAACTAGGATCGCATATTACCGATAGTTCAGAGTAGGGCCGTCTCTAAGATAAATTAGGCCTTAGGCGAAACCATAAAAAGAGGCTTTTATAAAAAAATTATTATATTAAAATATAAAATATCAATAATGAGATATAAAATTATTCATTATTGGTATTTCTATTAGACATATTAGATATCTCAAAATTATCCTAAATTTAAAATAAAACTATACAGTACTCAACTTAATCTCAATTTCTCAATTTTCTCTAGAAAAAAAATGATAGCTATAACAAATATAAAATAAAAGTATAAAACTAATTTAAAAGTTCAAAGGTTAGAATAATAGCACCTATGAGGAAGAAGAAGGCTAGGGCCGGCTTTGAAATTTTGAAATTGAATCAACACTTGAAAGTTAGCTAGAAAGAAGGAAGGATATGGCTTCACAATAGAAAAATAAGGAAAAATAGTGAATATAAGAGTGAAAGTAGGATATCAATTGAGAAGTGATCTATAAATAAGGGTAGGTGTTCAGAGTAGAAAGATAAGGGAACGAGGAGAATAGTAAAAGTAGGGATAAAATAAGAAAGGGCTAAAAGTTGGAAGTCCAATAGTTTTTTTTTAATTGTAAAATTAGAAGCCCGATAGTCTTTTTTGAATTTTAAAGCTGGAAGTCATCTCCTTTAAAATTTTGAATTATGTTTTTCTTTGCATTAAATGAGAATTTCAAAAAGTTTAACAGTTATTTTGAGACTTATTTTTTTCTTTTATTAAGTTAAAATATTTAAATTAGAGACCTATAACCTATTAAAAATATTAATAAAATAGAAAGTTGGGGGCCTTCCTATTTTGGGGGCCTTAGACAACTGCCTAGGCTGTCTATGCTCAGAGACACCCTTGGTTTGGAGCATGATTAGAATTGGTTGGAAGAATATTAATGTGGTTGCTTTGGTATTATATATAGCATCTTGAAACACCATCTCCTGCAATTTGCCATGACCAACAATTGGTTTCGGCTGACAAGGAGGTGGTGTTGCTCATTGGCGTAGGTATTACAGAAGGATCAGCAGTGCTGCTGCAGTGGCAGTTATGTTAGCTCTCCACGTGTGTGTTGGCAGTGCGCGTTGTAAGGAGGTTTTTTATTTATTTATTTTTTTTGGGTAAGTAGGAGGTTTTTTCTTTTAGAGTGGATGTTGGCCATTTAGATTTCATGAAGACGTTTCTTGACTAGTTGTACCTTATGAACCCTCCACATTTCTATCGCTACTAACAAGAATTTCGCTCGACTTCCCTAGCAATGTTTCCTCAGAAGGTGCACTGTTGGTGGAATGGGCCCCGAGTCCATAAACACTTCAATAATGGAGGTTAAAATTATAAATTTTTTTAAAAAAATGTTTGATACAATTGTGAATATTTATGTAAATTAGAGTTTTATAGGTTTTTTAATAGAAATTAATGAAAAGTTTTTAAGATATTAAAATTTTATTGAAATTTGTAAAAAGGTGTAAAGAGATGATTTGATGTAATTTTTTAATAAAAAAAATAGTAGAATTTCGTGAAAAAATATGGAGAAAGAAAATTGTAAATTTTTATTTTAAAAAAAAGCATTAAAATTTGTGTGAAAAGTTGTTAGATTTTGTGTTAAAGGTATTCGATTCTATATATGTTTCCTTTAAAATGTTATTGATGATCAGTTACGTGAAATTAAAGTCCCCTTCTTTTCGTATCTCACTTAAAATATGCATGGATGACTTTTTGCTATGCACATAAAGAACATGTCTAGGTATATATTTTCACTACCGTAAAATTTTGGCTGGGGTTGAGGGACATCTTAACTTAAGTGGTTCGGTTATACCCACTCCCGCAGATATTAGTTGATATATGCAAGGGTGGGTATATTATTAAAGTCCGTTTAAATAATTTCTTTTTTGCTCGAACCTTTTTATTCCCAAGGAATCACTTTGTTAGCAATATCCGCTTTCCTCTGTCTTAGTTGTAAAGATTCTCTAAAGACGTAGTCACAAGTATTTGAGTAAGATTAGAATTTAAGAGTTGCTTGTGAGTGAACTAGTTCGATTCTTGGACTGAGAATCCAACTCGAACAGCATTTTTACCGGTTGAGAAATACAGTCAACCAATATATAATGTGGATGCACGAGTATCTTGAAACACCATCTCCTGAACATTGCCATGAGTAAGAATCTATATGATGTGTGGCGCACAGTGGTTTCGGCTGACGGGGAAGGAGGTTGGTTATTGGTGTGGGAATTACAAAGGGATGAGCAGTGCAATGGTAATTTGGTCGCTCTTAACGTGTGCGTTGGCAATGGAGGTTTTTCCTTGTACTGGCCAGTGGGCGATGTTGGCATTTAGACTTGTTTCAGTCGTTGGAACAGATTCTCTTGTCAAGTTGTTAAGAGACAGGGTTTAAACATGTAGAGGTACTCCAACAAAAAGACATGCTTTAAGGAATGAGTCTGTGAAGACTGCTGTGCAGGAAAATAGAGAGAGAAGTTTTAAACAGATAATAAGTTTAACGCCAAGCAAAACCATTTTACTAGTTCCACATGTTTCAGCAAGTCAAAGCTGGAGCATGTAGTGTAAAACACGCACTGGTTTGACCAAATAGCAAAATAGGGTACAAACTTTTACAATACTTCATGAATTGAAGGTTGGGGGAAACAACATATTAATTGCAACTAAAAAGCACACAATACATGATAAACGGATTAAGAGATGTGCCAAATGATGGACTTTGTCCATATACATAAACTTCCATGGCTTTGTCGCCGAAGAAAATTAAGGGCATCTAGAAATTAAAGACTATATAAATTAAAGAAGTCTTATTAATTGGCTATATTAATGGTCCGCCCACCTTGAGTTTGGAAGTTTGCCTCAACGCAAAGAATTCATATGAGTGCCCATCCCATAATTATCAATTGTGAAGCATGTTGATGGCCTAATTTATTAACGTCCAAGATTCTCCGTTTAAATAATAACTAATTATAGTTTGAACGGTAAAGATTATCATTTTCTAATATATTAACGTTTCCGATCCAAATTTTTTTATTAATAGGCTCTTATTAAATTGTACAACTACAAAATGCATTTAAAAATATAAGATTGTTCTATTACAAAATACACTTAGAATTACAATTAGATCACAAAATTATTGTAAAATATTAAAAAAAAAGTACAAATAATTACATATACCTTATTCTCTTGCCATTACATATTCTTAATATTGTCACCAAGTTTTAGCAATTCTTCTCTCAAACGGAAAATCTGCACAAATGACAGACCATTCAAACAATTATCTGAAAAACTTTAATTATAATGGTGGATAGACTGTTCTAACAACTATGAGAAAAACATTCTAACAATAATGAGAAACATTAACATTCTAACAGTTATTGAATGGTTTGAACATTAGCTGGAAACAGAGGATAGATACCCAAAATCATTTTATATTCCATAAAATCCACTCTAAATTCATCAAAATCACAATCTACATTCATCTTACACTAAATCCCTAACACAATCTTACCGAAGATCTGCATTCAAACATAAAACTCGAAATTTTTACCTAAATTGAAGGACTCAAATCATGAATCACCAATTTCTCAACTTTTTTTAAGAAAATTACCTCTTATAAACCGTACTTTGTGGCGCGTTATAGACCTATAAAATCAAAATCATGTTCCATAGGAACCGGCTCATGGACATAAAAGAGGAAAAAATTGGGAAAAGGACAGAAAATTAAAAAGGAGCACCAATATCCTAATTGGTTGCCGCAGGACCTTTAAGTGCAGTAACAATTATATATGATTATTCAATGTCATACATTAGGAAGTTCTTGGAATTTTGCAGCTTCTTTGAAAAAAATATTTTTCCCTTCTGAAGTCCAAAAGGAATTAATTCAAGATGGCTAAAGGCAAGCGTCGTGGTAAGGGCATCAGGAGGAAGCGCCACATTTGATTCCATAACAGATATTGGTAATGACATCTCTCGGACTTTATCAGCGCTCTGTTGTGGCTAGTGGACGATCATCGTACTTCTAATTAGATAAGTATGTTTTGTATTCGATTCTATGTTTCCTAAGGATTAAGTTTAGAAAGCTGTTGATCAGTGACATGAAATTAAGCTCCCCTTCTTCTTTTTCTAACCCTGTTTTAACCGCATTGGAGCAAAGACAAAATATTATAAGAGTTTCCAAATGCTCCAGTTATTTTTTCCATGTCAAATCAGAAATTATTTGCTCCACCTAATTGGACCAGAGACAAATATTAGAAGAGTCTAGGAAAGTTCCAGACATGCTTTTAAGGAATGAGTCCGTGAAGACTGTCGTGCGAGACATCTGCGCTTCCAGCCACCGCATGCTTCCAATGTCCATCGAATGTTTCCACATGGTTGAGAATGCTACCATATTGAAGCTCTGTTTTTATTGTCATTGTTATTGCACCATTTTAATAGAGAGAAAAGTTTTAAAAGATAATAAGTTTAACGCAAAGCAAAAGCATTTTACTTGTTCCACATGTTTCATCAAGTCTAAAACACGCACTGGTTTGACCAAATAGTAAAACAGGGTACAAACTTTTACAATCCTTCAGGAATTGAAGGTTGGGGCAAACAACATATTACAACTAAAAAGCAGACAATACATGATAAACGGATTAAGATGTCCTACCTTGCATGCACATGGCCTCATTTTCTATCAAACTTGGTCTTCCCCAGACAGCGAATAGCTTTCTCTATCATCAAGTAAACTATCCTCTCCTTCATATTAACCAATCCTTGATAATAAGCTTGCCTCCATGATCTCTTAACAATGAGTGTGCCGCAAACTCCCCAAAAGCCAACAATAAAGCCCAATACGATGCTGATGTAGAATGATGCTGACTCAAGTTCTTTTCCAATCTTGTTTCTTGTTCCACTGTTGTCAATTGGCGTTGCTGGGGGATCATCTTCTTCCCCCGAACATTTTGTCAAAAGAGAAGGTCCACAGAGGAAGGAGTTACCTTCGTACTTGGATGAGTCATTGAGTGTTTGAAGTTGATTTACAGATGGAATTTTTCGAGAGAAGCTGTTGAATGACAAATTCAGATTCTTAAGAAAGTTCAAGAAACCAATTTTTGAGGAAGAGAACCAGAATGTGCATTTCTTGAAAGATCAAGAGTTTCTAAATTTTTCAAATTCCCAATTCCCATGGGAATTTTTCCGGTAAGATGATTCCTTGATAGATTTAGGTTGACCAAGGGAGAGAGGTTTGTTATATCATTAGGTATTTCTCCTGATAGATTATTATTTGAAAGGTCTATGGAATGGACAAGATCAATAGTTAGGTTGGCTTTAAATTAGGTTGTTTAAGTGTTTCCTTTCATATAACTGGACACCAATCTTCGAGTAATTTGTAGTCCTGCATGATCTAGCGGGGAGCTATATTTCGAATTAAATGACAAAAAAATGAAAATCAAAGACTTATCCAACCAAAAAAAATGGGAAAAATTCAAATTAAATGCAAACGTGGGGGAGAGAAAGATGGACTATGATGAATAAATTAAAAAGGCTTTAGAAAAGAGACTTATGAAAAAGAAGTCCCATGGTAAGTATCATACGTTCGCCATCGGATTTGGGTTTTGGAGATCGACTGCACTACTGGTCTTCTGCCAGTAAGATTGCCCTATCATGAGTTCCATCTGGGCTCCCCAAAACGTGAATTATTGCAAGCGTACAATATGGTGAACGACATCCGAAGTCTAAAAGATTTGGAAGGCTGGCTGGGCCTGTCAAGCCCTAATAATGTTAGTCGATTTATTCATTCCCGTTAAAGTCAATAAGCAATCCTTTGTGCTTGAATTTTGTTTACATGCGATCAGAGAACCACAAAATGATGTACTGAACTAAGATATATAGATAGACTATGACCCATGACCATCGTATAAAGGCTGGAAAAAAGAGATCAAATGACCAATGAAAACAAGTCTCATTACTTGATCGTGAACTACTTACACGGCACAGCAGATCACAACATAAATAGAAGTCTAAAACGTACGTGTAGGGAGCTGGCAGATGCCTTCTAAGTCACTATCATACTTTAAGATCAGATATTGAGATGTACCGAACTAATTAATTGATATTGAAGGACTTTCTCCACGTACGCAAAATTTCTTGGCTATAAAATGATGTTGTCGACGAAGAAAATTAAGTAATAGAAATTAAAGACTATGTACCTAATGAAGAAGATCAACTTCCATTGGCTATATACGCAAACTTTCTTGGCCATGACTACGAAGAAAATTAGGACTAGAAAAAGACTATTCCAAATGATCAAGAAGAAGTCCTTTGGCTCTATTGGTCCGTCCACTTTGGGTAATTTGAAGGTTTGTTTCAGTGCAAAGAATCCACGGGAGTACTTTGACCCTTGTGCAAGTAAATTAATTACTATTGAAGTTCCATGTGGGCCGTCCGTAATACTCAATCACGTAGTGTACTGCATGGTGGCCCCACATAAACTCTCAAACACGCAGTTAAAGGACCTCTAGCGATAAATATTGGAAAAAGATTTTGATTAGAAAACAAAATGTTGGAGAAAGGGTGAGCTTTTTACATTAACAATATTTCATCCATCGTGAAAAAATTGTATTACATTAAGAAACATAATAATAATAACAATATACCATATTTTGTCCTTCGATTTTATCAAAAGAAAAAAAAATCTCTTACGAGATGAACATTAATAAAATTTTGATAGTTTGAGAGTTAAAAGTTAAGATTCTCAAACAATATATTTGTCATGTTTCTGATTCAAGAACATGCCGATCTGTTGGCATGTATGACACATGTTAAAAAAATTGTCTCTTTGAACAAAAGATAAAAAGCATCACAATGAGATAAAAAAAAAAATGATTATTTACACTTTGCACCCACTTGATTTTGGGAGGAGAGGGTCTCACATTTTATATCCGTTCTTTTATTTTTGAGACATTTCACCCACGTGGTTCTAGTTTCTTAGGATTTGAACTCTTTGTTTATTTATCTGTTAAAACGAATGAAAATCTCAATCACTTGCAAAACACGTACTTAACTTGTCCATTTTGCCCCGACATTCAAAAAGGGTTAATTACACTTTGCACCTATTAAGTTTGGGGGGTCTGACACTTTGCACCATTTTTATTTTATTTTTGAGACTTGGTTCCTTCGATTTGCATCACTTAATTTCGTCATCAAAATGAACGAAAATGTCTAGCACATGCAAAACACATGGCTCATTTACTCATTTTGCCCCGATATTCAAACTACTACGACGAGAACACCCTTAATAAAATCCTAAGCTATAATTGATGTCTCTTGTCTCCCACTGTCATTGATTTGACCTCCTGAGTTCTGCCCTATGTTGCAATCAACATTTGGATACTTTGGTGGCCCACAATCAAATCACGGTTGCACTCACGCTAGAAACAAAGAATATTGAGTTATGCATCTATGATTTTTGCAGTGTTGCGTTGCGTTGGGATGTAAAAAATCTATCAATGCGTCAATTACGAGATTTTAAATCATAATAGTAAGTCAAGCGAGCCGCTTGTTTTGTACTTAATGAACAAGTAAGTCACATGCAAAACTTGTGATTGATACTACATTTTGTTTTGACTGAAAAATAAACGGGGGTGCAAATCAGTATGGGAAGGCGCCTTGCAGCAACAATAAGCATTGTACTGTTTAGACAACTAGGTAGAGTACTTTTTAAAGTCATTAATTAAGCAATCTTTTATTGCTTGAATTTTTTTAATTAAGATATATATTTAGACTATGAGAGAGTAAAAAGAGTAGAAAAAGAGATCAAATGAATAATGAAAAGGAGTCTAATTACGCGTGAAGTACAAGGCGGACGACATGAAAGTCTAAAACGTGTAGGAGGTAGATGCCTTTTGAGGCACTATCATACTTGTCCACATACACAAATTTTCTTGATCCTTGACATTGGATTTGAAAGTGTACTAATGCAAAAGAATCAACGACACAAGTACGTACTCCAAGCCTTCTCCAAGTAAATTTCTCATGAAGTTCCATCCGGTGCCATAATTATCAATGAAACGTATATGGTGGAAGTCATAAAGTCTAACACATATTGAAGAATCTCTATTCATCATGAATATTGGAAAAACATAGATTAGAAACCAAATTATTGGAGAGAGGGTTAACTTTGTACATTAACAATTCCACCCGTTTTGAAAAAAAATTATTGGTAATGCATGGTTGATGGAGAATCATGAAAGGGAGAAAGGTAGACTATTATAAGTCTATAGTGAGTAGAAAGGATAGGATAGAAAAAGAGATCAAACGGCTAATAATTAATAGAGAAGTCCAATCACCCGTGAAGTTCACGCGGGTGACATAACAATCTAAAATGTGGAGGAGGATCAAATATGTCTTCTCAGTCACTATCATACTTCAAGAAATATTGAGATGTGCTAAGCAAATGAAGCAATATTTGTCGGTATACGCAAACTTTCTTGGCCATGCTCACGAAGAAAAGGACCAAAGCAATACTATTTATAATGAAGAAAAAGTCTTATTGGCTCTAATATTGGTGCGTCCACTTTGGGTTTGAATGTTTGTTGCAGTGCAAAGAATCCACGGGAGTACTTTTACCCTTCTGCTTTTAAGTAAATTATCTGTGAAGTTTCATATTTTGGGCACCTTAAAATTTTGGCCTAATATAATAATTACAAAATATTCTTCTCCCCATCAAATCATCTCTTTTTACTATAATAAATATAAAAAATTCATTCAAATCATCTCTCTTTCACTTTTTTATCAACTCCAACACTTTAAAATTTACTCAAAAGATCCTCTAGTGATAAATATTGGAGAACCGATTTGACTAGAATACAAAATATCGGAGAAAGGGCAATAGGGAAAATAAGTTTTCACTCTAGTAATAGTGTTTGGTTATAAAATTTTATGTTGGTATTTAAAAAGAGGTGTATTGGAATTAGTGAATGAGTGTGTTTTGAAGCACTTCACAAACGCTATGAATTTTTTGGTGAATTTTAAAAAATTCATTGAGTTTCATTTTTTTTTCACTGGATCTAACCCTCAACGAATTAGGTCAAAAAAACCTAACTTCAATGGGAAGATTTAACGAGAAATTTGTTCTGCCTAATATAGCACGAAACGTGTTATTAAAATAAATAAAATTAAAATCTGTAAAAAAAATTATATAACGTCTGAACCGAACGATCCCCTCCCTTGGTTGCATCAGTACAAATGCAAGTTGGTTTCGAGGGAGAAAGGAAATATTTAGATAACTGAACAGCAATTGATCTAACTCTTCTCACAAATTACTAGATATATATGTGCTGAAAAATTAGCAATGATCGCTTCAAATGAGATTTCCAAGAGTGATACATGGACAGCTTAAAGCCTCGATTAACCAGCTGCTATACATTTACGACGGCACCGGAGTACTTCTCCAGCATCGGTAACAGTACTTGGGGAAAGTACATATATTCAGCAAAAAAGAAATGCCACACCGCGTAACTGCCCAGGTCGCACAAGAACACAGCGGGCTCCTCATAGTGGACAGAGGGATATTCGATATTCATGATATTTTGCCCTTCTCAATAGATAGAATTAAACAGAGCAATCAACATTCCCACTAGAATCAACAAACTGAAGAGGATTAGTTACCATCCTCAATAAATAGAAAATGCTGAGTGCACTGGAAGCTGGAGAAAACAGGGAAGAAGACGAAGCCTATTTGGCAATCTTAATGTTCAAAATAATGGGTTGCAAAAAAATGAGTCAAAAGGCGATGTGGCTAAAGCTTGGACGTTAGATGATGCTTCTTTAAATCTACACTGCTTCTTTGCTGTTGTTAGAATTTTGCTTCTTGAATAGAATCTTTTTCCCTTCTGAAGTCCAAAAGGAATTAATTCAAGATGGCTAAAGGCAAGCATCATGGTAAGGGCATCAAGAGGAAGCACCACATTTGATTCCATAACAGATATTGGTAATGACATCTCTCTGACTGTATCAGTGCTCTGTTGTGGCTAGTGGACGATCATGGTACTTCTAAGATAAGATAGGCGTGTTCTGTATTAGATTCTATGTTTCCTAAGGATTAAGTTTAGAAAGTTGTTGATCAGTGACATGAAATTAAACTCCCCTTCTTTCTGTATCCTACTTACAAATATGCATGGATGACTTTTTGACATGCACATAAAGAACATGTCTAGGGATTTTCACTACCGTAAAATTTTGGCTGGGATTGAAGGACATCTTACCTTCACTCATTTGACTGTTTCAACCCTGCTGCATTGGAGCAGAGACAAAATATTATAAGAGTTTAGGAAAGCTCCAGTTGTTTCTTTCCCCATGACAAATCGGAATTCGTAACTCCACCAATTATGTTTTTGGGAAAAACCAAAAGACATATTCTATAACAGTTCCCTTCGCTCTAAAGGAATGATCGACTAGCATCTATCTTTAACAATCTTGTTTTGAAAGAGCAGCTCTGAAGGGAATTCACTTATTGCTAGGATTTAATAACATGTTTTGATAGCTTGACCCAATAGTTTCTGGCGCTTGTGTTTGGTAAGCTATCTTAATTTCTCGATCTGTTCGTACCAGGATATGTGGTGGTTTGTGGCGCGCAGGAATAAATCAGCTGTGACCCTATCGTTGATAATCGATGCAATGTGGATAGCTTATCAGTTGCCTCCGTATTAGTATTTGAAGACTACCCACAATTTGAGCTGTAACGTCACTACAAGAAATCCGTTCTCTGCCCACGACAGCAGCCGTGGCAGAAAGCCTTCAAAATCGTCAAGGAAGGATTTGGCCATGGTTTTTCGTCATCAAGGAGTCGTATGTCTGCCGCGTCGAGAGAGATGTGATTCCGACAACTGTGGCTCATCATCGTTGATGCGGTGCTTTTCTCGCCCATGAAATGCGTCGGGATAAGCAACCCACTTTCGTCGAGGTTGCTTCGTTGCTGACAACTGATGTCTCGTCGAGAGTGAGCGATTTTTTGTCGACGATTTCTTAACACCGGCAACAAGTTCCATATTTGTAGTCCTTGAATATATCATACGCCGACGACCCATAAGTCGTCATTAATTCCATGGTTTTCGCCGACGACATCAAACGATGGACATTCCCTATTTTACAGGACCCATAAACGACGACAACAGAATAAATTGTGGGGAATAAACATTCTGCTCTTGTTCTTGAAAAGCCAGTAACTCGAGAGTAGAAAGAAATAGAATAGAGCATGACAGAACCAGTAGCTTTGAGCTTGAACGTGTTTAGCTCTTGTTCACGACCCAGCTGCCCAAAAATAGAAAAATCGATGGGCTGACAGAAATGTTGTATTTGATTAGAAGACTCGAATGAATTGTTTCATTTTATTAGAGTTATTAGAGTCCCACATTGCTAAAGCATTTTGACATTTTTTCAGCAATTTTACCCTGAGTTTTCCATAGAGCATTATAAATGGATTACACAGAAGATTCAGCCACAATGGATCTGAAGAAAAGCAACAGGGGATGTATACATGATAAATTGTGTAGAATTTTCTTCACTGAACTCCAACAGCCGACTCAGCAAGTGTCCTCCAAGTCAGCTTCAACTCAAGCATCCTCCAAGTCAGCTGCAGCTCCAGAACCTTCGGCATCACTAGTGCTAGGTTGTTATGTATTTTGTGTGCTGTTGTATTTCTATGGAATCTCTGTAACCGAATGCCTTTGTATTCCTTCCTTGTGGTGCACATCAAGTGCTTGAGAATATTCCTGTAAATATAGGAAATCTGTTAGCACACAACAAGTGTATATATTTCTCCATCTATCAACTCTTTGGCTTAAATGTAAGGAAATCTTGTAGTTAAGTAGACGCTTTGCACCAAAAAGGAAATACAATAATGCTGAATCCGTAAGTACTTAAGAGAAGTTTGGGATAACTTGCAAAGTTTGGGTTGGTAGTTGCATCTGTTCCTTAGAATCATACTATAATTTGCACATCATTTTCCATAATTTCTTTTGGAATTTGTATACACATAACAACCACGAATTACAAGACTTAACAGCAGACTGAAAGACAACAAAAAAATAATCGGGAGAATATATAGAGATCCAGAGAGGTTTGCATTTGCTCAAAATGTTATAAGTCCAGATAACCTAGCGCACCATCAAACTATCTGCTCTAAATTTGCAACTCAGAAGCATTGGACAACCTATCTTACAAGCCAGACTAAGATTTTATAAGTTTTAAAAAGAGACAAAATATGAATATTCCTTTCAACCAGGAATAGAAGCATTTGAATTAAATGCAAAATAAAAAAAAAAAATATGAAACAATATGCACTCCCCTAAGGAATTCAAATCAACTTCCTAATCATGTCTTTGTCAAGTTGGAGAATTTCAGAATAGGCCTCAAGACATAATATGCACTACCTACTCTCAAAATTTTTTCTAAGCCAATGACGATCACATACATATACGGCATCAAAATCATTAGAGAACTTTGCATCCTCACTTGGGCCATCCCTGTACCCGGCAACATTTGACTTCCCTCCGGCAATGGTTATCACAACCGCAAAGAATTTCCAAACTCAGCAAAAAAACTTAGCAACATGATGCCCACTGTTGTCCCATTCAAAGAATAATGTGCATAACACTTTCAAAAATTCAATTTATAAAAATTATTTTCATCTTCAACTTTAGAAAAGCTTCAAAAATCTCAATTCAATCGACAATCCAATATTCTTTACAGTAATGCATAGATGTATCACTTTCCTCACATACCAACATGCATATTTGCAGCCTAATTACATCTAGTTTACTATTATCAGAGTACTATCATACTAACATCTAGTTTCATTAGTATCACCATTTCCTGGATCCTAAATCCTCATAAAATGTAGGTTTCAAGCTTTAGCATTATGCCTTTCCCAACAACAAGTTCAGAATTTCCTTCTTTTGTACAAAGATGTTTATACCTTCTTTCCAGTAGCCAAATAGAGCAGCAAACAAGGGTTAAATCTAAGTGATTCAACCTCGAAAAACTAAAACCCAAACAGGTAAAATATCTACAAAGCAAGAGGACGGCAATAATCATACATTGTGACAATGGTGGAGTAATCCTAACAATGTTGCTATTTTCTGCATCAACTGCAAAGAGCTTGCCATCCTCATAGACGTGGATTCTGTAAGGAACTACTCCAATCCCATTTCCTTCCACAACAGTCTCAACCAATTACCATTCTCAAATTGAAGCACGTTCCCATCTGCAAACCAACATATGTTAATGACGTATGGGATAATGGGAGTCTGAGTAACGATATATACATTTATGCGACAAGAAACACTAACAAGCCATGAAGAATAAATATATTTCAACATAATTAATCATCTCAAAAGATATCCCAAGCAACCTGATTGAGGTATTTTCGAGGATGAGCTTGTCCATTTGAAAATAGATGTCAAGTGTTTGATTAATGGCCCTGAGTAATCAGATAGTATTCAAAATAAGAGACAAATACAACGTCAGTGAGGAAATTCATTTCATGAACAGTCAAAAAAAAACTATACCCATTACGTAAATCACAAATTTTAAAAACTAGTGACTTCGTAAAACCAAAAAAAGAGACTCAGAGAGTGAGAGAAGGGTTAAACTTGGGCTATAGAGACATCATCATAAGAAAATAAATAGAGTATGTCAAAATAAACATCAAAGAGACCGAAGAAAAAAAAAAAAAATTTTAAGTAAATAAGCATACCAACGAAGCAAATTGTCAGTATAACACAACTTGATATAGGGAGAGATGAGTCCATGGCTACCTGCAGGAGCAGCGTGAGCTTGAAATCGGAGTGTATAAGCAACAAGTGCTACCAAAATGAGGAAGAGAAGTGAATTTCTCATGGGTCCCTGAGAAATGACAATGAACTCAAAAAAGAGAGAGAAGAGAGAGAGAGAGAGAGAGAGAGAGAGAGAGAGAAAGGGGAGAAGAGAAGAGAGAAGTGAACAGCTGGCAAGGAGAAGAATTTGACAGAGGAAATGGTTGAGGAGCAAGAAGCTGGTGCTAAATGAAAACCGGGAAGTCATTTAATTTTTTTTACTCTTCGTTACAGTAGCTTTTTCTTTGTCCTTTTAGTAACGAGAGTAAGAAGGTGACATGACTTTTGTTTTTTTTTCCATTTCGATCGTTCGGCTAACAAGCTCGCGTGGAGAAAGTCGAGCGCATGTTCATTTTGAGAAAATTTTAAAATTTTAAAATAGTGTGAATATTTAGAGATATTTGAACTTTATTGGTATGCGATAAAAGTTGTTAAAAGTTATATTGATGGTGTAAAAGGTTAATATTGAGTTGTATTGGTATGTATGTAGGAGTAATGCAGGAGTATAAATTTAGAAAGTTGGATTTAAATTCTTGAATTTTTAGGCAAACGAACATGCCCTGAAACTGTAACCGATGATAAGTAAACTGCGTGTGGCTGATAGAGGCTTTTGGTGTTAGAACTTTCTAATAGATATGCAATTTACCGGTGATATGCAATTTTGGTGTTAGAACTTTCTAATAGATAGGAGTTTAGAAAACATTCAAGTTCTTAAAAAAAAAAAGAGGGATAAATGCCAAATTGGTCCCTGTGGTATACGCAAAAATCGATTTAGTCCCTGTATTACCAAAATGATAAAATTAGTCCCCTTATTCACTCGTTTGCCGATGGTCCTCCCTCCCCATTCCGTTCACTATATCGCCGGAACAAAAACCACGTAAGCCCTAAATGCCACATGTCTGCCACCTTGCCACGTAAGCCATTGACTAGTCATGAAAAAAAAAAAAAACCGAGCTCACGAAATCCTTTGTAACCCGCGTGACCCACTGACCCCTCCTACACTTTTTCATCCCCACAAAAGAACATTTTCTCAAAAGCTTCCCACTTCTCCGTGCCCTAGTCATACCCATTTTCTTCAAAATCTCCCTTTGACGTTGAAGCTTCTCCTCTAGTTCAGAGTTTTGTCTACCATTTTCTCTGGTTCGTGCCTTTTTTCCGTTCCCCCATCTTCTGGTATTGCACCCGATTCCAAGCATTCAACAACTAATAGACATGAAATCATCTAGTTCGGCATCCTTTACTTCTAGCGTTGAGGCTCACTTTTGCAACTGTGACCTCCAAGCATCTCTAAAGACATCTTGGACGGAGAGAAATCCTGGAAGGAGGTTCTTTGGATGTCCAAGATATGGTACAAAATCGGTAAGTATACCTGATCGATTAAATGTCAAAGTGAAAAAAAACTCAACTCTCTTTCTTACACAACATTTTGTCCTATGTTGACTGCACTACAGATGCCACCTCCGTGTGACTATTTTGCTTGGTATGACCCCCCCTCTGCAAACGGGCAGTTGAGTTTTTTCCTAGTTTGATGAGAAAAATCAAGTTGTTGGAAGCTGAAGCTCTGAAGCGAAGATAGATTGAGAGAAAGCTGAGGATTTCGTTGGTTGTTTCATGGGTATTTGCACTGGTTGCAGTTTGTGTGGCCTTGTGGTTTTAAAAGTAGTTAGTTTATCCCTTTATATATGTATGGTTGTTTCATGGCTTTTGAGCCATTTTTGGGTTGTTGGTTTTCAATGTAACCTCATGTGTTGTTGGCTTTTGTAATGGCAGGATCATGTCTTCAATGTATGAATCATGTGGTTGTTGTACTGCAAGGTTAATGTATGGCTTTTGTTATGTATATGTATGGCTGTTTAATGGCTTGACTTTGTCACTTTGCCTACGTAATTTGATTCAAAAGAAAATACAAAAAGCTGTGAATTAGAAGAAGTGTTCATCGACAAAAGCAGAGAACATTGAAGTAACAGTCAACTAGGCACCAACATTTCGTTCAATTGAATTATCATTTCGTTTTCAGGCCCATTCAAAAGCACATATTCTTAACTCCACCATTGACAAGATCTTTAACATTTTTCATATGGCAAATACTTTATGCTTCTGCCCATCTTTCCCACCTTCCCGAATTAGATGGATTTATCAAGCAGGCAAATTCTCTACAACAAATATAATAGGAAAAAATCTATACTCAGGCCTGCAGCTTTTCAGCTGATATTTGACATACCAATGTGTCATTCATCGCTGGTAGTTTCTACAAAAATTAAAGTAACTTTCATCAAAATTTCACAAACTCCTTCATGTGAACCATTTCACAAACCTGTTTACAAGGGTTTACAATGAAACAACGAAAAGAACTTGTCTTGTAGCCATAAACGGCTAAATTCATAAATACTTGAATCTTACATCCAAGAGAATCTGTCTTCTATTCAGCACCATAAATGTTTACAAAAACATAGGAAATAAACATCCAAGTTGTTTACATCATAGCATACCAAGTTCAATACCATAAGTGTTTACATCATCAACATTCAACCATTGAAATTCAGCACCATAACTGTGCACAACAAACTGCCAAATTCACCATCCAAAGTTCAAAAAACTGTCAACATCAACCTATCAAAAAAACTGCCAACGTCCAAACTACCAAATATAACTACCAATATCCAACCGTTCCAAAAAACAGCCAACATCCAACCCCATCACTTCCAATTGCCATACAAAAACAGTCTCAAAACATTCTACATATTTTCACTACGACGTATTGGCGTCATTTTCTTCCTCGGTCTGTTTGCTGCGCACTGGGTATGCCCTACAGGTGGTTGAGCAGCTACTGAATCCATAGGGGGGTGAGGTGGAGTAGGACATGGTGGGTCCACTTCGGGCTGAGAAGTCCCAACATCCTACATTTACAAATTCATCAATTGACATAGACATATTCAGATATTCATAAATCATTAAAGTTGGCATAGCTTACCCCTAAAGTCTGTTGTGCCTTTTTCTTTGGGCATGTCCTAGTATTGTGACCAACCATCTTGCAGATTTTGCATGCATGATTATACCCTTGTCTTGTAACCTTGTAGGTCTCATCAGGCTCATCAAGTCCCCTTCGCCTTGCAACTCTAGGTCTGCCAGGTTGCCGTCTATATTGGGGTGGCAATATAGTGTTATCGTCATCCTTTGGCCATTCATCGGGTCCAGGCATTGACTCGATTGGAAAGCGATACGCCTCTCTGAATGTATCCATATGATAACACCTACCACATTCAGATACAATGAAGTTAGTCCTTTTTATTTATAAAACTTTTTAACAACTAATAAAAAATTGATCCAACATTATACCTATGTATGAAGTCCTCGGGATTCTGCTTGTCAAAATAAATGGCAGCCACGGCGTGTGCACATGGAATTCCATTTAACTGCCAGCGACCACAAGTACAAGTTTTTTCCGTCATATCAACCACTCTCCGTGCCTCGAAGTAGTGATCTACCTCGAACTTCCCAACAGATTTCCAATGGCAGATATAGTTTATAGCGAGGTCCTTGTTCGTCTCTAATTTCTTCAGAATTTTAGGACACCACTGGGTGGTGGCAGTGGCTGCTCCGACCTCTTTGCTTCAAAACGCGTAAGAAGTTGTCGTCTTATCATATCAAACATTGTGAGGAGTGGTTTGTCTCTTGCATCCTTGATCCAAGAGTTGAAACTTTCAGCCAAATTGTTTAACAACATATCGGACTTGCTTGTTGTCCTAAAAGCATGTCGTGACCAAGTTGCAGGGTCTATTTTGTCCAAATACTTGAATGCCTCAGGGTTCATCTTCTTTATCTCACCCATATGCCTATCAAATTGGTTCTTGTTTGGTGCCCTTGCAGCAGCCCAAAGTTCATCTTTGAATGCCTTTCCTTTGTAGCCCGCACTTTTAAAGTTTGCGTGCAAATGACGCACACAATGTCTATGCTCAGATTTAGGTGCTAGGATCTCGAATGCATCCAATAGACCCTATAACATATAACACAATATTAATCAGTCCATGTCAATCAATGCACATAAATTCAATTAAACATAATTTAAAATGTAAATAAACCATACCTTTTGTCGGTCAGACATAAACGTATATCCTTTGTAATCAAAAGGTCCAATATCGCTTTCCAATATGTCTAAGAACCAGCACCATGAATCCTTACACTCTGCCTCCACAACGGCATAGGCAATTGGGAACAAATCTTCATTGCCATCCTTGCCAACTGCTGCCAACAACTGACCCCCATACCCAGCCTTTAAATGACAACCATCAACAGCTACTATTGGCCTACAACCCGCCAAAAATCCTTCTTACAAGCATCAAAGCAGATATACATTCTTTGGAAATGGTCACCGTCCTTTTTAATCTTAACGGTGCTTCCCGGATTCCACTTCCAAATGACACACCCGTAGTCCTTACAATGCGAGTAATGATCTTCGTGGTTCCCATTAATAATCCTATACTGCCTTCTTCTTTTTGCCTTGTAACATAGCTTGTTTGCTTAAGAGCCCAGTCTTCAGCTGAATCTTGTGCTTCATGTCAGCACTTGGGGCAAACTCTGAGTATCTCCTCTTGGCTGGTGCTTCTTCATCATTCTCACTCCCAGATGCACTGATGAGAGTCTCACTTTCTACATCCACAGAGCCAATGTCACTCCCACCGTTAACTTCCTCATCCCTAACACAAGTACCAAACCAGCTGGCACCCTTCATCGAATCCATCGCTTCCTTGTCAGCACCCTCAGAATACAGATCAGTTTCTTCTTCAGACGTCAACTCAAAATCAGTTAACGGCACCTCCTCCTCTTCCATCTGATTATTTTCAGTACTACTTCCCCCCCTTCAGAAACTGTTTTTTCTTCCCAATCCCCTCATTATCCTCACTATTTTCACCCTCAAACCCAACAGCCTCATTATCACCACCATTGTCACCCTCAAACCCAGCCTCAATACCACCCTCATACCCACCCTCATTTGCAGCCTCATTTGCAACCTCATTACAACTATCACCATGCTGTCCAGAATCCTCAGCACCCATCACACCCCCATCCGAATCCTCTGCAGGACATTGGCTTCGAATAAAGTCAATAACATCTTGTTCCGAAACTAAAGTTGGCACGTCAACACTGTGCTCAACATAGACGTCAATGACTTGTGCATCCTCACTCTCCAGCCTCCACAGCAAGTCAATAACATCACCATCCGTCTTCAAAGAAGTAAACTGCTGATGAGGACTCTTACCACCCAGCTTATACCATAGCGTTGCAGACCCAAAATACCCTCTGTCACTCAAGCATGCGTTGAAATCCAAAATGGTGATGTAGTCAGGATCCATGTCCCCAACTTCTTCCTTAGTCCCACCGACATAGTCTAAGGGTTCACCACCGAAAGACCCACCATGGTGGATAAAAACCTTCAGCAGCTTCATTCCTGCATGCATGCATGCAAAGGACGTGATAAGTGAATGTACAATCTGGCCCTCTAAAACACAGGGGCAAAAACTAACTTACAGGGACTAAGTCAACAACTTCATATGGAAATGAATAGAATATTCTACATCTAAGTTCTAACTGAAACGAGTACATGTCTTAGTTAGTTGGAATCTGAGCTGGATCTGGGACCACTATCAGACAGCCTTTAATAGTTAATAAAGTATGTATTTTTCAGGGACCACTTCGATAACACACTGACTTTAAAGGCATTTTCAGAGCAGATTTTGGGACCACTTCAATGCAATATGTATAAAAACCACAACCAAATCAAACAAAACAAACCAGCCGGCACTACAAAACAAAATCCATGTGAATACTTTCTCCTAGTACTAAAAGAATGTCGGCAGAATCAATAACAAATCCAAAAATACTCCTATTTTCGTGTAGAAAGCAACTGCCAGCAACTATACTCCTATTTTCGTGAACAAAGCAACTGCTAGCAACTATAACACATACCTCAACTATTTCGGCAGCTGCTACCCACTTGCAGAAAACATTTCAAGTTGTAGAAAACACCACCACGAGTCACGCGAGGTGCAGAAAATGCGAATAGACGCTTCCAAAAATCTGGGCTTCCTTTGATTTGAGAAATAGAGTTAATCTTTAGTAGAAATTTAGGGCTAGGGCTAGGGATGCTTGAAGAAGGAGATATGTTGTTCAATGAGAGGATTTGGGGATTTTCTTCAAGGGAAAATAAGTTAGGGTTCGAATGAATGAGGTCCCACTTGTGGGATAAGGGTCAGTGGGTCACGTACGAGGGGTCAATGGGTCACGCGGGTTACAAAGGATTTCGTGAGCTCAGTTTTTTTGTTTTTTTCATGACTAGTCAATGGCTTACGTGGCAGAGGTGGCAGACATGTGGCATTTAGGGCTTACGTGGTTTTTGTTCCGGCGATATAGTGAACGAAATGGGGAGGAGGACCATCGGCAAACGAGTGAGTGAATAAAGGGACTAATTTTATCATTTTGGTAATACAGGGACTATATCGATTTTTGCGTATACCACAGAGACCAATTTGGCATTTTTCCCAAAAATAAATGATATATGCATGGGTGAGTATATTATTAAAGCTCATGTAACTAATTTCTTTTTTGCTCAAACTAATTTTTTATTCCCAATGAATGATTTTGTTACCAATAATATCCACTTTTCTCTGTCTTAGTTGCCAATATCGTTTTAGTAAGATTAGAATTTAAGAGTTGCTTTTGTGGGAACTAGTTTGATTCTTGGATTGAGAAATACAGTCATCCATATGATGTGTGGCACATAGTGGTTTCGGCTGTTTTATATTGGTGTGGGAATTACAAAGTGATGAGAAGTGGCACAATGGTAATTAGGGTGGCTGTTGACGAGTGCATTGGCAGAGGATGTTTTTCCTTATAGTGGGCAGTGTTAGCATTTAGACTTGTTTCAGTCGTGGAAGCTGATTCTCATGTCAAGTTGTTAAGAGACAGGGTTTAAACGTGTAGAGATATTCCAACAAAAAGACATGCTTTAAGGAATGAGTCTGTGAAGTGAGACAACTGCGCTTCTAGCCACCGGATGCTTCCAATGTCCATTGAATGTTTCCACATGGTTGAGAGTGCTACCATATTGAAGCTCTATTTCTATTGTCATTGTGTTTCCGCCAGGTCTCTTCCTCTTGTCATTGTTATTGCTACATTTTAATAGAGAGAGAAGTTTTACGAGATAATAAGTTTAGCGCAAAGCAAAAGCATTTTAATAGTTCCACATGTTTTTCAAGTCAAAGCTAGAGCATGTAGTGTACAACACGCACTGGTTTGCGAAATAGTAAAACAAGGTGCAAACTTTTACAATACTTCAGGAATTGAAGGTTTGGCAAACAACATATTACAACTAAAAAGCATACAATACATGATAAACGGATTAAGATGTCCTGCCTTGCACATGGTCTCATGTTCTATCAAACTTGATCTTCCATAGACAGTGAACAGCTTTGTCCTTCATAAAGAAAAGGGAAAATTACACAGAGCCCACTAGTTTTTAGGCCCAAATCAAAAGCCTCACTAGGTTTTAAAAAAATCTAAAAGCCCACTTGGTTTATTAGTTTGGTACGAAAACTAACTCGAGCCAATTCTGTTAGCGGAGATAACATAGCCCAATCCACGTAATATAAATGAATGAATCGTTGCTT
The DNA here is from genome assembly GCA_003952965.2 of Morella rubra. NCBI lineage: Eukaryota > Viridiplantae > Streptophyta > Magnoliopsida > Fagales > Myricaceae > Morella > Morella rubra. Next base: position 15,851,799 of record CM025856.1, on the reverse strand, counting down.
GACACGTGCTCAAAAAAACCACATAAGCTTCAACCTGCCATGTTGCACCCATATCCTGCCACACCAACCATGACAATCTCCTCTATACTAATAGGGAAGTCTTGGAGGAAGCCCCTGGTTCATCGATCTGAAAATCCCCTAAAGTTCTTTGCCCTTCTACGAAGCTTTTAAAGATTTAGTCTGCCACGTCGTTTTGCCTTGGAGGTTCCTTCAAGAAAACTTCAGTCTGCCATGTCGTTCTCCCCATTCTGCCGTGTAGGTCTTCCTCGACAATGTCCTCCTTGAACTCATTATCTGCTACTATAGATGCTCGAAATCTGGACATGGATTGGCTCGGTTAGTTTTCGTACCAAACTGATAAACCAAGTGGGCTTTTAGATTATTTTTAAAACCCAGTGAGGCTTTTGATTTGGGCCTAAAACCTAGTGGGCTTTGTGTAATTTTTCCTAAAGAAAACCATCTTCTTCTTCAAATTTTCGAATCCCTGAAAATAAGCTTGCCTCCATGATGTTTTGACAATGAGTGTACGCAAACTCCCCAAAAGCCAACAATAAAGCCCAATATGATGCTGATGTAGAGTGATGCCGACTTAAGTTCTTCTCCAATCTCGTTTTTTGTTCCACTACTGTCAATTGGTGTTGCTGGGAGATCATCTTCTTCCCCTGGACATTTTGTTGAAAGAGGAGGTCCACAGAGTAAGGAGTTACCTTCGTATATGAATGAGTCATTGAGTGTTTGAAGCTTGTTGAATGACAAATTTAAATAACTTAAGGAAGTCAAAGAAGCCAATTCTTGAGGAAGAGAACCAGAAAGTGCATTTCTTGAAAGATCAAGTGATAATAAATTGTGCAAATTCCCAATTCCCTAGGGAATTTTTCCATTAAGATGATTCCTTGATAGATTTAGGTTGACCAATAGAGAGAGGGTGGTTATATTCTCAGGTATTTAGATAGATTATTATTTGAAAGGTCTATGGAACGAACAAGATCAATAGTTAAGTAGTAAAAGAGAAGTTCTGTTCCTTTCATACCCACCTTCATTTGGTCAAAAAAAGTCACTGCATCTTTGTTGTTGTTTTTACTCAGGTTCCCTAGACAATGAGGGATTCTTCCTGACAAATTATTTTGTGCGAGCTCCAATATCTTAAGACTTGAGAGAAGACATAATTCTTGTGGTATATCGCCATCAAACAAGTTGGATTTTAGCTTCAACCTTGACAAAGCCGGTAAGCTTTCCCCTATCCATGCTGGTAGATTTCCAAAAAATTCGTTTCCTCCAAGGTCAAGAGTTGTCAAGTGTCTGTAGGTTCTGAAGAACGGAGGGAATTTGCCTTGAAGATGATTTTTACTCATTGATAATGACTGCATTGACTTCAAGTATCTCATGGAACTTGGGAGATTTCCAGATATATTATTATTTGCTACGTTCAAGGATTCTAACCTCTCTAAAGCTTTCCAAGGAAGATGGAGTCGCCCGGACAGGAAATTGTCTCTCAATGAAAGATGTGATATGTACTTCAACATCCCAATAGAACGAGGAATTTCGCCACTAAAACAATTAGAACCTAGAGCCAACGTTTCCAACTTGGGAAATAGTTCCCCGATGTTGTCAGGGAGCCGCCCGGAAATGCCCGCATCAACGAGGCTAAGATCAACGAGTTCATTTTGAGCTTGAACCCACACCGGAAAGCTTGGGCCAACACGAATGTGTCTCAAGATAAGATATTCCAGCTTAAAAGGAGGGACCGAGTCTGGTTTCAGATCTAAAACCAATGTCGAGTTCTCGGACGGCCCAGACAAGTATAGGAATTTTAAACGGGTGAGATTCTGAAAATCAGCTCCAGTTAAGTCGCCTTCCCAAGAATTCCCACCAATGCTAATTTCAAGTAACATTGATAGGTTTCCGAAGCTCTTGAAGATGGGTCCACTCATTTGATTAGCCGAGAGGTGAAGTCGTTGCAAGAACGACAGGCTTCCAATAGAATCTGGAATTGAACCCTGTAACGAACAGTCGGAGAGATAAAGAATTTGCAACTTCTGAAGTGCTCCTATTGAACAGGGCAATTTTCCTCCAAGATATCTGTTACTACTCAAAACCAGTGATTCTAGAACGCTGTTGGTGATTCTAGAACGCTGTTGGAACATGAAAAACCATGTTCTCTTATGTCATTCATTTGGAGATCAAATGTTTGCAAGTTGCAAAGGTTAGGAAATGAACTAGTAATTTTTCCGTTGATATGGTTCGAAGATAGATCCAATTTGCGCAAGTGGATTAAATTTCCCAGACCAACTCATTTATCTCCCCTCTTATGTCATTCATTTGCAGATCAAATAAGGAAAACCAGCAAGCCACTTTAGGTCTTTTGCCTTCAATCCTCATGAGAAAGCAAATGAATAATCATATGCTTGATGAGGGTTCTCTATATATTTTTTCGGCCATGGTAGATGATATGAATCAAGGTCGAGATACTGCAGCCGTGATAGATTCCCAAGATGGGGAGGAATAACTCCGGCAAAGAATGAGAAAGAGAGGTTGAGATAGCTCAAACTTTGAAGGGAACCCAAAAACTCGGGAATGTTATTTCCACCAAAATTATTGAGGCTTAGATCTAAGTAACTCAAATTCTTCAAATCGAGTAAAAGGACTTACCTTACCCCCCAAGGACGATTTTTTGAGAGCTTCTCTACTTTCATATTGGAAATCAAATTTGGCCACTGGAAGTGGGTTTTTGAGGTCGAGCTTGACGACATGTTGTGTCCTGTTCTCACAGCCAACCCCTATCCATTTACAGCAATCTTCGCCAACCCAAGATGAGAGGCGACCTGATGGGTCCAGGAGGCTTTCTTTGAAGCTGAGGAGTGCTTTCCTCTCCACCTCCGAGCATCTGAAAGTTTGGCTGTTGGTAGCTGAAGCGGGCTTTATAGCTTGTCGGTAGGGAGCTCCCAGTGGACAAAAGGAAAAAAGCAAGAGGAGATGAGCAATGGAGGTGAAAGTGTGGGTGCCAACCATTTTGGTTTTATATGAAGTGAATTGGTTTGGGGAGGATGCTTCGCCTTCCATACAAGATCTATATATAAAGGTGGGATTTGCTTGCTGTCAATTAGGCATGTGTTCAGCTAGATAAGAGTGGTTGCACTGGCGCCATTAATGGCTGTTTGAACTTCGACGTAGGAGGTAGAATTACTGCCCATGCATGCAGTCAATAGGTTGTGGATTGGTTATGCTCCACTGGAAATATGATCTCGAGTCAAACAGTCATAATTAATTAATGTTGGAAAGGTGCATATAGTGAAGTACCTCTTTTATATTAAAAATTGAACAATAACTGGTGCACTTCATAGTTCACGGTAGGCACGCGAACTTCATGTAAATCTGGGTTTTTCTTTTTTTTTTAAGTCAGAATAAGGATAAACCAACATAAGGTCAAACTAATACCAGACCCTAAAGAAGACCAGCAAAATTCCAAAAACTAGGGATAGAAAATGATATATATATATATATATATATATGTTAGCTCCATACTAGGAAGAGAGAGCAGATGACCGATAACGGTAGACGTAATTATCGAGATCTAGATGGATTAGTTGCTGACAATCTGGACACAACAAATTACAGCCCACTGGAGGACAGGTAAAGATTCACAAGGGACTGGAGAGGCCTATCTGGAAGCCGGCCGGAACAATATTTAGAGTCTGACGTTTTTGGGTACATAAGAGATTAAAATGGAAAAGATGCAAAGAACCTCAAAGACTAACATGATAAGAGGTTAGTGTTTCCTTTCATATAACTGGACACCAATCTTTGAGTAATTTGTAGTCCTGCATGATCTAGTGGGGAGCTATATTTCGAATTAAATGTCAAAAACAACGAAAAACAAAGACTTATCCAACAACAAAAATGGGAAACAATTCGAATTAAATGCAAACGTGGGGGTAGAGAAAGATGGACTATGATGAATAAATTAAAAAGGCTTTAGAAAAGAGACTAATGAAAAAGAAGTCCCATGGTAATTATTGTACGTTCGCCATCGGATTTGGGTTTCTGAGATCGACGGCACTAGTACTAGTCTTCTGGCAGTAAGATTGCCCTATCATGAGTTCCATCTGGGCTCCCCAAAACGTGAATTATTGCAAGCGTACAATATGGTGAAGGAAATCCAAAGTCTAAAAGATGTGGAAGGATGGCGGGCCTGTCAAGCCCTGATAATGTTTGTTGATTTATTCATTTACGTTAAAGTCAATAAGCAATCCTTTGTGCTTGAATTTTGTTTACATGCGATTAGAGAACCATAAAATGACGTGAACTGAGATATATAGATAGACTATGACCATTGTAAAAAGGCTGGAAAAAAGAGATCAAATGACCAATGAAAACAAGTCTCATTACTCGATCGTGAACTAATTACACGGCGCGGCAGATCACAACATAAATAGAAGTCTAAAACGTACGTGTTAGGAGCTGGCAGATGCCTTTGAGGCACTATGATACTTTAAGATCAATATTGAGATGTACCAATACTAATTAATTGATATTGAAGGACTTTCTCCACATACGCAAAATTTCTTGGCTATATAAATCATGTTGTCGACGAAGAAAATTAAGTAAAAGAAATTAATGACTATGTACCTAATGAAGAAGATCAACTTCCATTGGCTATATACCCAAGACTTTCTTGGCCATGACTACGAAGAAAATTAGGACTAGAAAAAAACTATTCCATATGATCAGGAAGAAGTCCTATTGGCTCTATTGGTCCGTCCACTTTGGGTAATTTGAAGGTTTGTTTGACCTAGGGCTGGCCAAGTAAACCGGCCGGACCGGCCAACCCGGACCGAAACCGGAGTGTTTTGGAAAAACTCTCCCTTTTTGATCTAGGTTTACCGGTTTATTCGGTTAATTTTACTTATATCGTGAAAAACGGACATTAAGAAACATAATAATAACAATAAACCATATTTTTTACTTCAATTTTTGTCAAAAAAAAAAAATCTCTTAAGGTACATCAATAAATTTTGATAGTATAAGAGCTAAAAGTTAAGATTCTCAAACAGTACATATATTCAGGAACATGCCGATTTAGGAAACACATGTTAGAAAAATTGTCACTTTGAACAAAAAGATAAAAAGAATCACAATGAGATAAAAAAAAAAAAAAAAGAGTTAATTACACTTTGCACCCTTGTGTTTTGGAAGGAGAGGGTTTCACATTTTGTATCCCGTTCTTTTATTTTTGAGACATTTCACTTATGTGGTTCTGGGACGTTCTTAGGATTTGCACCCCCTCGTTTATTTATCTGTTAAAACAAACGTAAATCTCAGTCACGTGCAAAACACATACTTAAATTTTCCATTTTGCCCAATATTCAAAAAATGTTAATTACACTTTGCACCTACTAGATTTTTAGGGGTTTGACACTTTGCACCCCTTTTTATTTTATTTTTGAGATATGACCCCATCGATTTGCACCCTAAGTTAATTTCATTGTCAAAATGAACAAAAATGTCTAGCATGTGCAAAACACATGACTCACTTGCACATTTTGCCCCCTATTTTCAAACTACTTTGACGAGAATATCTTTAATAAAATCCTAAGTCCCGTAATTGATGTCTCTTGTCTTCTCCTATATGTTTCCTGTGAACTTAGAATATTCCAAGTGTTCTTTTACTTGCCCAAACCTCTCCCACTGTCATTGATTCGACTCCTGAGTTCTACCCTATGTTGCAATCAACGTCTGAGTACTTTGGTGGCCCACAATCAAATCACGGTTGCACTCATGCTAAAAATGAAGAATATTGAGTTATGCGTTTATGATTTTTGTGGTGTTGTGTTGCGTTGGGATGTAAAAAATCTAGCAATGCGTCAATTACTGGATTAATATTTTATTAAGGGTGTTATCTTCATAGCAATTTGAATATCAAGGGCAAAATGGGCTAGCGAGTCACACATTCTGTACGTGTTGGACATTTTCATTAATTTTGATTGCAAATCAACAAGACCTAGAAGTTGAGGGGTGCAATGTCTCAACAATAAAATAAAGGAGTGCAAAGTATCAGAAGCCCCAAACCTAGTGGATACAAAGTGTAATTAACCCTTTTTGAATATTGGAGGCAAAATGGGCAAGTGAGTTACGTGCAGAATTTGTAATTGATACTTCATTTCATTTTGAGTGAAAGATAAATGAGGGTATAAATCGAAAGAATCAAGAACTACGTAGATGAAATATCTCAAAAATAAAATAAAGGAGTGTAAAGTGTAATTAAGCAAAAAATAAATAATAATGAATCGAAGGATATGGAAGACGTGGCCAACGTCCATTTGATTTCCTCTGTCTTAAAGATTCTCTAAATATCTGGTAATAATGGTTTTTTACATTAACAAACTAGGATTGCATATTACTGATAGTTCCAAGCATGATTAGAATTTGTTGGAAGAATACATATATGAGTCCACCAATAATGTGGTTGCTTTGGTCTTATATATAGCATCTTGATACACCTTCTCTTGCAATTTGCCATGACCAACAATTGGTTTCGGCTGACAAGGAGGTGGTGTTACTTATTGGCGTCGATATTACAAAAGGATCAGCAGTAACTGTTGCAGTGGTAGTTACGGTAGCTCTCCACGCGTGTGTTGGCAGTGCATGTTGTAAGTGTTGGCGTGAGCTGTCAAGATTCAAGTTAGGAAAGATATAGTAGTAAATATAGAATCGACACAATTGACACAATCAAGTGATGACCATGATACTTGCCTAGAAATCTGTATAGCCGAAATTAGAAGTGCAAGTTTTCTTATTTATCTGTATTCTCGCAATGCAAAGGATATCGAAATATATCAAAAGACAAAAGTTGACATGGTATCAAAGCCAGGTTACATGATCCCTGGCCTTTCCTTTCCATCGAAACCCTAGTGTTCTTTAAGCACTCCATGATCTTCATCTATGGTAGAAGACAGCGTTGTCACCAACCAACGCTGCTCACTCTCCACCCAATACAGATTCTCTTCTCACCACCCTTACCCACAAAATGACTGAATCTATTTCCAAAGCCCAAACCCCACCACTACCTATTGAAACCTCTACTACTCCTATCGGCATCAAGTTGGATGGTTCCATCTATGCCTTATGGTCCTAGGTTATCAAGATGTACATCTCTGGCAGAGATAAACTGGGTTATATCAATGGTGACATTCCACCTCTATGCAGACTGATCCATCCTTTCAAAAATGGCATACCGATAATGCAGTGTCAAAGGGTGGTTGATAAACTCTATGGACCCGACCTCATTGGCAATTTCATACGATTTCCCACGGCCAAATCGGTCTGGGATGCCATTGCTACGACTTATTTCAACGGGAGTGACACTTCTCAAGTTTACGACTCAGACGACGTGTGTCTCGCTTACGCCAGAATGGTGGCTCACTTGAGAAGTTCTACACCGAATTACAAGGCCTGTGGTGGGAAATTGATTTTCGTCATCCGAATCCTATGGAGTGCGCTACTGACATCCACCATTACACCCAACTTCTCAACAAGGACCATGTCTACACCTTCTTGGACGGTCTTGACGACAAACTTGATAACATCCACAATGATGTACTTCAACTGTGACCCTTTCCTTCCATCGAGCAAGCTTATGCTCATGTTCTTCGGGAGGCTCTCCGGCAGGCAGTTATGATCACCAACGACAACTGACTTGTCCCTCGCCTTCTGTTGCTGGGAAGTTCGTTGCAACTTCTAAGTCACGCCATGTTCTTGCTGGCACGAAATGCTCTCACTGTGGTAACTAATGTCACACAAGTGAGAATTGTTTTAAGAAATTTGGTTATCCTGATTGGTGGCATGAGTTGCAAGCTAAGAAAAAGGACTTGGTTGGTGTTGATGTGCACACGGGCAAGGTGGAAGTAGTGTCCTCTGAACCCCACCTTTCATTGATTCCCCAGGCCGAGTCTTCCGAGTGGTAAGACCTATCTTTGATATAGGTAACTTCGGCTCTGCTTTTGTTACCTCATGTCGTGATGTTGCTAATGGTGCCTGGCTTCTTGACTCAGGAGCCACAGACCACATGACTTTTGCTGCCACTGATTTTCATACCACCTCCAAGCCGCGACGTAGTAGTGTTGCTAATGCTAATGGAGTTGTCTCTCTGGTCACAAGGGCCGGATCTGTGTATCTCTCTCCTTTTCTCCAATTATCCAATACTTTACTTGTCCCATCCCTTTCGCATAAATTATTGTCTGTTAATCAGATTACTACAGACTTGCAATGTGTTGTTCTCATTTACCCCACTTTTTGTCTTTTCAGGATATTCTCACCAAGGAGATAATTGGACGTGGTACTAAAAGGAGGGGATTATATTATATGGAAGACTTCAGCACGGGTCATGCTCATCACATTCAGAGTAATGGGAAGGAGCAACAAATTTGGTTATGGCATCGCCGCTTGGGACATCCCAATTTTGATTATCTAAAACATTTATTTCCTGGTCTTTTTTCCAATTTAGTGACTTCTGACTTCCATTGTGAAACTTGCGTTTTAGCCATAAGTCACCGGGTTTCCTATCCGCTCCATATGAATAGAAGTAATATTCCATTTGATTTAGTTCACTCTGACGTGTGGGGTCCCTCACCTATTTCTTTTGGTTTTGGTGTTCGTTGGTTTGTTATCTTTGTTGACGACTGTAGTAGGATGACATGGCTTTACTTGCTCAAAAATAAAGATGACGTGTTTCATGTGTTTGAATCATTTCATGCAATGATTCAAACTCAATTTTCTGCCAAACTTCGCATTCTCTGCTCCGACAATGGCGGTGAATATATTAACCACCGTTTCCGCACCTATTTCGAGCATCATGGTCTTGTCCATGAGACCTCTTGTCTTAGACTCCTCAGCAGAATGGCATAGCTGAGCTCAAAAATTGCCAAATCCTTGAAATTGCACGGCTTTACTCCATGGAGCTCATGTGCCCATTCGATACTGGTCTGATGCAGTGTCCACCGCAGTCCATTTACTTAATCTTCTACTATCCAAGGTCTTGAATTTTCAGACCCTACTCCAGGTTTTGGTGTCCCATGTCTCTCTCCCTACGCCCTTATGATTCCCCTTCGAGTCTTGGTTGTGTGGCTTATGTACATCTGTACAAAAACCAACGAACCAAACTCGATCCATGTGCTCTCCGTTGTCTCTTCTTGGGCTATGCGGTGCACCAAAAGGGCTATCGGTGCTATGATCCACCCATCGACGTACTTATGTGACTATGGATGTCACCTTCATGGAATCTGATACTTTCTTCTCCCCGACAACCCTTCTACTCTTCAGGGGGAGACCGGCAATGAAGAGCACAATTGGTTGTACTTTGACTGGTCAAACCATGACACAATGGCAAGAGAAGCATCTGTGGAGCCTACAGAACTTTCAAAGAGCAAAATGACCCTTCCCACGAGCAGAATGATTTGACTTCAGACATTGAACCAAGCACCCCCCTTCTTCAGTACCTACGAACCCATCTCCTGAGAATATTCCTGAGGTAAGCATTCTTGACACATCTTCAAATATAAGTGATTTGGAAATGCATACTGGATATCAATTACCTTTTCAGGAACAATCGTGGGAAGCCACCTAATAGATACTCACCTGAGGTTGAAGAACGAAAATCAAAGTATCCAATTGCAAACTACGTGTCCACCAAGAGACTATCCGAACCACTCAAAGCATTTGTGCACGTACTCTCCTCGAGTCCAGTTCCAACTGGGGTTCAGGAAGCCTTGTCTGATCCAAAATGGACTCAGGCAATGACAGAGGAGATGAAGGCACTGCTAAAGAACAACACATGGACTTAGTTCCGCTACCTGAAGGGAAGAAAGCAATAGGATGCAAGTGGGTATTTACTATCAAACACAAGGCAGATGGATCTATCGAAAGGTACAAAAGAGATTGGTGGCAAAAGGCTATACACAGACATATGGGGTCGATTACCAAGAGACTTTTTCACCTGTTGCGAAACTAAGCATTGTACGAATATTGTTATCTCTTGCAGTAATCTTGATTGGCCCTACATCAGTTTGATGTAAAAAATGTCTTTCTACATGGCGATCTTGAAGAAGAAGTGTACATGGATCTCCCTCAAGGCTACACGGCATCAACTGAAACCAAAGTGGTGTGCAAATTGCAACGAGCGCTATACGGGCTCAAACAATCACCTCGAGCATGGTTTGGGAGGTTCAATCTGGCAATGAAGAAATATGGGTTCAAGCAAAGCAACTCAGATCATACATTGTTCCTGAAGCACAAATCGGGCAAAGTAACCGCATTGATAGTCTATGTGGATGACATGATTATCACCAGAGATGATGAAGAAGAAATATCTAGACTACAAAAGGAGTTGACACCAAATTTGAGATGAAGGATTTGGGAGGACTCAAATATTTTCTGGGAATTGAAGTTGCCAGGTCACAACAAGGAATATTTCTCTCATAGAGGAAGTACGTGTTGGATATCTTAACAAAGGTAGGAATGTTGGAGTGCAAACCAGTGGACACTCCAATAGTTCAAAATCACACAGTGGACAAAGGGAGGTACCAAAGGTTAGTCGGCAAACTTATATACCTTTCACATACTCGTCCAGACATTGCATATGTTGTAAGTGTGGTTAGCCAATTTATGCATAATCCTAGTGAAGATCATATGGATGCTGTGATCCGGATACTGAGGTACTTAAAGTCTTCACCAGGGAAGGGACTTATGTTCTCAAAGAATAGTCATTTGAAGGTAAATGGCTATACAGATGCTGATTGGGCTGGAAACATCTCATTTAGAAAATCCACTTCAGGCTATTTCATGTTTGTTGGTGGGAATCTTGTTACATGGAGAAGTAAGAAGCAAAAGGTAGTAGCACTCTCAAGCGCAGAAGCAGAATTTCGTGGAATGGCAAAAAAGCTTTGTGAACTACTTTGGACTAAAAGACTACTTACTGAACTAGGTTTTGCACCTACCTCATAAATAGATCTATTCTGTGACAACAAAGCTGCCATTGCTATATCTCACGACCCCGTACAACATGATCACACAAAACACGTGGAGGTAGATCAACACTTTATCAAGGAAAATCTGGAAGCAGGAATAATTCGATTTCCATTGTGAAGTCTAAAGATCAACTAGCAGACATACTTACAAAGGCAGTATCAAGTAAAGAGTTTTACAACTCACTCAACAAGTTGTGCATCAGAGATTTGTATGCATCAACTTGAGGGGGAGTGTTGGCGTGAGCTGTCAAGATTCAAGTTAGGAAAGATATAGCAGTAAATATAGAATCGACACAATCAAGTAATGACCATGATACTTGCCTAGAAATCTGTATAGCCGAAATTAGAAGTGCAAGTTTTCCTATTTATCTATATTCTCGCAATGTAAAGAATATTGAAATATATCAAAATACAAAAGTTGGCAGTAAGGAAGGTTTTTTATTTTTTTTTTTTTTTTGGGTAAGTAGGAGAGGTTTTTTCTTTTAGAATGGATGTCGGCCATTTAGATTTCATGAGGAAAATTCTTAACTACTTGGACCTTATATGAACCGGCCTCCCCATTTCTATCACTAGAAGAATTTCGATTGACTTCCCTAGCAATGTTTCCTCAAAAGGTGCACTGTTGGCGGGAATGGGCCCCGACTCCATGCTCTTACCCTTTTCGCCTCCTATGTCAACACTTCAATAACTGAGGTTCATTCTATACAAAAAATTGTAAATTTTTTAAGATTTTTAATAGAATTGTGAATATTTATGTAAATTAGAGTTTTATAGGCTTTTCTATAGAAATTAGTGAAAGTTTTAAAAATATTTGATTTTTATTGAAGTTTATAAAAAGGTATAGAGAGATGATTGATGTAATTTTTTAATAAAAAATATTAGAATTTGGTGAAAAAGTATAGAGAAAAGATTTGTTAGATTTTTTTTTTAAAAAAAATATTGTAGTTTCTATGAAAAGTTGTTAGAGTTTGTATTAAAGGTATTCGATTCTATATTTCCTATGGATTAAGTTTAGAAAGTTGTTGATCAGTGACATGAAATTAAAGTCCCCTTGCTTTTTGTATCCTACTTAGAAATATGCATGGATGACTTTTTGCTATGCACATAAAGAACATGTCTAGATATTTTCACTACCCTAAAATTTTTGCTATGCGCATAAATTGATGTATGCAAGGGTTGGTATATTATTAAAGCCTATTTAACGAATTTCTGTTTTTTTCGAACTTTTTTATTCCGAATGAATCACTTTGTTAGCAATATCCACTTTCCTTTGTCTTGGTTGTAAAGATTCTCTAAAGACGTAGTGACAAGTATTTGAGTAAGATTAGACTTTAAAAGTTGCTTGTGTGAACTAGTTCGATTCTTGGATTGAGAATCCAACTCGAACAACATTTCTACCGGTTGAGAAATACAGTCAACCAATATATAATGTAGCTGGTGCCATGTATCCAATAGTAACGAGAGCTGTTAAGAGTCTCACATTGATTAGGGACCACTTAATCTTGTGCTTCATATACCTGTTGGGCCACCACTTTCCATTGCCAATTGGTTTTGGGATGAAACTTGATATGGTATCAGAGCAAAATATTTATGGGCTTGCCCACTTGTTTGTGTTCCCCAGTATTGTCCACGTGCATGGACCATATTCATTCGGCCTGCACGTGAGGGAGAGTGTTAAGAGTCCCATATTGATTAAGGACCATTTAATTTGTGCTTAATATACTTGTTGGGCCACCTCTTCCAATTGCCAATTGGTTTTGGGATGAAACTTGATAAGAGCCATGGTTATTGTCATTGAATCTCCCAAACTCAAGATTTTGGAAATGTCAAAATCATCTACATGTGCAACCATGTCTTCATCGGACAAGACATTGCTAGGTTTAAATCACAATGGACAATGGGCATTTGATAACCAAAATGAAGGTATTCTAGTGCCGATGCAACATCAATCATTATGTTTAGCCTTTGTAAGAGTGTCAACCCGTGATCATCATTATACTGCCACTTCTCTAAGTTCCCATTCAACATGTATTCTAGTACAAAGGCTTTGAAGTCAATGCTACTACAAATGGTGATGATTTTGATATGATTTCGGTCACAAATACGCCGTAGTATCTCACACACTGCATCAAAACTCTTAAATGCACCTTCTATTTCTAAGTTTAAAACCTTTATGGCAACAATCATCCCATCCGAAAGGGTTCCTCTGTATACCGATCCAAAACTTCCTCGACCAAGTAAGTTAGTCAAAACTAAATACTTTTGTAGCTCGTAGAAGCTCTTAGTGAGAAATTCTCCTCCATATCACCGAAGGTGGCAACTCTTCCTCAATTGGAAGTTCAACATTCCTTTTTGCGTGTCTTCTCCAGACTAAAGCTATGGCCACTGCAATCAATGTTAACGCACTTGCTGGCAGAACGAACTTAAGTATATGCATTATTGCGGTGTCTTTTTTTTTAAGAGCACTTTTACGTTCAGGTACTTGCAATTGATGAGCACCACAAAGTGCATCATTTGACATAAATGACATAGCAGACAAATTTATAAATGGTCGTCCTATAGGAACTTCTCCTCGTAGTCTATTAAAAGACACATTTAGATATTTGAGATATATGAGTACTTCTAAAGACTTGGGAATCTCTCCAGATATCTTGTTATTTGAAAGATCCAATAATTCCAAGCCCACCAATCCACCTAATGATTCAGGAATTGAAACACCGTCTCTTGAACATTGCCATGAGTAAGAATCATTATATGCATCCATATGATGTGTGGAGCACAATGGTATCAGCTGACAGGGAAGGAGGTTGGTTCCTAGTGTGGGAATTACAGAGGGATGAGCAGTGGCGTAATGGTAATTTGGTCGCTCTCAACGAGTGTGTTGGCAGAGGAGGTTTTTCCTTGTACTGGCTAGTGGGCGATGTTGGCATTTAGACTTGTTTCAATCGTTGGAACAGATTCTCTTGTCAAGTTGTTATGAGACAGAATCTAAACGTGTAGAGGTATTCCAACAAAAAGATTTGCTTTAAGGAATGAGTTTGTGAAGACTGTTGTGCAGGAAAATAGAAGAGAGAAGTTTTAAAAGATAATAGTTTAACACCAAGCGAAACCATTTACTAGTTCCACATGTTTCAGCAAGTCAAAGCTGGAGCATGTATAGTACAAAACACAATGGTTTGACCAAATAGTAAAACAGGGTACAAACTTTTACAATACTTCAGGAAATGAAGGTTGGGGGAAACAACATATTAATTACAACTAAAAAGCACACAATACATGATAAAGGGATTAAGATATCCTGCCTTGCCATTGTCTCATGTTCTATCAAACTTAATCTTCCCTAGACAACGAATAGCTTTCTCTGTCATGAAGAAAACCATCCTCCCTTTCAAATTATCAAATCCTTGATAATAAGCTTGCCTCCATGATCTCTTAACAATGAGTGTACCGCAAACTCCCCAAAATCCAACAATAAAGCCCACTACCATGCTGATGTAGAATGATACCGCCTCAACTTCTTCTCCAATCTTTTTTCTTCTTCCAACGCAGTCAATTGGCATTGCTTGGGGATCGTCTCCTTCCCACAGACATTTTGTTGAAAGAGGAGGTCCACAAAGTAAGGAATTACCTTCGTACATGGATGGGTCATTGAGTGTTCGAAGTTGATTCCCAGATGGAATTTTCCCAGAGAAGTTGTTGAATGACAAATTCAAATGACTTAAGAAAGTCAAAGAAGACAATTCTTGAGGTATAGAACCAGAAAGTGTATTTCTTGAAAGATCAAGGGATTCCAAATGGTGCAAATTCCCAATTCCCTTGGGAATTTTTCCAGTTAGATGATTCATTGATAGATTTAGGATCCTCAATAGAGAGAGGGTGGTTATATCCTCAGGTATTTCTCCGGATAGATTATTATTTGAAAGGTCTACGGAATGGACAAGATCAATGGTTAAGTAGTAATAGAGAAGTTCTGTTCCTTTCATACCCACCTCCATTTGCTCAAAAAAAGTCATTGCATCTTTGTTGTCGTTTTTACTCAGGTTTAGACAATGAGGGATTCTTCCTGAAAAATTATTTTGTGACAGGTCCAAGATCTTAAGACTTGAGAGAAGACATAATTCTTGTGGTATATCCCCATCAAACAAGTTGGATTTAGCCTTAACCTTGACAAAGCCTGTAAGCTTTCCCCTATCCATGCTGGTAGATTTCCATAAAAATTGTTTCCTCCAAGGTCAAGAGTTGTCAAGTGTCTGTAGGTTCAAGAACGAAGGTTTGAAGATGATTTTTACTCAATGACAATGACTGCATTGATTTCAAGTATCTCATCGAACTTGGGAGATTTCCAGATATATTATTATTTGCTACGTTCAAGTATACTAACCTCTTTAAAGCTTTCCAGCGAAGATGGAGTCGCCCGGACAGGGAATTGTCTCTCAATGAAAGATGTGATATGTACTTCAGCATCCCAATAGAACGAGGAATTTCGCCATTAAAACAATTAGAACCTAGAGCCAAATTTCCAACTTGGGAAATAGTTCCCCGATGTTTTCAGGGAGTCGCCCGGAAATGCCCGCATCAACGAGGCTAAGATCAACGAGTTCATTTTGAGCTTGAACCCACGCCGGAAAGCTTGGGCCAATACGAATGTGTCTTAAGATAAGATATTCCAGCATAAAAGGAGGGACCCAGTCTGGTTTCACATCTAAAACCAATGTCGAGTTCTCGGACGGCCTAGACAAGTATAGGAATTTTAAGCGGGTGAGATTCTGAAAATCAGCTCCAGTTAAGACACCTTCCCAAGAATTCCCACCAAGGCTAATTTCAAGTAACATTGATAGGTTTCCGATGCTCTTGAAGATGGGTCCACTCATTCGATTGGCCGAGAGGTGAAGTCGTTGCAAGAACGACAAGCTTCCAATCGAATCTGGAATTGAACCCTGTAACGAACAGTTGGAGAGATCAATAATTTGCAACTTCTGAAGTGCGCCTATTGAACAGGGCAATTTTCCTCCAAGATATCTGTTACCACTCAAAGCCAGTGATTCTAGAACGCTGTTGGAACATCGAGAAAAACCATCCACCAACTCATTTATCTCCCCACTAATGTCATTCATTTTCAGATCAAATGTTTGCAAGTTGCAAAGGTTTGCAAATGAACTAGGAATTGTTCCGTTGATATGGTTCGAAGATAGATCCAATTTGCGCAAGTGGATTAAATTTCCCAGACCACCAGGTATGGGACCTTCAATGAAGGAATTAGATGAAAGATCAAGCTCTTGCAAAGAATGTAGGTCAGCAAGTGCTTTAGGAATGGCACCTCGGAGGGAATTATTGGCAAGATTCAGTATCGAGAGCCCACTCATATTTGATAGCCAGTGAGGTATTGAGGAGTTAAAATTGTTGAGCGAGAGGTCAAGGACTGAAAGCTTTGTGAAGTTGAAGGAAGAAATGGAGTTAGGAAGGCTAACTTGTCCACACTCGCTTAGGTGCAACTCCTCTAAGGAGGGGAGGGTATTAAGTGCCTCAAGCCAATTTGGTACTTTCACAAGATTTGCATGCCCCAAATTAAGGTACTTAAGAGAAGGAAAACCAGCAAGCCACTTTAGGTTTTTTGCCTTCAATCCTTGTGAGAAAACAAATGAATAATCATGTGCTTGATGAGGGTACTCTATATATTTCGGCCTTGGTAGATGATATGAATCAAGGTCGAGATACTGCAGCCGTGATAGATTCCCAAGATGAGGAGGAATAACTCCGGCAAAGAATGAGAAAGAGAGGTTGAGATAGCTCAAACTTTGAAGGGAACCCAAAAACTCGGGAATGTTATTTCCACCAAAATTATTGAGGCTTAGATCTAAGTAACTCAAATTCTTCAAATCAAGTAAAGAAGGACTTATCCTACCCCCCAAGGACGATTTGTTGAGAGCTTCTCTCCTTTCATATTGGAAATCAAATTTGGCTACTGGAAGTGGGTTTTTGAGGTCGAGCTTAACGACATGTTGTGTCCTGTTCTCACAGCCAACCCCTATCCATTTACAGCAGTCTTCGCCAACCCAAGATGAGAGGCGACCTGATGGGTCTAGGAGGCTTTCTTTCAAGCTGAGGAGTGCTTTCCTCTCCACCTCCGAGCATCTGAAAGTTTTGCTGTTGGTAGCTGAAGCGGGCTTTATAGCTTGTCGGTAGGGAGCACCCAGTGGACAAAAGGAAAAAAGCAAGAGGAGATGAGCAATGGCGGTGAAGGTGTGGGTGGCAACCATTTTGTTTATGAAGTGAATTGGTTTGGGGAGGATACTTCGCCTTCCATACAAGATCTGTATATAGAGGCGGGATTTGCTTGCTCTCAAATAGGCATGTGTTCATAGTCAGATAAGAGAGGTTGCACCGGCGCCATTAATGGCTGTTTGAACTTCGACGTTGGAGGTAGAATTACTGCCCATGCATGCAGTCAATAGGCTGCATGGATTGGTAATGCTCCACTAGAGTATATTTCGAGTCAAACAGTCATAATTAATTAATGTTGGAAAGGTACAGCATATAGCTGAAGTACCTCTTTTATATTAAAAATTGTACAACTGGTGGACTTCATAGTTCACGGTAGGCGCACGACCTTCAAGTAAATCGGTTCTTTTTTTTTCTTTTTCTTTTTTTTTTTAACGTCGTAAGGCTTGCATTTCATAAGTTAGAACAGGTATAAACCTATGTAAGGGCTAACTAACACCAGACCGTATAAGAAGACCAGCAAAATCCCAAAGCCTAGGGATAGAAAACATCATGTGTATATATATATATATATATATATATATATATGTTAGTTTAAGAAGAGAGAGCGGATGACCGATAACCGATAACGGTAGATGTAACTATCGAAATCTAGACGGACTAGTAAAAATTTCAAACAACCTAGACACAGCAAATTACAGCCCACTAGAGGGTCGAGAAAGTCACAAGGGATTGGAGAGGCCCATCTGGAAGCCGGAACAATATTTAGAGTCTGAAATTTCTAGATACATAAGAAAATAAAAATGGAAAAGATGCAAAGAACCTCAAAGACTAACATGATAAGAGGATAGTGTTTTGTAGTACTCTGCATGATCTAGTGGGGAGCTATATTTCGGATTAAATGACAAAATATTGAAAAACAAAAACTTATCCAACAACAAAAAATGAGAAACAATTCGAATTTAATGCAAACGCGGGGTAGAGAAAGATCATGGACTTTGAGGAATAAATTAAAAGGGCTTTAGAAAGGAGATCACTAATGAAAAAGTAGTCCCATGGTAATCGTACGTTCCCCATCGGATTTGGGTTTTGGAGGTCGACTGTACTACTGGTCTTCTGCCAGTGAGATTGCCCTATCATGAGTTCCATCTGGGCTCCCCAAAACGTGAATTATTGCAAGCGTACAATATGGTGAAGGACATTCAAAGTCTAAAAGATGTGGAAGGCTGGCTGGGCCTGTCATGCCCTAATAATGTTAGTCGATTTATTCGTTTACGTTAAAGTCAATAAGCAATCCTTTGTGGCTTGAATTTTGTTTACATGCGATCAGAGAACCACAAAATGATGTACTGAACTAAGATATATAGATAGACTATGACCATCGTAAAAAGGCTGGAAAAAATAGATCAATGACCAATGAAAACAAGTCTCATTCCTCGATTGTGAACTATGTCCACGGCACGGCAGATCACAACATAAATAGAAGTCTAAAATGTACATGTAGGGAGCTGGCAGATGCCTTCTGAGGCACTATCATACTTTAAGATCAGATATTGAGATCTACCAAACTAATTAATTGATATTGAAGGACTTCTTCCACATACGCGAAATTCCTTCGCTATAAATGTTGTGTTGACGAAGAAAATTATGGACTAGAAATTAAAGACTATGTACCTAATGAAGAACATCAACTTCCACTGGCAATATACACAGACTTTCTTGGCAATGACCATGCAGAAAATTAGGACTAGAAAAAGACTATTCCAAATGATCAAGAAGAAGTCCTATTGGCTCTATTGGTCCGTCCACTTTGGGTAATTTGAAGTTTTGTTTGACCCTTATGCAAGTAATTAATTACTCTTGAAGTTTCATGTGGGGCCGCCAATAATACTCAATCACGTAGTGTACTGCATGATGGCCCACATAAACTCTCAAACATGCAGTTAAAGGACCTCTAGTGATAAATATTGGAAAAAGATTTTGATTATAAAACAAAATGTTGGAGAAAGGGTGAGCTTTTTACATTAACAATATTTCCTCTCATCACGAAAAAATTGTATTACATTAAGATACATAATAATAATAACAACAATAAACCTTATTTTTTTACTTCAATTTTTGACAACAAAAAAAAAGTCTCTAAAGATAAATTTTGATAGTCTGAGAGCTAAAAGTTAAGATTCCCAAACAATACATATTAATAAAGAGTTAATTACACTTTGCACCCAAGTGGTTTTGGGAGGGGAGGGTTTCACATTTTGTATCCCGTTCTATTATTTTTGAGACAATGGGGGACGTTCTTAGGATTTGCACCCCCTCATTCATTTATCTGTTAAAATGAACAAAAATCTCGATCACATGCAAAACACATACTTAACTTGTCCATTTTGCCTTGACATTTAGAAAAGGTTAATTACACTTTGCACATACTAAGTTTAAGGGGTTTAACACTTTGCACCCTTTTTTATTTTATTTTTGAGACATGGTCTCTTTGATTTGCACCATCGGTTAATTTCGTTGTCAAAATGAACTAAAATGTCCAGCAGGTGCAAAACTCATGACTTTTTTGCTCAATTTGCCCCCAATATTCACAAAACTATGACGAGAACACCTTTAATAAAATCCTAAGCCCGTAATTTATGTCTCTTGTCTTTCCATGTATGTTTCTTGTGAACTCAGGACATTCAAAGTGTTATTTTACTTGCCCAAATCCCTCCCACTCTCATTGATTCGACTTCCTAAGTTCTACTCTATGTTGCAATCAACGTCTAAGTACTTTGGTGGCCAACAATCAAATCACGGTTGCACTCACGCTAGAAACGAAGAATGTTGAGTTATGCATCTATGATTTTTGTGGTGTTGCGTTGCGTTGGGATATAAAAAAATCTATCAATGCATCAACTACGGGATTAAGGTTTTATTAAGGGTGTTATTGTCATAGCAGTTTTAATATCAGGAGCAAAATGGACTAGCAAGCTACATGTTCTATACGTGCTAGACATTTTCATTCATTTTGATTGCAATCAACAAGACCTAAAAGTTGAGGGGTGCATGTCTCAAAATAAAAGAAAGGGGTGCAAAGTGTCGGTGGCCCCAAACATAGTAGGTACAAAGTGTAATTGACCATTTTAAAATATCGGAGGTAAAATGGGTAAGTGAGTTACGTGCAAAATTCGTAATTGATACTTTATTTCATTTTGACTGAAAGATAAACGGGGGTGCAAATCAAAAGAACCCAGAAAATCTACGCGAATGAAATATCTCAAAAATAAGAAAGGAGTACAAAATGTAATTGAGCAAAAAAAAAAAATGATGAATGAAAGGATTTCGATTTCGTGGCCACCGTCCATTTAATTTCCTCTGTCTTAAAGATTCTCTAAATATGTGGTAATAATGGCTTTTTACATTAACAAACTAGGATCGCATATTACCGATAGTTCAGAGTAGGGCCGTCTCTAAGATAAATTAGGCCTTAGGCGAAACCATAAAAAGAGGCTTTTATAAAAAAATTATTATATTAAAATATAAAATATCAATAATGAGATATAAAATTATTCATTATTGGTATTTCTATTAGACATATTAGATATCTCAAAATTATCCTAAATTTAAAATAAAACTATACAGTACTCAACTTAATCTCAATTTCTCAATTTTCTCTAGAAAAAAAATGATAGCTATAACAAATATAAAATAAAAGTATAAAACTAATTTAAAAGTTCAAAGGTTAGAATAATAGCACCTATGAGGAAGAAGAAGGCTAGGGCCGGCTTTGAAATTTTGAAATTGAATCAACACTTGAAAGTTAGCTAGAAAGAAGGAAGGATATGGCTTCACAATAGAAAAATAAGGAAAAATAGTGAATATAAGAGTGAAAGTAGGATATCAATTGAGAAGTGATCTATAAATAAGGGTAGGTGTTCAGAGTAGAAAGATAAGGGAACGAGGAGAATAGTAAAAGTAGGGATAAAATAAGAAAGGGCTAAAAGTTGGAAGTCCAATAGTTTTTTTTTAATTGTAAAATTAGAAGCCCGATAGTCTTTTTTGAATTTTAAAGCTGGAAGTCATCTCCTTTAAAATTTTGAATTATGTTTTTCTTTGCATTAAATGAGAATTTCAAAAAGTTTAACAGTTATTTTGAGACTTATTTTTTTCTTTTATTAAGTTAAAATATTTAAATTAGAGACCTATAACCTATTAAAAATATTAATAAAATAGAAAGTTGGGGGCCTTCCTATTTTGGGGGCCTTAGACAACTGCCTAGGCTGTCTATGCTCAGAGACACCCTTGGTTTGGAGCATGATTAGAATTGGTTGGAAGAATATTAATGTGGTTGCTTTGGTATTATATATAGCATCTTGAAACACCATCTCCTGCAATTTGCCATGACCAACAATTGGTTTCGGCTGACAAGGAGGTGGTGTTGCTCATTGGCGTAGGTATTACAGAAGGATCAGCAGTGCTGCTGCAGTGGCAGTTATGTTAGCTCTCCACGTGTGTGTTGGCAGTGCGCGTTGTAAGGAGGTTTTTTATTTATTTATTTTTTTTGGGTAAGTAGGAGGTTTTTTCTTTTAGAGTGGATGTTGGCCATTTAGATTTCATGAAGACGTTTCTTGACTAGTTGTACCTTATGAACCCTCCACATTTCTATCGCTACTAACAAGAATTTCGCTCGACTTCCCTAGCAATGTTTCCTCAGAAGGTGCACTGTTGGTGGAATGGGCCCCGAGTCCATAAACACTTCAATAATGGAGGTTAAAATTATAAATTTTTTTAAAAAAATGTTTGATACAATTGTGAATATTTATGTAAATTAGAGTTTTATAGGTTTTTTAATAGAAATTAATGAAAAGTTTTTAAGATATTAAAATTTTATTAAAATTTGTAAAAAGGTGTAAAGAGATGATTTGATGTAATTTTTTAATAAAAAAAATAGTAGAATTTCGTGAAAAAATATGGAGAAAGAAAATTGTAAATTTTTATTTTAAAAAAAAGCATTAAAATTTGTGTGAAAAGTTGTTAGATTTTGTGTTAAAGGTATTCGATTCTATATATGTTTCCTTTAAAATGTTATTGATGATCAGTTACGTGAAATTAAAGTCCCCTTCTTTTCGTATCTCACTTAAAATATGCATGGATGACTTTTTGCTATGCACATAAAGAACATGTCTAGGTATATATTTTCACTACCGTAAAATTTTGGCTGGGGTTGAGGGACATCTTAACTTAAGTGGTTCGGTTATACCCACTCCCGCAGATATTAGTTGATATATGCAAGGGTGGGTATATTATTAAAGTCCGTTTAAATAATTTCTTTTTTGCTCGAACCTTTTTATTCCCAAGGAATCACTTTGTTAGCAATATCCGCTTTCCTCTGTCTTAGTTGTAAAGATTCTCTAAAGACGTAGTCACAAGTATTTGAGTAAGATTAGAATTTAAGAGTTGCTTGTGAGTGAACTAGTTCGATTCTTGGACTGAGAATCCAACTCGAACAGCATTTTTACCGGTTGAGAAATACAGTCAACCAATATATAATGTGGATGCACGAGTATCTTGAAACACCATCTCCTGAACATTGCCATGAGTAAGAATCTATATGATGTGTGGCGCACAGTGGTTTCGGCTGACGGGGAAGGAGGTTGGTTATTGGTGTGGGAATTACAAAGGGATGAGCAGTGCAATGGTAATTTGGTCGCTCTTAACGTGTGCGTTGGCAATGGAGGTTTTTCCTTGTACTGGCCAGTGGGCGATGTTGGCATTTAGACTTGTTTCAGTCGTTGGAACAGATTCTCTTGTCAAGTTGTTAAGAGACAGGGTTTAAACATGTAGAGGTACTCCAACAAAAAGACATGCTTTAAGGAATGAGTCTGTGAAGACTGCTGTGCAGGAAAATAGAGAGAGAAGTTTTAAACAGATAATAAGTTTAACGCCAAGCAAAACCATTTTACTAGTTCCACATGTTTCAGCAAGTCAAAGCTGGAGCATGTAGTGTAAAACACGCACTGGTTTGACCAAATAGCAAAATAGGGTACAAACTTTTACAATACTTCATGAATTGAAGGTTGGGGGAAACAACATATTAATTGCAACTAAAAAGCACACAATACATGATAAACGGATTAAGAGATGTGCCAAATGATGGACTTTGTCCATATACATAAACTTCCATGGCTTTGTCGCCGAAGAAAATTAAGGGCATCTAGAAATTAAAGACTATATAAATTAAAGAAGTCTTATTAATTGGCTATATTAATGGTCCGCCCACCTTGAGTTTGGAAGTTTGCCTCAACGCAAAGAATTCATATGAGTGCCCATCCCATAATTATCAATTGTGAAGCATGTTGATGGCCTAATTTATTAACGTCCAAGATTCTCCGTTTAAATAATAACTAATTATAGTTTGAACGGTAAAGATTATCATTTTCTAATATATTAACGTTTCCGATCCAAATTTTTTTATTAATAGGCTCTTATTAAATTGTACAACTACAAAATGCATTTAAAAATATAAGATTGTTCTATTACAAAATACATTTAGAATTACAATTAGATCACAAAATTATTGTAAAATATTAAAAAAAAAGTACAAATAATTACATATACCTTATTCTCTTGCCATTACATATTCTTAATATTGTCACCAAGTTTTAGCAATTCTTCTCTCAAACGGAAAATCTGCACAAATGACAGACCATTCAAACAATTATCTGAAAAACTTTAATTATAATGGTGGATAGACTGTTCTAACAACTATGAGAAAAACATTCTAACAATAATGAGAAACATTAACATTCTAACAGTTATTGAATGGTTTGAACATTAGCTGGAAACAGAGGATAGATACCCAAAATCATTTTATATTCCATAAAATCCACTCTAAATTCATCAAAATCACAATCTACATTCATCTTACACTAAATCCCTAACACAATCTTACCGAAGATCTGCATTCAAACATAAAACTCGAAATTTTTACCTAAATTGAAGGACTCAAATCATGAATCACCAATTTCTCAACTTTTTTTAAGAAAATTACCTCTTATAAACCGTACTTTGTGGCGCGTTATAGACCTATAAAATCAAAATCATGTTCCATAGGAACCGGCTCATGGACATAAAAGAGGAAAAAATTGGGAAAAGGACAGAAAATTAAAAAGGAGCACCAATATCCTAATTGGTTGCCGCAGGACCTTTAAGTGCAGTAACAATTATATATGATTATTCAATGTCATACATTAGGAAGTTCTTGGAATTTTGCAGCTTCTTTGAAAAAAATATTTTTCCCTTCTGAAGTCCAAAAGGAATTAATTCAAGATGGCTAAAGGCAAGCGTCGTGGTAAGGGCATCAGGAGGAAGCGCCACATTTGATTCCATAACAGATATTGGTAATGACATCTCTCGGACTTTATCAGCGCTCTGTTGTGGCTAGTGGACGATCATCGTACTTCTAATTAGATAAGTATGTTTTGTATTCGATTCTATGTTTCCTAAGGATTAAGTTTAGAAAGCTGTTGATCAGTGACATGAAATTAAGCTCCCCTTCTTCTTTTTCTAACCCTGTTTTAACCGCATTGGAGCAAAGACAAAATATTATAAGAGTTTCCAAATGCTCCAGTTATTTTTTCCATGTCAAATCAGAAATTATTTGCTCCACCTAATTGGACCAGAGACAAATATTAGAAGAGTCTAGGAAAGTTCCAGACATGCTTTTAAGGAATGAGTCCGTGAAGACTGTCGTGCGAGACATCTGCGCTTCCAGCCACCGCATGCTTCCAATGTCCATCGAATGTTTCCACATGGTTGAGAATGCTACCATATTGAAGCTCTGTTTTTATTGTCATTGTTATTGCACCATTTTAATAGAGAGAAAAGTTTTAAAAGATAATAAGTTTAACGCAAAGCAAAAGCATTTTACTTGTTCCACATGTTTCATCAAGTCTAAAACACGCACTGGTTTGACCAAATAGTAAAACAGGGTACAAACTTTTACAATCCTTCAGGAATTGAAGGTTGGGGCAAACAACATATTACAACTAAAAAGCAGACAATACATGATAAACGGATTAAGATGTCCTACCTTGCATGCACATGGCCTCATTTTCTATCAAACTTGGTCTTCCCCAGACAGCGAATAGCTTTCTCTATCATCAAGTAAACTATCCTCTCCTTCATATTAACCAATCCTTGATAATAAGCTTGCCTCCATGATCTCTTAACAATGAGTGTGCCGCAAACTCCCCAAAAGCCAACAATAAAGCCCAATACGATGCTGATGTAGAATGATGCTGACTCAAGTTCTTTTCCAATCTTGTTTCTTGTTCCACTGTTGTCAATTGGCGTTGCTGGGGGATCATCTTCTTCCCCCGAACATTTTGTCAAAAGAGAAGGTCCACAGAGGAAGGAGTTACCTTCGTACTTGGATGAGTCATTGAGTGTTTGAAGTTGATTTACAGATGGAATTTTTCGAGAGAAGCTGTTGAATGACAAATTCAGATTCTTAAGAAAGTTCAAGAAACCAATTTTTGAGGAAGAGAACCAGAATGTGCATTTCTTGAAAGATCAAGAGTTTCTAAATTTTTCAAATTCCCAATTCCCATGGGAATTTTTCCGGTAAGATGATTCCTTGATAGATTTAGGTTGACCAAGGGAGAGAGGTTTGTTATATCATTAGGTATTTCTCCTGATAGATTATTATTTGAAAGGTCTATGGAATGGACAAGATCAATAGTTAGGTTGGCTTTAAATTAGGTTGTTTAAGTGTTTCCTTTCATATAACTGGACACCAATCTTCGAGTAATTTGTAGTCCTGCATGATCTAGCGGGGAGCTATATTTCGAATTAAATGACAAAAAAATGAAAATCAAAGACTTATCCAACCAAAAAAAATGGGAAAAATTCAAATTAAATGCAAACGTGGGGGAGAGAAAGATGGACTATGATGAATAAATTAAAAAGGCTTTAGAAAAGAGACTTATGAAAAAGAAGTCCCATGGTAAGTATCATACGTTCGCCATCGGATTTGGGTTTTGGAGATCGACTGCACTACTGGTCTTCTGCCAGTAAGATTGCCCTATCATGAGTTCCATCTGGGCTCCCCAAAACGTGAATTATTGCAAGCGTACAATATGGTGAACGACATCCGAAGTCTAAAAGATTTGGAAGGCTGGCTGGGCCTGTCAAGCCCTAATAATGTTAGTCGATTTATTCATTCCCGTTAAAGTCAATAAGCAATCCTTTGTGCTTGAATTTTGTTTACATGCGATCAGAGAACCACAAAATGATGTACTGAACTAAGATATATAGATAGACTATGACCCATGACCATCGTATAAAGGCTGGAAAAAAGAGATCAAATGACCAATGAAAACAAGTCTCATTACTTGATCGTGAACTACTTACACGGCACAGCAGATCACAACATAAATAGAAGTCTAAAACGTACGTGTAGGGAGCTGGCAGATGCCTTCTGAGTCACTATCATACTTTAAGATCAGATATTGAGATGTACCGAACTAATTAATTGATATTGAAGGACTTTCTCCACGTACGCAAAATTTCTTGGCTATAAAATGATGTTGTCGACGAAGAAAATTAAGTAATAGAAATTAAAGACTATGTACCTAATGAAGAAGATCAACTTCCATTGGCTATATACGCAAACTTTCTTGGCCATGACTACGAAGAAAATTAGGACTAGAAAAAGACTATTCCAAATGATCAAGAAGAAGTCCTTTTGGCTCTATTGGTCCGTCCACTTTGGGTAATTTGAAGGTTTGTTTCAGTGCAAAGAATCCACGGGAGTACTTTGACCCTTGTGCAAGTAAATTAATTACTATTGAAGTTCCATGTGGGCCGTCCGTAATACTCAATCACGTAGTGTACTGCATGGTGGCCCCACATAAACTCTCAAACACGCAGTTAAAGGACCTCTAGCGATAAATATTGGAAAAAGATTTTGATTAGAAAACAAAATGTTGGAGAAAGGGTGAGCTTTTTACATTAACAATATTTCATCCATCGTGAAAAAATTGTATTACATTAAGAAACATAATAATAATAACAATATACCATATTTTGTCCTTCGATTTTATCAAAAGAAAAAAAAATCTCTTACGAGATGAACATTAATAAAATTTTGATAGTTTGAGAGTTAAAAGTTAAGATTCTCAAACAATATATTTGTCATGTTTCTGATTCAAGAACATGCCGATCTGTTGGCATGTATGACACATGTTAAAAAAATTGTCTCTTTGAACAAAAGATAAAAAGCATCACAATGAGATAAAAAAAAAAATGATTATTTACACTTTGCACCCACTTGATTTTGGGAGGAGAGGGTCTCACATTTTATATCCGTTCTTTTATTTTTGAGACATTTCACCCACGTGGTTCTAGTTTCTTAGGATTTGAACTCTTTGTTTATTTATCTGTTAAAACGAATGAAAATCTCAATCACTTGCAAAACACGTACTTAACTTGTCCATTTTGCCCCGACATTCAAAAAGGGTTAATTACACTTTGCACCTATTAAGTTTGGGGGGTCTGACACTTTGCACCATTTTTATTTTATTTTTGAGACTTGGTTCCTTCGATTTGCATCACTTAATTTCGTCATCAAAATGAACGAAAATGTCTAGCACATGCAAAACACATGGCTCATTTACTCATTTTGCCCTCAATATTCAAACTACTACGACGAGAACACCCTTAATAAAATCCTAAGCTATAATTGATGTCTCTTGTCTCCCACTGTCATTGATTTGACCTCCTGAGTTCTGCCCTATGTTGCAATCAACATTTGGATACTTTGGTGGCCCACAATCAAATCACGGTTGCACTCACGCTAGAAACAAAGAATATTGAGTTATGCATCTATGATTTTTGCAGTGTTGCGTTGCGTTGGGATGTAAAAAATCTATCAATGCGTCAATTACGAGATTTTAAATCATAATAGTAAGTCAAGCGAGCCGCTTGTTTTGTACTTAATGAACAAGTAAGTCACATGCAAAACTTGTGATTGATACTACATTTTGTTTTGACTGAAAAATAAACGGGGGTGCAAATCAGTATGGGAAGGCGCCTTGCAGCAACAATAAGCATTGTACTGTTTAGACAACTAGGTAGAGTACTTTTTAAAGTCATTAATTAAGCAATCTTTTATTGCTTGAATTTTTTTAATTAAGATATATATTTAGACTATGAGAGAGTAAAAATAGTAGAAAAAGAGATCAAATGAATAATGAAAAGGAGTCTAATTACGCGTGAAGTACAAGGCGGACGACATGAAAGTCTAAAACGTGTAGGAGGTAGATGCCTTTTGAGGCACTATCATACTTGTCCACATACAAATTTTCTTGATCCTTGACATTGGATTTGAAAGTGTCTAATGCAAAAGAATCAACGACACAAGTACGTACTCCAAGCCTTCTCCAAGTAAATTTCTCATGAAGTTCCATCGGTGCCATAATTATCAATGAAACGTATATGGTGGGAAGTCATAAAGTCTAACACATATTGAAGAATCTCTATTCATCATGAATATTGGAAAAACATAGATTAGAAACCAAATTATTGGAGAGAGGGTTAACTTTGTACATTAACAATTCCACCCGTTTTGAAAAAAAATTATTGGTAATGGTTGATGGAGAATCATGAAAGGGAGAAAGGTAGACTATTATAAGTCTATAGTGAGTAGAAAGGATAGGATAGAAAAAG
The DNA here is from genome assembly GCA_003952965.2 of Morella rubra. Taxonomy (NCBI): domain Eukaryota; kingdom Viridiplantae; phylum Streptophyta; class Magnoliopsida; order Fagales; family Myricaceae; genus Morella; species Morella rubra. Next base: position 15,822,847 of record CM025856.1, on the reverse strand, counting down.
AGATCAAACGGCTAATAATTAATAGAGAAGTCAATCATCCGTGAAGTTCACGCGGGTGACATAACAATCTAAAATGTGGAGGAGGATCAAATATGTCTTCTCAGTCACTATCATACTTCAAGAAATATTGAGATGTGCTAAGCAAATGAAGCAATATTTGTCGGTATACGCAAACTTTCTTGGCCATGCTCACGAAGAAAAGGACCAAAGCAATACTATTTATAATGAAGAAAAAGTCTTATTGGCTCTAATATTGGTGCGTCCACTTTGGGTTTGAATGTTTGTTGCAGTGCAAAGAATCCACGGGAGTACTTTTACCCTTCTGCTTTTAAGTAAATTATCTGTGAAGTTTCATATTTTGGGCACCTTAAAATTTTGGCCTAATATAATAATTACAAAATATTCTATCTCCCCATCAAATCATCTCTTTTTACTATAATAAATATAAAAAATTCATTCAAATCATCTCTCTTTCACTTTTTTATCAACTCCAACACTTTAAAATTTACTCAAAAGATCCTCTAGTGATAAATATTGGAGACCGATTTGACTAGAATACAAAATATCGGAGAAAGGGCAATAGGGAAAATAAGTTTTCACTCTAGTAATAGTGTTTGGTTATAAAATTTTATGTTGGTATTTAAAAAGAGGTGTATTGGAATTAGTGAATGAGTGTAAAGTAAAATTTTGAAGCGTGTTTGATAAAAATAAATTTTATTAAAATTTTACTTCACAAACGCTATGAATTTTTTGGTGAATTTTAAAAAATTCATTGAGTTTCATTTTTTTTTTCACTGGGATCTAACCCTCAACGAATTAGGTCAAAAAAACCTAACTTCAATGGGAAGATTTAACGAGAAATTTGTTCTGCCTAATATAGCACGAAACGTGTTATTAAAATAAATAAAATTAAAATCTGTAAAAAAAATTATATAACGTCTGAACCGAACGATCCCCTCCCTTGGTTGCATCAGTACAAATGCAAGTTGGTTTCGAGGGAGAAAGGAAATATTTAGATAACTGAACAGCAATTGATCTAACTCTTCTCACAAATTACTAGATATATATGTGCTGAAAAATTAGCAATGATCGCTTCAAATGAGATTTCCAAGAGTGATACATGGACAGCTTAAAGCCTCGATTAACCAGCTGCTATACATTTACGACGGCACCGGAGTACTTCTCCAGCATCGGTAACAGTACTTGGGGAAATGTTTTTTTTTTTTTTTTTTTTTATATTCCATATATTCAGCAAAAAAGAAATGCCACACCGCGTAACTGCCCAGGTACGCACAAGAACACAGCGGGCTCCTCATAGTGGACAGAGGGATATTCATATTCATGATATTTTGCCCTTCTCAATAGATAGAATTAAACAGAGCAATCAACATTCCCACTAGAATCAACAAACTGAAGAGGATTAGTTACCATCCTCAATAAATAGAAAATGCTGAGTGCACGGGAAGCTGGAGAAACAGGGAAGAAGACGAAGCCTATTTGGCAATCTTAATGTTCAAAATAATGGGTTGCAAAAAAATGAGTCAAAAGGCGATGTGGCTAAAGCTTGGACGTTAGATGATGTTCTTTAAATCTACACTGCTTCTTTGCTGTTGTTAGAATTTTGCTTCTGTGAATAGAATCTTTTTCCCTTCCGAAGTCCAAAAGGAATTAATTCAAGATGGCTAAAGGCAAGCATCATGGTAAGGGCATCAAGAGGAAGCACCACATTTGATTCCATAACAGATATTGGTAATGACATCTCTCTGACTGTATCAGTGCTTTGTTGTGGCTAGTGGACGATCATGGTACTTCTAAGATAAGATAGGCGTGTTTTGTATTAGATTCTATGTTTCCTAAGGATTAAGTTTAGAAAGTTGTTGATCAATGACATGAAATTAAACTCCCCTTCTTTCTGTATCCTACTTACAAATATGCATGGATGACTTTTTAACATGCACATAAAGAACATGTCTAGGTATTTTCACTACTGTAAAATTTTGGCTGGGATTGAAGGACATCTTACCTTCACTCATTTGACTGTTTCAACCCTGCTGCATTGGAGTAGAGACAGAATATTATAAGAGTTTACGAAAGCTCCAGTTGTTTCTTTCCCCATGACAAATCGGAATTCGTAACTCCACCAATTATGTTTTTGGGAAAAACCAAAAGACATATTCTATAACAGTTCCCTTCGCTCTAAAGGAATGATCGACTAGCATCTATCTTTAACAATCTTGTTTTGAAAGAGCAGCTCTGAAGGGAATTCACTTATTGCTAGGATTTAATAACATGTTTTGATAGCTTGACCCAATAGTTTCTGGCGCTTGTGTTTGGTAAGCTATCTTAATTTCTCGATCTGTTCGTACCAGGATATGTGGTGGTTTGTGGCGCGCAGGAATAAATCAGCTGTGACCCTATCGTTGATAATCGATGCAATGTGGATAGCTTATCAGTTGCCTCCGTATTAGTATTTGAAGACTACCCACAATTTGAGCTGTAACGTCACTACAAGAAATCCGTTCTCTGCCCACGACAGCAGCCATGGCAGAAAGCCTTCAAAATCGTCAAGGAAGGGATTTGGCCACGGTTTTTCGTCGTCAAGGAGTCGTAGTGTCTGCCGCGTCGAGAGAGATGTAATTCCAACACCTGTGGCTCATCATCATTGATGCGGTGCTTTTCTCACCCATGAAATGCGTCGGGATAAGCAACCCATTTTCGTTGAGGTTGCTTCGTTGCTGACAACTGATGTCTCGTCGAGAGTGAGCGATTTTTTGTCGACGATTTCTTAACACCGGCAACAATTTCCATATTTGTAGTCCTTGAATATATCATACGCCGACGACCCATAAGTCGTCATTAATTCCATGGTTTTCGCCGACGACATCAAACGATGGACATTCCCTATTTTACAGGACCCATAAACGACGACAACAGATAAATTGTGGGGAATAAACATTCTGCTCTTGTTCTTGAAAAGCCAGTAACTCGAGAGTAGAAAGAAATAGAATAGAGCATGACAGAACCAGTAGCTTTGAGCTTGAACGTGTTATAGCTCTTGTTCACGACCCAGCTGCCCAAAAATAGAAAAATCAATGGGCTGACAGAAATGATGTATTTGATTAGAAGACTCGAATGAATTGTTTCATTTTATTAGAGTTATTAGAGTCCCACATTGCTAAAGCATTTTGACATTTTTTCAGCAATTTTACCCTGAGTTTTCCATAGAGCATTATAAATGGATTACACAGAAGATTCAGCCACAATTGGATCTGAAGAAAAGCAACAGGGGATGTATACATGATAAATTGTGTAGAATTTTCTTCACTGAACTCCAACAGCCGACTCAGCAAGTGTCCTCCAAGTCAGCTTCAACTCAAGCATCCTCCAAGTCAGCTGCAGCTCCAGAACCTTCGGCATCACTAGTGCTAGGTTGTTATGTATTTTGTGTGCTGTTGTATTTCTATGGAATCTCTGTAACCGAATGCCTTTGTATTCCTTCCTTGTGGTGCACATCAAGTGCTTGAGAATATTCTTGTAAATATAGGAAATCTGTTAGCACACAACAAGTGTATATATTTCTCCATCTATCAACTCTTTGGCTTAAATGTAAGGAAATCTTGTAGTTAAGTAGACGCTTTGCACCAAAAAGGAAATACAATAATGCCTGAATCCGTAAGTACTTAAGAGAAGTTTGGGATAACTTGCAAAGTTTGGGTTGGTAGTTGCATCTGTTCCTTAGAATCATACTATAATTTGCACATCATTTTCCATAATTTCTTTTGGAATTTGTATACACATAACAACCACGAATTACAAGACTTAACAGCAGACTGAAAGACAACAAAAAAATAATCGGGAGAATATATAGAGATCTAGAGAGGTTTGCATTTGCTCAAAATGTTATAAGTCCAGATAACCTAGCGCACCATCAAACTATCTGCTCTAAATTTTCAACTCAGAAGCATTGGACAACCTATCTTACAAGCCAGACTAAGATTTTATAAGTTTTAAAAAGAGACAAAATATGAATATTCCTTTCAACCAGGAATAGAAGCATTTGAATTAAATGCAAAATAAAAAATAAAAAATATGAAACAATATGCACTCCCCTAAGGAATTCAAATCAACTTCCTAATCATGTCTTTGTCAAGTTGGAGAATTTCAAAATAGGCCTCAAGACATAATATGCACTACCTACTCTTAAAATTTTTTCTAAGCCAATGACGATCACATACATATACGGCATCAAAATCATTAGAGAACTTTGCATCCTCACTTGGGCCATCCCTGTACCCGGCAACATTTGACTTCCCTCCGGCAATGGTTATCACAACCGCAAAGAATTTCCAAACTCAGCAAAAAAACTTAGCAACATGATGCCCACTGTCGTCCCATTCAAAGAATAATGTGCAAACACTTTCAAAAATTCAATTTATAAAAATTATTTTCATCTTCAACTTTAGAAAAGCTTCAAAAATCTCAATTCAATCGACAATCCAATATTCTTTACAGTAATGCATAGATGTATCACTTTCCTCACATACCAACATGCATATTTGCAGCCTAATTATATCTAGTTTACTATTATCAGAGTACTATCATACTAACATCTAGTTTCATTAGTATCACCATTTCCTGGATCCTTAATCCTCATAAAATGTAGGTTTCAAGCTTTAGCATTATGCGTTTCCCAACAACAAGTTCAGAATTTCCTTCTTCTGTACAAAGATGTTTATACCTTCTTTCCAGTAGCCAAACAGAGCAGCAAACAAGGGTTAAATCTAAGTGATTCAACCTTGAAAAACTAAAACCCAAACAGGTAAAATATCTACAAAGCAAGAGGACGGCAATAATCATACATTGTGACAATGGTGGAGTAATCCTAACAATGTTGCTATTTTCTGCATCAACTGCAAAGAGCTTGCCATCCTCAGAGACGCGGATTCTGTAAGGAACTACTCCAATCCCATTTCCTTCCACAACAGTCTCAACCAATTACCGTTCTCAAATTGAAGCACATTCCCATCTGCAAACCAACATATGTTAAAGACGTATGGGATAATGGGAGTCTGAGTAACGATATATACATTTATGCGACAAGAAACACTAACAAGCCATGAAGAATAAATATATTTCCACATAATTAATCATCTCAAAAGATATCCCAAGCAACCTGATTGAGGTATTTTCGAGGATGAGCTCGTCCATTTGAGAATAGATGTCAAGTGTTTGATTAATGGCCCTGAGTAATCAGATAGTATTCAAAATAAGAGACAAATACAACGTCAGTGAGGAAATTCATTTCATGAACAGTCAAAAAAAAACTATACCCATTACGTAAATCACAAATTTTAAAAACTAGTGACTTCGTAAAACCAAAAAAAGAGACTCAGAGAGTGAGAGAAGGGTTAAACTTGGGCTATAGAGACATCATCATAAGAAAATAAATAGAGTATGTCAAAATAAACATCAAAGAGACCGAAGAAAAAAAAAAAAAATTTTAAGTAAATAAGCATACCAACGAAGCAAATTGTCAGTATAACACAACTTGATATAGGGAGAGATGAGTCCATGGCTACCTGCAGGAGCAGCGTGAGCTTGAAATCGGAGTGTATAAGCAACAAGTGCTACCAAAATGAGGAAGAGAAGTGAATTTCTCATGGGTCCCTGAGAAATGACAATGAACTCAAAAGAAGAGAGAGAAGAGAGAGAGAGAGAGAGAGAGAGAGAGAGAGAGAAAGGGGAGAAGAGAAGAGAGAAGTGAACAGCTGGCAAGGAGAAGAATTTGACAGAGGAAATGGTTGAGGAGCAAGAAGCTGGTGCTAAATGAAAACCGGGAAGTCATTTAATTTTTTTTACTCTTCGTTACAGTAGCTTTTTCTTTGTCCTTTTAGTAACGAGAGTAAGAAGGTGACATGACTTTTGTTTTTTTTTCCATTTCGATCGTTCGGCTAACAAGCTCGCGTGGAGAAAGTCGAGCGCATGTTCATTTTGAGAAAATTTTAAAATTTTAAAATAGTGTGAATATTTAGAGATATTTGAACTTTATTGGTATGCGATAAAAGTTGTTAAAAGTTATATTGATGGTGTAAAAGGTTAATATTGAGTTGTATTGGTATGTATGTAGGAGTAATGCAGGAGTATAAATTTAGAAAGTTGGATTTAAATTCTTGAATTTTTAGGCAAACGAACATGCCCTGAAACTGTAACCGATGATAAGTAAACTGCGTGTGGCTGATAGAGGCTTTTGGTGTTAGAACTTTCTAATAGATATGCAATTTACCGGTGATATGCAATTTTGGTGTTAGAACTTTCTAATAGATAGGAGTTTAGAAAACATTCAAGTTCTTAAAAAAAAAAAGAGGGATAAATGCCAAATTGGTCCCTGTGGTATACGCAAAAATCGATTTAGTCCCTGTATTACCAAAATGATAAAATTAGTCCCCTTATTCACTCGTTTGCCGATGGTCCTCCCTCCCCATTCCGTTCACTATATCGCCGGAACAAAAACCACGTAAGCCCTAAATGCCACATGTCTGCCACCTTGCCACGTAAGCCATTGACTAGTCATGAAAAAAAAAAAAAACCGAGCTCACGAAATCCTTTGTAACCCGCGTGACCCACTGACCCCTCCTACACTTTTTCATCCCACAAAAGAACATTTTCTCAAAAGCTTCCCACTTCTCCGTGCCCTAGTCATACCCATTTTCTTCAAAATCTCCCTTTGACGTTGAAGCTTCTCCTCTAGTTCAGAGTTTTGTCTACCATCTTCTCTGGTTCGTGCCTTTTTTCCGTTCCCCCATCTTCTGGTATTGCACCCGATTCCAAGCATTCAACAACTAATAGACATGAAATCATCTAGTTCGGCATCCTTTACTTCTAGCGTTGAGGCTCACTTTTGCAACTGTGACCTCCAAGCATCTCTAAAGACATCTTGGACGGAGAGAAATCCTGGAAGGAGGTTCTTTGGATGTCCAAGATATGGTACAAAATCGGTAAGTATACCTGATCGATTAAATGTCAAAGTGAAAAAAAACTCAACTCTCTTTCTTACACAACATTTTGTCCTATGTTGACTGCACTACAGATGCCACCTCCGTGTGACTATTTTGCTTGGTATGACCCCCCCTCTGCAAACGGGCAGTTGAGTTTTTTCCTAGTTTGATGAGAAAAATCAAGTTGTTGGAAGCTGAAGCTCTGAAGCGAAGATAGATTGAGAGAAAGCTGAGGATTTCGTTGGTTGTTTCATGGGTATTTGCACTGGTTGCAGTTTGTGTGGCCTTGTGGTTTTAAAAGTAGTTAGTTTATCCCTTTATATATGTATGGTTGTTTCATGGCTTTTGAGCCATTTTTGGGTTGTTGGTTTTCAATGTAACCTCATGTGTTGTTGGCTTTTGTAATGGCAGGATCATGTCTTCAATGTATGAATCATGTGGTTGTTGTACTGCAAGGTTAATGTATGGCTTTTGTTATGTATATGTATGGCTGTTTAATGGCTTGACTTTGTCACTTTGCCTACGTAATTTGATTCAAAAGAAAATACAAAAAGCTGTGAATTAGAAGAAGTGTTCATCGACAAAAGCAGAGAACATTGAAGTAACAGTCAACTAGGCACCAACATTTCGTTCAATTGAATTATCATTTCGTTTTCAGGCCCATTCAAAAGCACATATTCTTAACTCCACCATTGACAAGATCTTTAACATTTTTCATATGGCAAATACTTTATGCTTCTGCCCATCTTTCCCACCTTCCCGAATTAGATGGATTTATCAAGCAGGCAAATTCTCTACAACAAATATAATAGGAAAAAATCTATACTCAGGCCTGCAGCTTTTCAGCTGATATTTGACATACCAATGTGTCATTCATCGCTGGTAGTTTCTACAAAAATTAAAGTAACTTTCATCAAAATTTCACAAACTCCTTCATGTGAACCATTTCACAAACCTGTTTACAAGGGTTTACAATGAAACAACGAAAAGAACTTGTCTTGTAGCCATAAACGGCTAAATTCATAAATACTTGAATCTTACATCCAAGAGAATCTGTCTTCTATTCAGCACCATAAATGTTTACAAAAACATAGGAAATAAACATCCAAGTTGTTTACATCATAGCATACCAAGTTCAATACCATAAGTGTTTACATCATCAACATTCAACCATTGAAATTCAGCACCATAACTGTGCACAACAAACTGCCAAATTCACCATCCAAAGTTCAAAAAACTGTCAACATCAACCTATCAAAAAAACTGCCAACGTCCAAACTACCAAATATAACTACCAATATCCAACCGTTCCAAAAAACAGCCAACATCCAACCCCATCACTTCCAATTGCCATACAAAAACAGTCTCAAAACATTCTACATATTTTCACTACGACGTATTGGCGTCATTTTCTTCCTCGGTCTGTTTGCTGCGCACTGGGTATGCCCTACAGGTGGTTGAGCAGCTACTGAATCCATAGGGGGGTGAGGTGGAGTAGGACATGGTGGGTCCACTTCGGGCTGAGAAGTCCCAACATCCTACATTTACAAATTCATCAATTGACATAGACATATTCAGATATTCATAAATCATTAAAGTTGGCATAGCTTACCCCTAAAGTCTGTTGTGCCTTTTTCTTTGGGCATGTCCTAGTATTGTGACCAACCATCTTGCAGATTTTGCATGCATGATTATACCCTTGTCTTGTAACCTTGTAGGTCTCATCAGGCTCATCAAGTCCCCTTCGCCTTGCAACTCTAGGTCTGCCAGGTTGCCGTCTATATTGGGGTGGCAATATAGTGTTATCGTCATCCTTTGGCCATTCATCGGGTCCAGGCATTGACTCGATTGGAAAGCGATACGCCTCTCTGAATGTATCCATATGATAACACCTACCACATTCAGATACAATGAAGTTAGTCCTTTTTATTTATAAAACTTTTTAACAACTAATAAAAAATTGATCCAACATTATACCTATGTATGAAGTCCTCGGGATTCTGCTTGTCAAAATAAATGGCAGCCACGGCGTGTGCACATGGAATTCCATTTAACTGCCAGCGACCACAAGTACAAGTTTTTTCCGTCATATCAACCACTCTCCGTGCCTCGAAGTAGTGATCTACCTCGAACTTCCCAACAGATTTCCAATGGCAGATATAGTTTATAGCGAGGTCCTTGTTCGTCTCTAATTTCTTCAGAATTTTAGGACACCACTGGGTGGTGGCAGTGGCTGCTCCGACCTCTTTGCTTCAAAACGCGTAAGAAGTTGTCGTCTTATCATATCAAACATTGTGAGGAGTGGTTTGTCTCTTGCATCCTTGATCCAAGAGTTGAAACTTTCAGCCAAATTGTTTAACAACATATCGGACTTGCTTGTTGTCCTAAAAGCATGTCGTGACCAAGTTGCAGGGTCTATTTTGTCCAAATACTTGAATGCCTCAGGGTTCATCTTCTTTATCTCACCCATATGCCTATCAAATTGGTTCTTGTTTGGTGCCCTTGCAGCAGCCCAAAGTTCATCTTTGAATGCCTTTCCTTTGTAGCCCGCACTTTTAAAGTTTGCGTGCAAATGACGCACACAATGTCTATGCTCAGATTTAGGTGCTAGGATCTCGAATGCATCCAATAGACCCTATAACATATAACACAATATTAATCAGTCCATGTCAATCAATGCACATAAATTCAATTAAACATAATTTAAAATGTAAATAAACCATACCTTTTGTCGGTCAGACATAAACGTATATCCTTTGTAATCAAAAGGTCCAATATCGCTTTCCAATATGTCTAAGAACCAGCACCATGAATCCTTACACTCTGCCTCCACAACGGCATAGGCAATTGGGAACAAATCTTCATTGCCATCCTTGCCAACTGCTGCCAACAACTGACCCCCATACCCAGCCTTTAAATGACAACCATCAACAGCTACTATTGGCCTACAACCCGCCAAAAATCCTTCTTACAAGCATCAAAGCAGATATACATTCTTTGGAAATGGTCACCGTCCTTTTTAATCTTAACGGTGCTTCCCGGATTCCACTTCCAAATGACACACCCGTAGTCCTTACAATGCGAGTAATGATCTTCGTGGTTCCCATTAATAATCCTATACTGCCTTCTTCTTTTTGCCTTGTAACATAGCTTGTTTGCTTAAGAGCCCAGTCTTCAGCTGAATCTTGTGCTTCATGTCAGCACTTGGGGCAAACTCTGAGTATCTCCTCTTGGCTGGTGCTTCTTCATCATTCTCACTCCCAGATGCACTGATGAGAGTCTCACTTTCTACATCCACAGAGCCAATGTCACTCCCACCGTTAACTTCCTCATCCCTAACACAAGTACCAAACCAGCTGGCACCCTTCATCGAATCCATCGCTTCCTTGTCAGCACCCTCAGAATACAGATCAGTTTCTTCTTCAGACGTCAACTCAAAATCAGTTAACGGCACCTCCTCCTCTTCCATCTGATTATTTTCAGTACTACTTCCCCCCCTTCAGAAACTGTTTTTTCTTCCCAATCCCCTCATTATCCTCACTATTTTCACCCTCAAACCCAACAGCCTCATTATCACCACCATTGTCACCCTCAAACCCAGCCTCAATACCACCCTCATACCCACCCTCATTTGCAGCCTCATTTGCAACCTCATTACAACTATCACCATGCTGTCCAGAATCCTCAGCACCCATCACACCCCCATCCGAATCCTCTGCAGGACATTGGCTTCGAATAAAGTCAATAACATCTTGTTCCGAAACTAAAGTTGGCACGTCAACACTGTGCTCAACATAGACGTCAATGACTTGTGCATCCTCACTCTCCAGCCTCCACAGCAAGTCAATAACATCACCATCCGTCTTCAAAGAAGTAAACTGCTGATGAGGACTCTTACCACCCAGCTTATACCATAGCGTTGCAGACCCAAAATACCCTCTGTCACTCAAGCATGCGTTGAAATCCAAAATGGTGATGTAGTCAGGATCCATGTCCCCAACTTCTTCCTTAGTCCCACCGACATAGTCTAAGGGTTCACCACCGAAAGACCCACCATGGTGGATAAAAACCTTCAGCAGCTTCATTCCTGCATGCATGCATGCAAAGGACGTGATAAGTGAATGTACAATCTGGCCCTCTAAAACACAGGGGCAAAAACTAACTTACAGGGACTAAGTCAACAACTTCATATGGAAATGAATAGAATATTCTACATCTAAGTTCTAACTGAAACGAGTACATGTCTTAGTTAGTTGGAATCTGAGCTGGATCTGGGACCACTATCAGACAGCCTTTAATAGTTAATAAAGTATGTATTTTTCAGGGACCACTTCGATAACACACTGACTTTAAAGGCATTTTCAGAGCAGATTTTGGGACCACTTCAATGCAATATGTATAAAAACCACAACCAAATCAAACAAAACAAACCAGCCGGCACTACAAAACAAAATCCATGTGAATACTTTCTCCTAGTACTAAAAGAATGTCGGCAGAATCAATAACAAATCCAAAAATACTCCTATTTTCGTGTAGAAAGCAACTGCCAGCAACTATACTCCTATTTTCGTGAACAAAGCAACTGCTAGCAACTATAACACATACCTCAACTATTTCGGCAGCTGCTACCCACTTGCAGAAAACATTTCAAGTTGTAGAAAACACCACCACGAGTCACGCGAGGTGCAGAAAATGCGAATAGACGCTTCCAAAAATCTGGGCTTCCTTTGATTTGAGAAATAGAGTTAATCTTTAGTAGAAATTTAGGGCTAGGGCTAGGGATGCTTGAAGAAGGAGATATGTTGTTCAATGAGAGGATTTGGGGATTTTCTTCAAGGGAAAATAAGTTAGGGTTCGAATGAATGAGGTCCCACTTGTGGGATAAGGGTCAGTGGGTCACGTACGAGGGGTCAATGGGTCACGCGGGTTACAAAGGATTTCGTGAGCTCAGTTTTTTTGTTTTTTTCATGACTAGTCAATGGCTTACGTGGCAGAGGTGGCAGACATGTGGCATTTAGGGCTTACGTGGTTTTTGTTCCGGCGATATAGTGAACGAAATGGGGAGGAGGACCATCGGCAAACGAGTGAGTGAATAAAGGGACTAATTTTATCATTTTGGTAATACAGGGACTATATCGATTTTTGCGTATACCACAGAGACCAATTTGGCATTTTTCCCAAAAATAAATGATATATGCATGGGTGAGTATATTATTAAAGCTCATGTAACTAATTTCTTTTTTGCTCAAACTAATTTTTTATTCCCAATGAATGATTTTGTTACCAATAATATCCACTTTTCTCTGTCTTAGTTGCCAATATCGTTTTAGTAAGATTAGAATTTAAGAGTTGCTTTTGTGGGAACTAGTTTGATTCTTGGATTGAGAAATACAGTCATCCATATGATGTGTGGCACATAGTGGTTTCGGCTGTTTTATATTGGTGTGGGAATTACAAAGTGATGAGAAGTGGCACAATGGTAATTAGGGTGGCTGTTGACGAGTGCATTGGCAGAGGATGTTTTTCCTTATAGTGGGCAGTGTTAGCATTTAGACTTGTTTCAGTCGTGGAAGCTGATTCTCATGTCAAGTTGTTAAGAGACAGGGTTTAAACGTGTAGAGATATTCCAACAAAAAGACATGCTTTAAGGAATGAGTCTGTGAAGTGAGACAACTGCGCTTCTAGCCACCGGATGCTTCCAATGTCCATTGAATGTTTCCACATGGTTGAGAGTGCTACCATATTGAAGCTCTATTTCTATTGTCATTGTGTTTCCGCCAGGTCTCTTCCTCTTGTCATTGTTATTGCTACATTTTAATAGAGAGAGAAGTTTTACGAGATAATAAGTTTAGCGCAAAGCAAAAGCATTTTAATAGTTCCACATGTTTTTCAAGTCAAAGCTAGAGCATGTAGTGTACAACACGCACTGGTTTGCGAAATAGTAAAACAAGGTGCAAACTTTTACAATACTTCAGGAATTGAAGGTTTGGCAAACAACATATTACAACTAAAAAGCATACAATACATGATAAACGGATTAAGATGTCCTGCCTTGCACATGGTCTCATGTTCTATCAAACTTGATCTTCCATAGACAGTGAACAGCTTTGTCCTTCATAAAGAAAAGGGAAAATTACACAGAGCCCACTAGTTTTTAGGCCCAAATCAAAAGCCTCACTAGGTTTTAAAATAAATCTAAAAGCCCACTTGGTTTATTAGTTTGGTACGAAAACTAACTCGAGCCAATTCTGTTAGCGGAGATAACATAGCCCAATCCACGTAATATAAATGAATGAATCGTTGCTTGACACGTGCTCAAAAAAACCACATAAGCTTCAACCAGCCATGTTGCGCCCATATCCTGCCACACCAACCATGACAATCTCCTCTATACTAATAGGGAAGTCTTGGAGGAAGCCCCTGGTTCATCGATCTGAAAATCCCCTAAAGTTCTTTGCCCTTCTACGAAGCTTTTAAAGATTTAGTCTACCACGTCGTTTTGCCTTGGAGGTTCCTTCAAGAAAACTTCAGTCTGCCATGTCGTTCTCCCCATTCTGCCGTGTAGGTCTTCCTCGACAATGTCCTCCTTGAACTCATCATCTGCTACTATAGATGCTCGAAATCTGGACATGGATTGGCTCGGTTAGTTTTCGTACCAAACTGATAAACCAAGTGGGCTTTTAGATTATTTTTAAAACCCAGTGAGGCTTTTGATTTGGGCCTAAAACCTAGTGGGCTTTGTGTAATTTTTCCTAAAGAAAACCATCTTCTTCTTCAAATTTTCGAATCCCTGAAAATAAGCTTGCCTCCATGATGTTTTGACAATGAGTGTACTGCAAACTCCCCAAAAGCCAACAATAAAGCCCAATATGATGCTGATGTAGAGTGATGCCGACTTAAGTTCTTCTCCAATCTCGTTTTTTGTTCCACTACTGTCAATTGGTGTTGCTGGGAGATCATCTTCTTCCCCTGGACATTTTGTTGAAAGAGGAGGTCCACAGAGTAAGGAGTTACCTTCGTATATGAATGAGTCATTGAGTGTTTGAAGCTTGTTGAATGACAAATTTAAATAACTTAAGGAAGTCAAAGAAGCCAATTCTTGAGGAAGAGAACCAGAAAGTGCATTTCTTGAAAGATCAAGTGATAATAAATTGTGCAAATTCCCAATTCCCTAGGGAATTTTTCCATTAAGATGATTCCTTGATAGATTTAGGTTGACCAATAGAGAGAGGGTGGTTATATTCTCAGGTATTTAGATAGATTATTATTTGAAAGGTCTATGGAACGAACAAGATCAATAGTTAAGTAGTAAAAGAGAAGTTCTGTTCCTTTCATACCCACCTTCATTTGGTCAAAAAAAGTCACTGCATCTTTGTTGTTGTTTTTACTCAGGTTCCCTAGACAATGAGGGATTCTTCCTGACAAATTATTTTGTGCGAGCTCCAATATCTTAAGACTTGAGAGAAGACATAATTCTTGTGGTATATCGCCATCAAACAAGTTGGATTTTAGCTTCAACCTTGACAAAGCCGGTAAGCTTTCCCCTATCCATGCTGGTAGATTTCCAAAAAATTCGTTTCCTCCAAGGTCAAGAGTTGTCAAGTGTCTGTAGGTTCTGAAGAACGGAGGGAATTTGCCTTGAAGATGATTTTTACTCATTGATAATGACTGCATTGACTTCAAGTATCTCATGGAACTTGGGAGATTTCCAGATATATTATTATTTGCTACGTTCAAGGATTCTAACCTCTCTAAAGCTTTCCAAGGAAGATGGAGTCGCCCGGACAGGAAATTGTCTCTCAATGAAAGATGTGATATGTACTTCAACATCCCAATAGAACGAGGAATTTCGCCACTAAAACAATTAGAACCTAGAGCCAACGTTTCCAACTTGGGAAATAGTTCCCCGATGTTGTCAGGGAGCCGCCCGGAAATGCCCGCATCAACGAGGCTAAGATCAACGAGTTCATTTTGAGCTTGAACCCACACCGGAAAGCTTGGGCCAACACGAATGTGTCTCAAGATAAGATATTCCAGCTTAAAAGGAGGGACCGAGTCTGGTTTCAGATCTAAAACCAATGTCGAGTTCTCGGACGGCCCAGACAAGTATAGGAATTTTAAACGGGTGAGATTCTGAAAATCAGCTCCAGTTAAGTCGCCTTCCCAAGAATTCCCACCAATGCTAATTTCAAGTAACATTGATAGGTTTCCGAAGCTCTTGAAGATGGGTCCACTCATTAGATTAGCCGAGAGGTGAAGTCGTTGCAAGAACGACAGGCTTCCAATAGAATCTGGAATTGAACCCTGTAACGAACAGTCGGAGAGATAAAGAATTTGCAACTTCTGAAGTGCTCCTATTGAACAGGGCAATTTTCCTCCAAGATATCTGTTACTACTCAAAACCCTAGAACGCTGTTGGTGATTCTAGAACGCTGTTGGAACATCGAGAAAAACCATCCACCAACTCATTTATCTCCCCTCTTATGTCATTCATTTGGAGATCAAATGTTTGCAAGTTGCAAAGGTTAGGAAATGAACTAGTAATTTTTCCGTTGATATGGTTCGAAGATAGATCCAATTTGCGCAAGTGGATTAAATTTCCCAGACCAACTCATTTATCTCCCCTCTTATGTCATTCATTTGCAGATCAAATAAGGAAAACCAGCAAGCCACTTTAGGTCTTTTGCCTTCAATCCTCATGAGAAAGCAAATGAATAATCATATGCTTGATGAGGGTTCTCTATATATTTTTTCGGCCATGGTAGATGATATGAATCAAGGTCGAGATACTGCAGCCGTGATAGATTCCCAAGATGGGGAGGAATAACTCCGGCAAAGAATGAGAAAGAGAGGTTGAGATAGCTCAAACTTTGAAGGGAACCCAAAAACTCGGGAATGTTCTTTCCACCAAAATTATTGAGGCTTAGATCTAAGTAACTCAAATTCTTCAAATCGAGTAAAAGGACTTACCTTACCCCCCAAGGACGATTTTTTGAGAGCTTCTCTACTTTCATATTGGAAATCAAATTTGGCCACTGGAAGTGGGTTTTTGAGGTCGAGCTTGACGACATGTTGTGTCCTGTTCTCACAGCCAACCCCTATCCATTTACAGCAATCTTCGCCAACCCAAGATGAGAGGCGACCTGATGGGTCCAGGAGGCTTTCTTTGAAGCTGAGGAGTGCTTTCCTCTCCACCTCCGAGCATCTGAAAGTTTGGCTGTTGGTAGCTGAAGCGGGCTTTATAGCTTGTCGGTAGGGAGCTCCCAGTGGACAAAAGGAAAAAAGCAAGAGGAGATGAGCAATGGAGGTGAAAGTGTGGGTGCCAACCATTTTGGTTTTATATGAAGTGAATTGGTTTGGGGAGGATGCTTCGCCTTCCATACAAGATCTATATATAAAGGTGGGATTTGCTTGCTGTCAATTAGGCATGTGTTCAGCTAGATAAGAGTGGTTGCACTGGCGCCATTAATGGCTGTTTGAACTTCGACGTAGGAGGTAGAATTACTGCCCATGCATGCAGTCAATAGGTTGTGGATTGGTTATGCTCCACTGGAAATATGATCTCGAGTCAAACAGTCATAATTAATTAATGTTGGAAAGGTACAGCATATAGCTGAAGTACCTCTTTTATATTAAAAATTGAACAATAACTGGTGCACTTCATAGTTCACGGTAGGCACGCGAACTTCATGTAAATCTGGGTTTTTCTTTTTTTTTTAAGTCAGAATAAGGATAAACCCAACATAAGGTCAGACTAATACCAGATCCTAAAGAAGACCAGCAAAATTCCAAAAACTAGGGATAGAAAATGATATATATATATATATATATATATGTTAGCTCCATATTAGGAAGAGAGAGCAGATGACCGATAACGGTAGACGTAATTATCGAGATCTAGATGGATTAGTTGCTGACAATCTGGACACAACAAATTACAGCCCACTGGAGGACAGGTAAAGATTCACAAGGGACTGGAGAGGCCTATCTAGAAGCCGGCCGGAACAATATTTAGAGTCTGACATTTTTGGGTACATAAGAGATTAAAATGGAAAAGATGCAAAGAACCTCAAAGACTAACATGATAAGAGGTTAGTGTTTCCTTTCATATAACTGGACACCAATCTTTGAGTAATTTGTAGTCCTGCATGATCTAGTGGGGAGCTATATTTCGAATTAAATGTCAAAAACAACGAAAAACAAAGACTTATCCAACAACAAAAATGGGAAACAATTCGAATTAAATGCAAACGCAGGGGTAGAGAAAGATGGACTATGATGAATAAATTAAAAAGGCTTTAGAAAAGAGACTAATGAAAAAGAAGTCCCATGGTAATTATTGTACGTTCGCCATCGGATTTGGGTTTCTGAGATCGACGGCACTAGTACTAGTCTTCTGGCAGTAAGATTGCCCTATCATGAGTTCCATCTGGGCTCCCCAAAACGTGAATTATTGCAAGCGTACAATATGGTGAAGGAAATCCAAAGTCTAAAAGATGTGGAAGGATGGCGGGCCTGTCAAGCCCTGATAATGTTTGTTGATTTATTCATTTACGTTAAAGTCAATAAGCAATCCTTTGTGGCTTGAATTTTGTTTACATGCGATTAGAGAACCATAAAATGACGTGAACTGAGATATATAGATAGACTATGACCATTGTAAAAAGGCTGGAAAAAAGAGATCAAATGACCAATGAAAACAAGTCTCATTACTCGATCGTGAACTAATTACACGGCGCGGCAGATCACAACATAAATAGAAGTCTAAAACGTACGTGTTAGGAGCTGGCAGATGCCTTTGAGGCACTATGATACTTTAAGATCAGATATTGAGATGTACCATACTAATTAATTGATATTGAAGGACTTTCTCCACATACGCAAAATTTCTTGGCTATATAAATCATGTTGTCGACGAAGAAAATTAAGTAAAAGAAATTAATGACTATGTACCTAATGAAGAAGATCAACTTCCATTGGCTATATACCCAGACTTTCTTGGCCATGACTACGAAGAAAATTAGGACTAGAAAAAAACTATTCCATATGATCAGGAAGAAGTCCTATTGGCTCTATTGGTCCGTCCACTTTGGGTAATTTGAAGGTTTGTTTGACCCTGCAAGGAATTAATTACTCTTGAAGTTCCACGGGAGCTCGCCAATAATACTCAATCACGTAGTGTACTGCATGGTGGCCCCACATAAACTCTCAAACATGCACGTTAAAGGACCTCTATAAATATTTTGGTTTGATTAGGCAAAATGTTGGAGAAAAGGGTGATGTTTTACATTAACAATATTTCGTCCTCAGTGGAAAAAATTGTATTCATGTGTTAAACATAATGATATTCAACAATAAATCATAATATTAGAGATACGTCGATTTTTGTCAAAAAAAAAATCTCTTAAAAGGAACATTAATAAATTTTGATAGTCTGAGAGCTAAAAGTGTTGTCTCAAAAAATACATGATCTCATGTTTCTGATTTAGGAACATGCCAATTTGTTGGCATGTATGACACGTTAGTAAAAGATTGTCACTTTGAATCAAAATGTATAAAAAGAAATCACAGATGATAGAATAAGAACAAAATAGAGTTGACAGATGTACTAGACTTGTCACTCTCTCTGGGAGGGAGAGATATATGATATTATCTGTTCTTTCTTTTTTAGCCTTTCACCCATGTGGTTTTGGGATTGTTCTTAAGATTTGTACCTCCCTATTTATTTATCTGTTAAAACGAAGGAAAATCTCAACCACGTGCAAAACATGTACTTAACTTGTCCATTTTGCCCCGACATTCAAAAAATGTTAATTACACTTTGCACCTACCAGGTTTGAGGGGTTTGACGCTTTGCAACCTTTTTATTTTATTTTTGAGACATGGTCCTTTCAATTTGCACCCTCGGTTAATTTAGTTGTCAAAATGAACGAAAATGTCTAGCATGTGCAAAACACATGACTCACTTGTTCATTTTGCTCTCGATATTCAAACTATTATGACGAGAACTCCTTTATTAAAATCCTAAGCCCAATTTGATATCTGATCTTGTCTTCCCCTGTATGTTTCCTATGAATTCAGAACATTCCAAATGTTCTTTTACTTGCCCAAACTTTCTCACTATTGTTGATTCGACCTCCTAAGTTCTACCCTATGTTGCAATCAACATTTGAATACTTTGGTAGCCCACAATCAAATCACGGTTGCACTCATGCTAGAAACGAAAAATATTGAGTTATGCGTCTATAATTTTTGCGGTGTTGCGTTGGGATGTAAAAAATCTATCAATGCGTCTATTACTGGATTAAGATTTTATTAAGGGTGTTATCGTCATATTAGTTTGAATATCAAGAGCAAAATAGGCTAGCAAGCCACATGTTCTCTACGTGCTGGACATTTTCATTCATTTTGATTGCGAATCAACAAGACCTAGAAGTTGATGGGTGCAATGTCTCAACAATAAAATAAGGGGGTGCAAAGTGTCAGAGGCTCCAAAGCTAGTGGATAAGTATAATTAACTATTTTTAAATATTGGGGGTAAAATGAGCAAGTGAGTCATGTGCAAAATTCATAACACTTCATTTCATTTTGACTGAAAGATAAACGGGGCGCAAATCGAAGGAACCCAAAAACTAGGCAAATGAAATATCTCAAAAATAAAAGAAAGGAGTACAAAGTGTAATTAAGCAAAAAATAAATAAAGATGAATGCAAAGGATATGGATTGCGTGGCCAACGTCCACAACAAAAAAAACAGGTCTACAACGGCAATTTTTTAGCGGCATCACTAAAACTGCCGCTATATACCCCATATCCCGGCGGTTTACTTAAAACGCGACCGAAAATATGTATAGCCGGCAGTCATAAACCGCCGCTATAGAACTCTTATGGAGCGGGACGCGCTATATACAACATATTTGTGACGCAGTCATATGAAAAAAGAGAGTCTGCAGTAGATCCGGCCGGTATCAGGGGGTGTAGAACGGGGGTTTGGAAACCCAACAAACTGAAGGCAATCTATCGCGCGCGCGCGCTCAGCCCGGGGTGCTGCTATAAGACAGATATATATAGACAAGCGTTTTACATGTCACTCCCCCCATACATGTCCTTCTTCTTGGACTAGACGACATATTCAGGATTTGGATACAGGCAATGCGTTGCGCGCTTTGAGGGAGAGCCTCTAATTGTCAAACAATGTATGGTTGGTAAGGATGACTGTAACATTGGGCACACTTCGCAGGTCAGGTTAGTTAGGATGCAAGACGCAGTGTATTTGCGGTGATGGGTCAATTTTTGCCCGACAGGTCCTGATACACAGAGGGCTGCTGGGCAGCGAGACTTATGAGGAAGGGGGAAACGATGAGAATCCGTTTAACCAAGTTGCATTTTATGGAAACTACCGATGTTTGGTGGATCCCCGCCTACCTGCTGGTTAACCATGGTGATCGAGAAACACACTCAACGGAGCAGATCCCATACCCAACGCCCGCCTCTAGACTAGAATTTAGCCCCTGCTCTTGGGGGCGATACTCAAAACTGCACTCCCACCATTGCTCCGCGCACTCTTCAGCTGCCTAGTTTGAAGCTCACAATGCGTCTGGCTCTGAATAGTTTGCATTGTGTTCCGGCCCGCGAGGGTAGACAGATTGTCTCGGGATTCTTGATATCCCACTGGGTTCAGAGATAATTCCGGGGCGTAGAGATATAGAGAGCTCTTGTTAGTGTAAGTGTGAGAGTGACATAGATGCTACATCTTGAGGACTGTAAGGTATGTGAAAATAGTAGTAGAGAGATGGGATATTTACGTAGGTGAGGATTGGGAGTTCGAGAGTCTCACTGCAGTGGATCTAGAGATATATATAGATAATTGGGTTTCAGAGTCATAGGAGAGACTATGTTTGAGTGTTTGGTGCTCGATAAGAGTTGGTTCTCTCGCATCTCTCGCTCGAACTCGCTCACTATATAGCTCTATGCACTTAATGTCTCGCACACTTGGTATAGATGCACAAAATTATGTTACAAAGTAACTATTGGTATATCGACTTTGATATTGGGTACGCACTGCACAAGTTTAGATAGTGATTGGGTTAGCAATGGAAACTTGTGTAAATATAGGGTAGGACAAACATTGTTTGTTGGTGATTATATATAGATTAAAAAGAAGGTTGTAGAGAGGTTATAGTATTATGTGCATTCTGCGCTCTCGCTCGACACACTCACTCACTCACATAGACGAAGAAGAAAATCATGTGTGTTTAATGATATTTCGTAATGATAGGTCGCGTTGTTTTCGGAAATCGCACTGAGCAGGGGACGCAATTAGATAGTGGAATTCCGCGTGTCAGGAAGAAGATGTCACGACATAATATGCAGTGTATGAATTTATTGCTAAATAGTTTTGGGTCGCTAGATATAGAATATAGAGTGTAGTCGCGTGTATTTCGAGGGATTAGGCTGCTCTCGCAGATTCTCACATATGTCTCTAGATATAGATAAGTTATATAGATATACGACATGGGGCTGCAGTGAACGAGACAATACAAGGCCTACTCAATTCGGGATAGCGCTGCGCTCTCAGATGTATGATGTGTGAAAAACTATATGATTGTGGGGTGAGTAGTGTAGTAAGATATGCGTTATGCTCTGGCTCTCGTGGTGAGAATTTCATATGGTAATATTGTTCGTCGATTCTAGCTGAGATTTATATAGATGGATAATTGGGTTTCTGCTTAATTGATGTCCAAAAGTTATGTGATTGTAGAAGCAAAGCTTGTAAATAGGTTCCCTTACTTTTATTGAGCCTGCTGTCTCTTTTATTTTGGACCAAGTATCTTTATTAAAAATCTATTTTTCAAATTTCTTTGACAGTTGAACTCATAGTCTCAATATAGTGGTTTTCGTAACTATGATTGAGGGACAACTAGGTGACTGCCGATAAAATATATTAGTGGTATTTTTCACTTCAGTCAGTGGTATTTTTTGTTCTCTTTTTCTTCGTTTTTTTTTTTTTTTTGTGGATTTTATTGGAAGGCGGAGGGTAGAGCTAACTATTATTGGAGATGTTGGTGTTTGTGGGTTTTTGTTGGAAGGCGGAGGGTAGGCCTAACTTTTATTTGTTGTTGGTTCTGTGGAGTTTATTGGAGATGTTGGTGTTTGTGGGTTTTGTTGGAAGGCGGAGGGTAGGGCTAACTATTATTTGTTGTTGGTTCTGTGGAGTTTATTGGAGATTGGAGGGTAATTATCATGACTATTGTATTTTGTTGGAGATTGTAGAAGTTGTGTTATTCAATATTTAATGTTTGTTATTTATATCTATGTTTTAACTTTTGAGATCACTTTCCGGTGGATACCTCTACACTGTTGTGTTGGTCTAACCTGAGGTGAACAGCGCTGGACTTTACGGAGGGATCTCTAAGTTTAACAATGTTGTATGCTGTTTAATTACATTTTGTGGTCAATTTATGTTTTTTATTAATTTTATATATGATTGATGATCTTGATATATCGTGTTTTGTTGCATTTCATGATGAGATATATTACTGGTCACATGGACAACGACTTGATAGAACTGTCACGTGGACAAGAGATCTTTAAGTATGTGTTGGGCTTTAGAGCAACTCAGGGTGATATTGATTTGTTTTCGAAGGGGAATAAGGTCGCAGCATCTGTGTGAGATAATTATGTTGAGTTTGTTGCCCTTGTGTAAAGTGCGTCAATTACAAGAGGTATAACATATAGTACGGTACATGATCATTTGGTTACAATTTACTGGGTTGTGTCCGGGTTACAGATATACTGCCTTCTGCGCATGGTGAATTCGAGATAGGGCAGCATCTAGTCATCCTTCTATTTCTGTTGCAGATAATGAAATGTGTGAACCATCATCTGGGCTGCATGAACTATTACACGAGGTATTTCCATTAGTACCGGAAACACAATCCCATAATGTACGAGAACAAAGAGATCCACTTCCTACTGAAAATGCTGCAAAGTTTTATGACATGCTCTAAGATGCAGACGATCCTTTGTATGAGGGTGCATAAAATTTAGTAAGTTAATTGCTGTTGTATAGCTATATCATTTGAAGTGCATGGGAGGTGGAGTAATACCTCTTTTATGTGGTTACTCTAAACACTGGGTGATATGCTCCCTGCGGGTGCTAAATTGCCGAAGGACACTTATGAAGCTAAAAAATACATGAAAGGATTAGGACTTGGATATGAAAACATCCCTGTTTGTCCAAATGGTTGTATGTTGTTTTGGAATGAAAATGAGAAAGTTAAAGTTTGTTCAAAGTGTAGAGCTTCAAAATGGAAGGGCAATGGGGAGGGAAATAATTTCTCACGAATGAAGGTGGATCATCCAAGAGATCCAAGAAAAAACCGGAGAAGATTTTTGGTGGTTTCCTTTAGAAGTACCGCAATTCCATTCCTATATGAAATGGCATCACGATGGAAATGAATGTGGCGTTGTTAAGGCATCCGGTCGATGGTCAAGCTTGGAAGGCATTTGATGCACAGTATGCTGATTTTGCTTCTGATCCTCGTAATGTTAGGCTTGGTTAGCAGCGATGGGTTTTATAACCATTGGGCACATAGCACTAGTCATAGACATGGCCTGATATTAGTACCATATACTTGCCTCCTTGGATGTGCATGAACATTCATTTAATGTTGTCATTACTTATTCCTAGACCGAAATCTCTTCTTTCAAGATAATGTATATCTAGAGCCAGATTTGGAGTTAAAAGAATGTGATGGATATTAGATACTTTGCATTGCTATGAAAGAAATGTTTAAGATGCGTGCGGCATTAATGTGGATAATTAACGATTTTCCCTCTCTGGATGGAGTACAAAGGGACGTCTTGGGTCCATGTTGTATGTATCAGACTTTGGTCACGGTGGTTGGATAATGGTAGAAAATTTTGCTACATGGGCATAGACGGTTCATAGATTTCAAAGGTGGAGAAGAGATCAATTTGATGGTACTTATGAAATGACTCCACCACCCAATTTTATGACCGGTGATGACATTTTGAGGGAATTACAGGGCACTTTACATTTTGAGTCAAGTGTATGGAAGAAGCAAATTTTCTTCACATTGCCTTATTGGAACATGTTACGCCATAAATCTAGCATCATAGATGAAAACGTAGAGGACAAATCAGCGGACAATATCATTGGTACATTTTTAGATGTGGACGGGAAGACAAAAGATAACTATAAGGCACGTCTTGACTTACAAAGCATGGGAATAAGACATGATTTCCATCCAAAGATCACTGATGCAGGAAAGGTTCATTTGCCTGGTGCTTGCTACTCAATGACTCGCGAAGAGAAAGAATGCTTTCTAAAAGTGATAAAGAATGTGAAATTGCCGGATGGTTTTGCTTCGAACATATCACGTTGTGTTAAGCTTCAACAACGTAATATCATAGGTTTGAAGAGTCATGACTGTCACATCTTGATGCAGCATTTGATGCCTATTGCAATACGAAGATCGTTGCCAAGCATGGTTTGTTCTCCTTTGATCTCATTGGCATGTTTCTTTAGAGAAATTTGTTCCAAAACATTACGATAGAGGACTTAGATCGACTTGAGGCTCAAATTCCTATAACATTGTGTCAACTTGAAAGGATATTTTCGCCTTCATTCTTTACTGTTATGGTGCACTTGGTCGTACATCTAGTTGCAGAATGTAAGATGGGTGGACCGGTTCAACTTC
Organism: Morella rubra; assembly: GCA_003952965.2. NCBI lineage: Eukaryota > Viridiplantae > Streptophyta > Magnoliopsida > Fagales > Myricaceae > Morella > Morella rubra. The sequence goes on along the minus strand of CM025856.1, from coordinate 15,798,127 downwards.
GGTGGATGTATCCTATTGAGGAATAAATTATAGAGATATGTTATATTTGTTGTTATTTAATAAAGTTTCTTTATTACACGTTTTCTTTTGTTGATGTAGGTGCATTGCACAAATATGTTCGCAATACAGCACCTGAATTCTATTGCTTATATAGATGAATGCTTAACATTCAAGATATTTAGAATCAGTCTTTAATAGATCACCAAGAAATGTAGACGATACTATGGGAGGAATATCATTTGTTCGTCTTATGAAAAATCGATATATCCTTTTTAATTGCGATGAGTTAATTCAAATTCGCACGTAAGTGATGTTAGACTTTTAACTCTTTCATTGAGCATGTTATGATGAAAATAAAATTGTCGATGTGTAGAATGCATAAGGCGATTGAAGGCAAGAAACCGTAGTAGTCGACCAACAGATTATGTCATCGATAAGATGCATAGGGATGAATTTTGTGACTGGTTTCGAAACTATGTATGTGTTATGTTTAAAATGTTTTGCATTGGCTGATTACTTTAAAACTTACAATTAGTTTTAATCTTGAGTTGCTGTTCGAGGAAAATAGGTACAAAATATGGACGAGATGATGAAGCATCAACTTCCAAATAGAGTTCGATGGCTTGCTAAAGGTCCAAACCCCGAAGCTAGATCATTTAGCCGATATGTACATAATGGTGTGAAATTTCGTACAAAAGACAATGAAATAGGCAGAACAACTCAAAATAGTGGAGTATGTGTGACTGTTGAAGGGGGCACCACATATTACGGGCGAATTATAAGTATCATTGAGTTAAACTATTTTGATGAAGAATGTTTTGTACTATTCAAATGTGATTGGGTTGACACAGCTATTGGTAGGGGATATAAAGTTGATGAGTTTGGATTCGAACTTGTTAATTTTTCGCGTTTAGTGCATACTGGAGATCGATTAAGCGATGATCCATTCATTTTGGCACCACAAGCATCTCAAGTATACTATGTAGCAGATGAAAGACATCCAAATTGGGAAGTAGTTGTCAAGACCAAACCAAGAGATGTGTTTGATGCTGGTAATGATGACGACATAGATGACTACTGTGAAAATGAACCTTACAATTTCAACGTTGAGCAAATCCTCGAGAATGTACAGATGATTTGACGTGGTTTAGAAATGAGGTGGAAGGAACAACACTAGATATACCTCAGGAATTTCCTATGGTATGTCAAATATCTCTCTGTTAATTGAGTTTTTTTTTACATGCTCAAATTTACGATATATCCGTTTTATTGGCGTTGTTTTGTTTAAGGAAATATTTTGTATTGTTGAATTTTACATTGAAATCACTTTTATGCATGTAAATATTGTATAGGTACAATGACGAGGAAGAGATTCAGGACTATATCTTCTTCATCACAGCCACCTGTGCCACCATCACAAGAAGCAACGCCGTCACAGCCACCTGCGCATCCTTCAGAACAGGCTACGATGCCATCGTTCGATTATGATCAATCTTTGAACGATAACGAAATAATTGGTATGTTCATAACCACAATAGAGATAATCTAAGTTTAATTATGTTACTCAATTTAGTTTCACATGCTAAATGTGCAGGTGTACTGAAGTCCGGAAAGTGCGTGGCGGCACGCGGATGACGGACGTCTGGAATCTGAAGGAAGACGAATTGATTCCAGTACAATTCAATGGCAATGGGCAGCCATTGGGTAATGAAGGGGGAATATTTAACAAATTCACTGGTTGTGTTGCCCGTGTTGCGAATCAAATCCCCCTAGATGCGGCGGATTGGCGTAAAGTCCCATTGTCAATAAAAGAGGACTGTTGGAGCCTCATGACGGTATAATTTTGGTTATTTGTCACAATTGTTATTCAACTATATGAATTTAATAATTGACGCACCTAACTCTTGGGGTATATTTTGCAGAAACGGTTTACAATCCCCGAGCCTCCATTGGGGGATATTGTCAAGAGCTGGTTCCTCAAAGATTTAGGAGAGAAATGGAGGAACTACAAGTGTAGTTTAAAGCAGAAATTTTTTGATGAGGCCTTTACGCCTCAGTATGTGAAAAATAATGCTCCAACAGACGTTAATTTGGAGCAATTTTGCAAATTAGTCGATTTTTGGTATTCTGATGCAGGACGGGTATGACATTTATTTATTTGTATTATAATTTTTATGAATATAACTTCTTATTAATTTTAACTGTCTTGATGTTAATGTAGCATCGAAGTCATGCCGGAAAACAAAATAGATCGCTCCAAACGACGGTCCACACTGCAGGATCAAAGAGCTTCGCACGTTATGCTCACGAATTGGTATGTAGTACTTTCATTAGTTTGTTTAATAGTATAGTACTTATCATTCATTCTTATTTGTAATTTAAAATTTCATCACGAATTCGTGTTTGTGATGCAGGAAAAAGAGAAACAAGTTCCAATCAATCGAGCGGATTTATATAAAACTGTCCATATGCGTTCTGACGGATCTCCAATAAATCCGGACGTAGCAGAGAAAATAGTATGTCACTATTACATCAATTTTGATTTGAATGTGCGAATATTAATTCAAAATTTAATTGTATGTTGTATTCTCTCAGAGGCGAATGGAGGAGATTGGACTGAACGATTCAGGAAGTTCACAAACTTCCAACGAATTTAGAGTGGATGGCAGCATCGGTTGGTCACCATCTGACCGATATGCACAAGTGATTGGTCCAGAACGACATGGTCGCATTCGCGGCGTTGGATTAGGACCAACTCCTTCATCTCATCCTGCCAACACCAACGTAAGATCCAGTCAGCCTGCATCCTCTAGTAACGAGAGAGCGGTATTTATGGAAAATAGAGTTCAGATGTTGGAGTCTGAAGTAGCATCGCTTAAATCTACAATACAAATGATGGCACAAGCTTGGGTAAAAGTTTTATTTACTTATCCTCAAGTATTACTATTGATTCTATTTATGTATATTTCGTAGTTAATTAATGTTTGTTTAACTGTTGTAGGAGCAACGTCAATACCAAGATGTTGCCAATAACAATCAGGTTTCACCAGCAATTCATAGATCATCTCATGCAAGTCGGAAAACGAGTGTTGGTAAGATACAAACATAAATGAATACTGCCATTAATTTAATTTTAAGTATGTACTAAGCTCTTTTATCTTTGTTCATGTCATTACTGTTTGTTAATTTTACAATATTGTAATAGCAGACAATGCCGATGACGCAGAAAGTGCAGGAGCAGATGGTGCTGAAGGTGGAGGATTAAATTTATAGTTATTTGTAGTTCAATGTCATGACTTGTTAGTTTTTAGTCTATTGAGAAAATGCCATTCACTTATTTTTGTTTGATGCAAAACTTGTAAGACATGCTTATAATGAAATATATTTTGTTTTATTACACTTTTCTTTGTTTGCATTAATCAATTAAAATCTATAACAAAATTTGTATGGCAGAAAAATATAAAAAAAAAAAAAGAAAATCGAATTAAAACAAAAAAAAAAAAAAAAGAAAAAAAAAAACACCTTTAGCGGCAGTCACCGACTGCCGTTATATGTAAACCAACGGCAAGGGTTATAGCAGTGGTCACGTGACCGCGGTTATAACACTATAGCCGCGATCACATGACCGCTGCTATAATCCGTAGCGGTGGTCAACCGACCGCCGCTATAGCACTCCTGCGGAAAAAACCGCAACTGCGGTTGGGCTCTATAGCGGCGGTCTGGCCGCCGCTGTGTGACCGCCGCTATAGAGCCGACGTATTCACTAGCGGTCTCTATAACCGCGACTATAGGGCTGTACCGACGGTGATATAGCGGCGGTCACCGCTAAAAACCGCTGCTATAGCCTATAGCAGCGGTTTTGAGACCTATAGCGGCAGTTTTTTACCGCCGCTATAAGTGCCTTTTTTTGTAGTGCCATTTGATTTCCTTTGTCTTAAAGATTCTCTAAATATCTGGTAATAATGGCTTTTTACATTAACAAACTAGGATTATGTATTACCGATAGTTCGGAGCATGATTAGAATTTGTTGGAAGAATATTAATGTGGTTGCTTTGGTATTATATATAGCATCTTACTTTTTCTGAACTTGTGGCGGTTTAAATGGACATTTATGTTGGGCAAGTTCACTCTTTCTGCTGCTCTTCCTTCCGGGGAAAGAAGTCGAGTTTATTTTGGGAGGGTGTGGTGGTTACATTAGCCAAGTTCAGATCTCACAAACCTGAAGGATTTAATATGCCTCTTTTGCTCTTTAAGGAGGCCACAATATCTATATTTCCATCTCTATAAAGCATTTTAGTGGCTGTTTAGTTCTTAGTACTATAGGATGAGGTGAACCTGGTTGAGGCATTATTGGGTAGTGATGGCGTCAGAGTTGAGGTACTATGGAGGAGTAGCATGGTGTCATTTTGTTGCACAGTGTCATTTTATCTTGGTAGAGTGGGGTGGGATGATGACGTGGCATGAGAGAGTGAGCTGGCCAACAGAGCATAAGTGCATAAGTCTGATAAGAGAGTAACAGGAGAGTAATTTGTTAAAAGGTAAAAATTCAGTGATTTATTCTTAAATGAAATTTCCCTAAAGTCTAACTGATACAGTCAAATTAGTTAGATTCTGTCACATACATATGATACGTTAAAGTTGCATATTGCAATGAAGGATTTAATGTAAAAATCTTGCGTCCATTATATATTAGTACATATAATGTGTATCGAGAGACATATATGGCCTGTAATATATTTTACTCTTGAAGTTATAATTTGCACACATAATATATACTCGTTCAAGCGTTTGAACTATGAAAGGAATTTGAATTATCAAATCACTTTTTTTTTATTAAATATAAAAAAATTATTGCTCACTTTTTCACTAACTACTATAAAATTTTATTTTTTTTATTACTTTCTCTCAAAACTTAATAGAACCCTAATTCAGCGCAATTTTTATAACATTCCCAAAATTTTGGATAAAATTTTACTTTGCTAACATTAGGGGTGTTCAGGCATCGGGTCAGGTCGGATTCGGTCCGGTACACGTAGACCCGTAGCCAATTGCCCAATCCGACCCGACACCCAACCCGATCGTAAATGATATTTGAGCCCGCCAGAATCCGACTCAATTTGGGTCAGGTCGAGTTCGGTCGGTTTTTTTTTTTTTTTGGAATTTGAATTTGAAAAATTTCTGGATTGGTTACCTGGATTATTTTTTAATTGTACGTGAAAGGTGAACTCTTCTTTAATTCCCTATGAGCTCCAATAGGCATTATTTTTTTTTCTAAATGAGCTCCAATACTCGAATATGTACATAAAAATCCAATGGCCAAATGAAACAAGCAGCAGACCCTCAACTTCAAGACCAAGCTCGAGTGTATAAGAGTGAAATCCAAACAAAAGTCATCCTACTGCCAGGGAACGTCCATAGCTTGAATTCCAGTGTTTGTGGTCTTCCTTAGATATCTCTTTAGAAATTAATGTTTTCATATGAGCTCTGCCGGATATTTTGTTGGTGTTTGTAGGGCTAGTTTTTGCATTTTGCTGTTCAACCTGACATGTACATAGGGGGTACCATCAGTTTATGTTCAATTGCATGCAGCAGAAAACATTTTGCATATAATAAAGATCAACGAGTCTTTATAACATTGATGAAAGCTAGTAGCATGAACTTGCCAGCAAGGAATAAAACTGATTGTCCAAATTTGTTTTTGGACTCGTTTTACCTACAGACAAGGAATAAAACCTGTAAGGCATATAGAAGACAGAGAATGAACACAAACCAAACAGTAAATAAGTGATTAAGAGGACAGTTAGCGAGTTAAGTGAGAAAACCTCAGTGAACTCCATTGGAGAAGAAGTTAATTATCAAGCAGTTGATGACATTTGCTAGCTAGGTGAAACCAGTAGATAGCATGCAGGCTCATAAAATCTTTAGGAAAAGAGGGGCTCTGAAGCAAATGCTGTCCAAATACAATCTGCTTTAGTGCATTGGAACAATAATATAATTGATTCATTCAAGCTCACATCTGTAACTTTATTCAATATATTTCTCATGTCACCAAAGATACTTCAGGTAGTTATAGTGTTAAACTACTAAGCAGATATGAAGTCATGGATTCTCACTTCACACACTCCATCAAGAAACTAAGAGAAGGAAGAAAGGTTCTATACAGCTAAACCTAAACTCTAACAACCAGAGCTGATTTGCAGAACACCCAAATGATTCAAGATTTGACACCCTTTGAACGACAGATTGTAAAAAGAAAGCAGATAGATCTTGAAACACCTAAATAAACTAGAACATACCAAACTCTGCATCTTCACCATGATTTAATAATAATTTACCATTTCCTAAACAATGATTACCAGAAAAGTAAAACCATGACAGAAATTAGAAACACTTATTTGATCATTTTTCTTTGAAGAAAATCAATAAAAGGACAGGCGACCGCATCAACTAAAAAGGAAATATATGTTACCAGAATTGGATGTATCCACTTTAGCTGAAGAATCTAATAGGACTGCACGAACAACCAGTTTTTGGTTGGTGAGTTTTCTGATAAAAACAATGACAAAAAACATTAATTACAATTTAATCGTTCTAGTTGCACAAGAAATAACAAAAAGGCTCGTTCTATGTTCGAGATAACAAGGATAGATAGAAACGTCCAAACCTTATCTTTGGGCTCAGGCCTGAAAGCTTTCTTCACTGCAGAAAACCAGCCCCCTTTCTTCCCCATTCTCTAGTCATTCACCTTTAGAAAATCAAAGCAGAGCAAGAATCAAAAACTCAACCCAAAAGATGTTGCGACGCCCAGGTGCCAAAATCGAAAGATTTCTCGTTGAACAAGGAAACTAGATCAAATTCTTTAGATAATTTTGCAGACACGCCCCTTATAGAGAGAGATAGGAACATAGAACCCCCATAAATGAGGACAAAAATGGACAAACATATCATTGACGAATGCCAAAACAGTAGAAACCCACCTTGAGCTGTATCGCTCCAGATTTGCTAATGGATGGCCATGGAAGACAACAAAATAAGAGAAACAATCGGGAAGAGAAGAGAAGAGGAAGAGGAAGAGCGAGAGAGACTCAACAATCGGGTTGCCGGCTCGGAGGCGAATGAGGCAGACGGCGGCAATTGGCGTCTGGCAAGCAGGTTGAGGCACGACCGCAGAGAAGGAGAAGGAATCGAAGCTTAGGGTTTTGAATCAGCTACTCAGTGTGACATGATTTCGGGTGCGTCGGTTGGGTTAAACATATATCGAGGCCCGACCGAAATATAGTCGAGCTGCAGCATTTTGAGCCCGCCCCCACCCGGGCCTGTGTAGAGCCCGACCATATTCAATCAGTTTCAAGCAGTTCCGGGTCGGGTAAAATCTGTACAGCCCTAGCTAACATGGCCTTAATTCAATTGAAAATAGTGAGTGATATTGTTTTTATAAAAAATAGTTAGTAATAGATTATGGATATGACCTATTTGGACTCATGGAAACAGAGACATAAGTCCCATGGATCGTTTTCTTGCATTCTTGTATTATGAGATCCGGCCTAATCTAAAATATCCAACAAGCTAAACCCCGGACAAGGCCCAGGCAGAAGAACTAGAGGAATTCACTACAGAGCTAGGTTTAGGGTTTTCTTCTTCTTATCGGTTCCCGCTATTTGTTTTTTTTTTTTTACTATACACAGTGTCGTTATGTCCATCCCCCCTCACTCACCACACCTCTCTGTCTCCCTCCGCTACTCTCTCTCGATCCCTCAGTCCTCTCTCTTTCTACTCTCTATCTCGGTGGCCGGTGCGACGGTGTCTCCTCCTCTTCTCGTGACAGCAGGCAGCAGGTATGCTAGGTTTTCCGCTCTCTCTCTCTCTCTCTCATTTTGTTGTTGGTTTGTTATCTAGCAGTTTTGGGAGGATGATGATTTGTGTTGGAAGTAGGGCTGTAAACGAGCCGAGCCGAGCCGAGTATTGACATATATGTTGAGAGCTCGAGCTCTAATAAAGCTCAAAAATTCCTATTCGAACTCGGCTCATTAAATTTTAAACAAGCTCGAGCTCGAGCTTGACACAAATAAACAAACGAGCTCAGCTCGACTCGAGCTCGAGCTCATTTAGTATTTTTTAAATTAAGGAGAATATTTTCAAGATTTGAAATTACCATACTTTTGGCACTCAAAATTTTGGGCCTAATTAAAAAAATTACAAAATAATCTATCTCCACATTACCATGTAATTATGTATAAAAGTTCTAAATTTATTATCTAATGTATAATTAACATAGGCTAAGAGTAGAAACATCTATTCCTAAAGATGGATGTTGCTTTTAGCTTATGAATTATGATAATATCAGTTGCATTTTAACTCGATAAAATCTCAGTGGTACATTTGTCATCAAGTATAGATTACTCTATGTCTTAAGGTATACTAAAAATGACCTATTAATTAAATTAGAGTTGCTTCCATGCTTATCCGCTATGGACTCTTCTAACCTTCTATGTACAAAATCAAATTTAGTTATTTATATTTTTGTCCAAATTTGAATATAATATTGAATATCTAATAATGGATCCTATATGATGGCAAGTTAAAAATTCTTTCCTAAGAAATTCCGCTAATCTTTGTCTTCGTAACTTCCATCATTAGGATCCATTGATTTAGATATTCAATATATATCAAATTTTGACAAAAGTATAAATAACTAAATTTGATTTTGTACATAGAAGGTTGAGATTAGAAGAGTCCATAGCGGATGAGCATGGAAGCAACTCTAATTTAATTAATAGGTCATTTTTAGTATACCTTAAGACATAGAGTAATCTATACTTGATGACAAATGTACCACTGAGATTTTATCGAGTTAAAATGCAACTGATATTATCATAATTCATAAGCTAAAAGCAACATCCATCTTTAGGAGTAGATGTTTCTACTCTTAGCCTATGTTAATTATACATTAGATAATAAATTTAGAACTTTTATACATAATTACATGGTAATGTGGAGATAGATTATTTTGTAATTTTTTTAATTAGGCCAAAATTTTGAGTGCCAAAAGTATGGTAATTTCAAATCTTGAAAATATTCTCCTTAATTTAAAAAATACTAAATGAGCTTGAGCTCGAGCTCGAGTCGAGCTGAGCTCGTTTGTTTATTTGTGTCAAGTCGAGCTCGAGCTTGTTTAAAATTTAATGAGCCGAGTTCGAATAGGAATTTTTGAGCTTTATTAGAGCTCGAGCTCTCAACATATATGTCAATACTCGGCTCGGCTCGGCTCGTTTACAGCCTACTTCCAACACAAATCATCATCCTCCCAAAACTGCTAGATAACAAACCAACAACAAAATGAGAGAGAGAGAGAGAGAGCGGAAAACCTAGCATACCTGCTGCCTGCTGTCACGAGAAGAGGAGGAGACACCGTCGCACCGGCCACCGAGATAGAGAGTAGAAAGAGAGAGGACTGAGGGATCGAGAGAGAGTAGCGGAGGGAGACAGAGAGGTGTGGTGAGTGAGGGGGGATGGACATAACGACACTGTGTATAGTAAAAAAAAAAAAAACAATAGCGGGAACCGATAAGAAGAAGAAAACCCTAAACCTAGCTCTGTAGTGAATTCCTCTAGTTCTTCTGCCTGGGCCTTGTCCGGGGTTTAGCTTGTTGGATATTTTAGATTAGGCCGGATCTCATAATACAAGAATGCAAGAAAACGATCCATGGGACTTATGTCTCTGTTTCCATGAGTCCAAATAGGTCATATCCATAATCTATTACTAACTATTTTTTATAAAAACAATATCACTCACTATTTTCAATTGAATTAAGGCCATGTTAGCTAGGGCTGTACAGATTTTACCCGACCCGGAACTGCTTGAAACTGATTGAATATGGTCGGGCTCTACACAGGCCCGGGTGGGGGCGGGCTCAAAATGCTGCAGCTCGACTATATTTCGGTCGGGCCTCGATATATGTTTAACCCAACCGACGCACCCGAAATCATGTCACACTGAGTAGCTGATTCAAAACCCTAAGCTTCGATTCCTTCTCCTTCTCTGCGGTCGTGCCTCAACCTGCTTGCCAGACGCCAATTGCCGCCGTCTGCCTCATTCGCCTCCGAGCGGCAACCCGATTGTTGAGTCTCTCTCGCTCTTCCTCTTCCTCTTCTCTTCTCTTCCCGATTGTTTCTCTTATTTTGTTGTCTTCCATGGCCATCCATTAGCAAATCTGGAGCGATACAGCTCAAGGTGGGTTTCTACTGTTTTGGCATTCGTCAATGATATGTTTGTCCATTTTTGTCCTCATTTATGGGGGTTCTATGTTCCTATCTCTCTCTATAAGGGGCGTGTCTGCAAAATTATCTAAAGAATTTGATCTAGTTTCCTTGTTCAACGAGAAATCTTTCGATTTTGGCACCTGGGCGTCGCAACATCTTTTGGGTTGAGTTTTTTATTCTTGCTCTGCTTTGATTTTCTAAAGGTGAATGACTAGAGAATGGGGAAGAAAGGGGGCTGGTTTTCTGCAGTGAAGAAAGCTTTCAGGCCTGAGCCCAAAGATAAGGTTTGGACGTTTCTATCTATCCTTGTTATCTCGAACATAGAACGAGCCTTTTTGTTATTTCTTGTGCAACTAGAACGATTAAATTGTAATTAATGTTTTTTGTCATTGTTTTTATCAGAAAACTCACCAACCAAAAACTGGTTGTTCGTGCAGTCCTATTAGATTCTTCAGCTAAAGTGGATACATCCAATTCTGGTAACATATATTTCCTTTTTAGTTGATGCGGTCGCCTGTCCTTTTATTGATTTTCTTCAAAGAAAAATGATCAAATAAGTGTTTCTAATTTCTGTCAGTGGTTTTACTTTTCTGGTAATCATTGTTTAGGAAATGGTAAATTATTATTAAATCATGGTGAAGATGCAGAGTTTGGTATGTTCTAGTTTATTTAGGTGTTTCAAGATCTATCTGCTTTCTTTTTACAATCTGTCGTTCAAAGGGTGTCAAATCTTGAATCATTTGGGTGTTCTGCAAATCAGCTCTGGTTGTTAGAGTTTAGGTTTAGCTGTATAGAACCTTTCTTCCTTCTCTTAGTTTCTTGATGGAGTGTGTGAAGTGAGAATCCATGACTTCATATCTGCTTAGTAGTTTAACACTATAACTACCTGAAGTATCTTTGGTGACATGAGAAATATATTGAATAAAGTTACAGATGTGAGCTTGAATGAATCAATTATATTATTGTTCCAATGCACTAAAGCAGATTGTATTTGCTTCCAGAGCCCCTCTTTTCCTAAAGATTTTATGAGCCTGCATGCTATCTACTGGTTTCACCTAGCTAGCAAATGTCATCAACTGCTTGATAATTAACTTCTTCTCCAATGGAGTTCACTGAGGTTTTCTCACTTAACTCGCTAACTGTCCTCTTAATCACTTATTTACTGTTTGGTTTGTGTTCATTCTCTGTCTTCTATATGCCTTACAGGTTTTATTCCTTGTCTGTAGGTAAAACGAGTCCAAAAACAAATTTGGACAATCAGTTTTATTCCTTGCTGGCAAGTTCATGCTACTAGCTTTCATCAATGTTATAAAGACTCGTTGATCTTTATTATATGCAAAATGTTTTCTGCTGCATGCAATTGAACATAAACTGATGGTACCCCCTATGTACATGTCAGGTTGAACAGCAAAATGCAAAAACTAGCCCTACAAACACCAACAAAATATCCGGCAGAGCTCATATGAAAACATTAATTTCTAAAGAGATATCTAAGGAAGACCACAAACACTGGAATTCAAGCTATGGACGTTCCCTGGCAGTAGGATGACTTTGGATTTCACTTATACACTTGAGCTTGAAGTTGAGGGTCTGCTGCTTGTTTCATTTGGCCATTGGATTTTTATGTACATATTCGAGTATTGGAGCTCATTTAGCAAAAAAAATAATGCCTATTGGAGCTCATAGGGAATTAAAGAAGAGTTCACCTTTCACGTACAATTAAAAAATAATCCAGGTAACCAATCCAGAAATTTTTCAAATTCAAATTCAAAAAAAAAAAAAAAAACCGACCGAACTCGACCTGACCCAAATTGAGTCGGATTCGGCGGGCTCAGATATCATTTACGATCGGGTTGGGTGTACAGGTCGGATTGGGCAATTGGCTACGGGTCCACGTGTACCGGACCGAATCCGACCTGACCCGATGCCTGAACACCCCTAATGTTAGCAAGTAAAATTTTATCCAAAATTTTGGGAATGTTATAAAAATTAGGGTTCTATTAAGTTTTGAGAGAAAGTAATAAAAAAAAAAATTTTTATAGTAGTTAGTGAAAAAGTGAGCAATTTTTATATTTAATAAAAAAAAGTGATTTGATAATTCAAATTCCTTTCATAGTTCAAACGCTTGAACGAGTATATATTATGTGTGCAAATTATAACTTCAAGAGTAAAATATATTACAGGCCATATATGTCTCTCGATACACATTATATGTACTAATATATAATGGACGCAAGATTTTTACATTAAATCCTTCATTGCAATATGCAACTTTAACGTATCATATGTATGTGACAGAATCTAACTAATTTGACTGTATCAGTTAGACTTTAGGGAAATTTCATTTAAGAATAAATCACTGAATTTGTTACTCTTTTTATCTCAACTTACTCTGGTTCTACTGTGACTTATGCACTACTTGTATGCTCTGTTTAGGCCAGTCACCCATCTCTGCATGCACGTCAAGTCAAGAATAAAGAGACAAGGAATCTGTCAATTACACAAGTATGGGCCGTATTTGTCCAGCCTTAGGTAATAACACGAGGCTAACGCAGGCATAAACAGAAGGGATATACAAAGCATGAAATGAATACGGTGGTCAGTATATAGTTTCTAACTAAAGATTAAGCTATCTAAGTATTAACAGAGAACATAACAATAGATCACATGAGATCATCAATAATATGTTTGACTTGGCCAGGTTAGGCATGCACAACAGGGCACAGCGCTTCGATCAGAGAGAGGCGCGCCAATCGTTGAAAGCCACGAACTATAGCGCCAAAGGGCCACGAAAGTAATAAATTGGGATGGAAAATCCAGACGAAATTTTGTATGAGATGAGATGGTAGCGAGTTACTGTTGAT
>CM025856.1:15640418-15784002 GCA_003952965.2 Morella rubra | reverse complement strand
GGAGAGACAGAGAGAGTATGTGCTAATTCGATTCCAGCTGTAGAAATCCCACCCAAAGTATTCTGAAGCTGTAAGCTTTCGAGGAAAGAAGACAGGGAACACAAAATCAAAGCGATCTTTATTTGTTTTCATCTATAGTTTGCTATTCCGGAATTCAATCCGAATCTGGGGGGTGTGATTTGTAACCCGGGTTGAGTTTGGTTGTTTTATTGGAATCCTTCGTGGGTTTTGGTGGGTTTTTGGTCCCTTGAATGGGTCGGAGAGAGTTTTGGATTTGGATGAGGGATGGTGAAGAGGCAGCTCTCGGTTTGTGGGTTTGATTGAAAATTTTGCTCTGTTTTCGTTTTTTGTTTTGAATGATTTCCGTTGGGGATGCAAGGAAGGGGCTAGGGCTAGGGTTTGGTGGCGGGGGAGAGATGGAGGAGACTGAGCTTGAAGAAGGCGAGGCTTGTTCTTACCGTAATGACTGCGACGATTACGATGCTAGCATCGACCCGGATGTCGCTCTCTCTTACATTGTAAGGATTCTTTACATGTTCCTTTGCTTCAGAAAATATGATATTTTTGTACGAGCTATGTTGTACAGGTGCTAGATATGGTTATGTTTGACTTAGTTGGTGAATTAGATCCAAGATTTTTCTTTTTTTGTGTCTTACTTCGATTGCGTTTCCCGGCTTTTTAGGACAGTGAATGTGTTACGTTAATTTTTTCCGGGATTTTAATGTGATTAGATTCAAAAATATAGTCAGAGGGAGATCAAAGAAAAGGAAAATTACAGTTCAAGACCTTCTTATGACATCTTAGCCTTTGTTTGTTGAACTGCTTATTTGGCTTGCGTGGTCAGAGGAGATCAATTATTAAGAGAACTAATTGCCTTTCCCGATTTAATGGTAATGCTGTTTAAGCTATTCAGTTAATCCAGATACTTTATCCTTTTCTGGAGAAATGATTGGTCATGGTAGGAGGAGATTTAGCTTGTAAGTTGGTAGTTAGGGTTTCACTTGCAATAACAGGGAATGTGTTTGTGTCGTGAGTACGCTAAAAGTCTTGGACTATTTCTTTTTTTTCCTAGAGCAGTGTTGGAATGCGTCATCAAATCCATGTTCCATCCTTTTCATCCAGGAGTTAAGAGGGATGTTTAGAACCTATATATAAGCTTCCTAAGATTAGCTAGGGAAAAAAGCGTTATGAAAACTTTCTGAGTAGTGGATTATGAGATAGAGAGACTCAGTCCATCATTGAGCGCTGGTGAAGTTTAGCTTCTTTTGGGAAGTATAGATGCCAGCTTTACAAATTGTCTAAACGTCTTATGATACTGTCCCTTTGATTCTAGTTTATAAAACTTTGTCTTTTTATTGGTATCTGTATGACATGTGACTTCTGTATCTTCTTAAGGATGAAAAACTTCAAAATGTGTTGGGACACTTCCAGAAGGATTTCGAAGGTGGTGTTTCTGCTGAAAATTTGGGTAAGTCCTTAAAAGACAGGAGTATGTTTAAAGAAAAAAAGCTTGAGGCCACATTATTTCAGAGTGATTCTCTTTAATTGATAATTTTGGTACTATTCCATTTGTGCCAGGGGCAAAATTTGGAGGATACGGCTCATTTTTGCCTGCCTATCAGCGATCTCCTGTTTGTTCTCATCCGAGGAGTCCTCTCAAAGGTCAGAACTACTGTACCGCTAGATCTCCCAGCAATCAAGTGTTGGAGGTAGGTTTTAACCGTATGATGCAAATTGTTTCTTTATAATCTGTTTCTTATGAAGGGGTCATTCTTGATCTGAGACTTTTTAGCTGAGAAATTTATGGTACTGCACAGGGTGGCCATCACAACTCTTTAGTTTCTTCAAATGCATCTCAGTCAGTGAGATTTGGATCATCTTTAACTTGTTCCACATCATTGCCTGTGCTAAAGGGACCATCCATGAAGGACTCAGACAATCAGGATCTTGGAATGACATGTGCTCATTCTGCAAAAGTCACTCCTAGATATGAATCTGAGGAAAAACTGTTTACTAATTTAGCAGACCAGAAAACACTGAAGGTTCGAATCAAAGTGGGTTCTGATAACTTGTCAACTCAAAAAAATGCCGCAATTTACAGTGGTCTTGGTCTTGATGTCTCACCATCATCATCATTAAATGACAGCCCTTCAGGAAGTGAAGGGATGTCCCAGGAACCTGAAGAGATCCCATTTGAATCTCCCACCACTATTCTTCAGGTGAATAATTCTTTGTAATCTAATAATCCCTTTCTTTCTTATCCATAAAATCCATGAAAGAAATTAGAATATGTTTGTCTTTTGATGTGTTGGAGCAGATTATGACGTCCTTTCCAGTGCCTGGGGACTTACTCTTATCACCTCTTTCCAACGATCTTGTTCATTTGACCAAAAAGGAAAAGCTTATCAGAAATCATATATCTATGGCTGTGACAAGGGGTGGTTTGGAAAGTTCTAACATGGCACTGAATGGCACTGATTCTGGAAATGCTGATGGGAAGGTAGGTGAGAAGAAAATGAAGTCTTTGAAGGGAAATGATCTTTCAGTGGAATTGAAGAGTGGTGATAGTAAGGATGCTCGGAAGGGCAATGATTTTATATTGAGGAATGAACCCGACATTGATGTATTGGCTTGTGAGGAGCTTGTTTCTAACACTCTGAAACTACCGCTTCTGTCTAACTCAAGTTCTGCTGCTGGGGACACGGAAAAAGGTAAATGTAGGGCTTCTGAGGCATTAGGGGTAGCCAATAAGGATTTGTTAAAGGTCAAAGACTTCTCTGATATACAAAAAAAGGAACCACTGGGCCCAACATTCACTCAAGAGGATGGCTGGTTTGAGAAGTCAAAGGCTGGCTCTGCTGAGAAGGTTTGGGAAGATAAGAAAGCAAATTCTCTCGATGACATTTCAGTATATCCAAAAAAAGCTTTCCATAGCAACAGAGAGACAAGTTTTGACTCGGTAAAATCTGATTCGAATATTACAAAGGGAAGAAAAGCTATAAACACTGAACTAACAGATCCATTCAAGGAGAAGCCTATTCTGAAAGCTACTGTCTATGAACGAGACAGTATGAGATTGCCTCCTGAGAAGGAACACTCATCTTCTAGGAGTAAGAAGAAATCAAAAGGAAGTCAAATTAATGGTACCTTAGCTGCAGAGGTACCAAAAGTAAGCTTGAGGGTTGGTTCTTCTGCTGTTCCCAAAACCAAAAAGGGCACTCATCCGGACAATTATATGTCTAAAGGTGAAGTGGAAGAGTTCAAATTCCAAAAGGATCTTGGAAGAGCTGAAGATCGCTATAGAGATTTCTTTGGGGAATTTGAAGAAGAAGAAGATAACCCAATAGACTCGTTGGAAGTGCCTTCTGGAGACAAAGACTTTGAGGTGATTGAGAAAAGCACAAGTGCCACTGACAATGCGTTAGAAGAGAGACCCAGTGTTCAGAAAGTTGATAAGCTGTCGACATCAGAGGCTTATCCTAAAGTGGTTTCAAACATAGGTCCATGCACCGGGAATGGGCTCATTTCTGATGCAGCTCCTGCAACAGGGGCTCCTTCAGTAATAGAACAAGATACTTGGGTCTCATGTGACAGGTGTCATAAATGGCGGCTTCTTCCAATTGGGACAACCCCCAAAGACCTACCTGAGAAGTGGCTATGTAGCATGCTTGACTGGCTGTAAGTTTTTTTCCAGTAGCCTTTTAGTGTTCTACTCTCTCTCTGCCTCTGTCTTTGTCTCTGTCTCTGTCTCTGTCTCTGTCTCTCTCCTGAGCATGACCTTTCCACAATGTTTTTAGGCCCGGAATGAATCGGTGTACTGTTACTGAGGAGGAAACAACAAAAGCTCTTATTGCACATTATCAAGCTCCTGCTGAAAGTCAAGCTAATTTGCATGGTAATCCTGGTGGGATTATTACTGGAGCAACCTTGGCTAATGTTCGGCGTCCCGACCAAAACCATCAAAATATTAGTTTACATGCTATGCCTTGGGGTGGAAAGAAGAAAGATGGGTTGAAAGAAACATCAGATGCAACATATAAAGATGGTCTCTCTCAGTTGTCGAACTCCATGAAGAAACACTTGCAGGCATCAGTGAAAGGTAGGAGCTTAAATGATGTCAATCAATCTCCTCCAATGGGAGAGCCTGATTTTCAGCAGCTAGGCAAGTCCAGTGACTTGCCTGTGAAAAAAAATAAAGAGAAGCAAAAAGTACTTGATAGCCATTCTGACGGAGGTATTGTATTTGAAGCTGGTAAACTTCTGTTTTGAATAGTCCGTTTTATTATTAAACAATTAACTTGTTGATAAACCATGTGCACAGGTGACGCCAAAAATTCAAAGATGAAGAGCAAAAGGGATAATAGTGATCAGGATTGTTCTAGATCTTCCAAGAAAATGAAGACAGAAGGTATGCATGTGACTGATGAATGTGGGACACCGGACCACAGTGGGCCTACTAGTAAGACAGGTCCTAGCTCAAGTAGTGCTTTTCCAACTACATCTTCTGGGAAGGATCGACCTAGATACTGTGAACGCTCTTCATTTAAGGACTCAATGGATGATTCAAAGGACGGTTCACGTCTATCCATTAAAAAGGCAAAGCACAAATTTCCAGTTTCTTTGGATGATGGATCTTTGGACATGGGAAACTCTGATAGAGGAGAGAATGCTAAAAAGAGGAAAGTGAAGGAGTTCAGCAGTGCTGACTACAGGAAGGAAAAGAAGGCAAGGATATCCAAGTCTGAGGAAAAAGAATCCAGGGCAAGTAGAGACAGCGGTGGAACAGACAGAAAACGTAGTCATGGAAAGAACCAGATACCTGGGAATGATCAAGGGAGCAATCTGTCACAGCGAAGCTTGGATGGTGTGGATTCTATGAGAAGGGATTTGGGATCTCTACAGCCTTCCATGGCAGCAACTTCAAGCTCGTCTAAGGTCTCTGGTTCCCATAAAACAAAGGCCAGCGTCCAGGAAGTGAAAGGTTCACCAGTAGAATCAGTTTCTTCATCACCTATGAGAATTTCTAATCAAGATAAGCTTACATCAGAAAGTAGGGACCTCAAGGGGAAAGATGACCTCCAGGATGCTGGTCACCTGGCCATGGGTAGTCCAAGGAAATGCTCGGATGGTGAAGGTGATGATGGGAGTGATCGATCCGGTACAGCAACAAAGGACAAAACATTCAGTGTGGATTATCACAGGTCCGTTGGGTCCTCTGGGCTTGACTTTCAAGAGAGGGATTTTAGTCATGTATCAGGCGGTAGAGCTAGAGCTCAGACTCTGCCTTCTCCTCATATCACAAACCACCATTTTGCAGATGGTGGTGCCGATAATTTAGGCCTGGATACTCCATATCCAAGTAAACCAGAGTCTTTAAATCAATGCCATGATGAAGAAAGACAGAATGACAGTCCTCATGCTAATCAATCTCGTCCAAGGAAGTCTGGAAAGGGGCCCTCTTCACAGTTGAAGGACAAAAACCGCAGTTTTAAAACTGAATCTGATATGGGTAAGGTCAAGATTCCTGATTCTCTCAGTGACCTTCAAGATCATTCACCTTCACATGAAGTAAAACTTAGGGACAGTAAAAACAAGTTGCCAGAGAAGTTTGGAGTCAAGTCTGATGAAGCTGAGAACAAATACGTCTCTAAGAAAGACCCTGCAGGAAAATTGTTGAGCGGGAGCAGTAGAAGAGAGAGCCAGTTGAAGTTTGGAGAGCATGATGGTCCACATATGAAAGTTGATTCTATCTGCAGACAGGATGCAGGGTCTACAACAAAGAAAAATATGCCCCAAGACTCTGATGGTGAAAGATCTTCAAAGAGGTTCCCTTCTGATAAAACTGATCAAGATGGACTTGTTTCTGGGAGAGGGAAGTCACTCCCATTGCCACCCTCTGGGGGGCCTCAGATTGAGACAGTGAATCGTTGTCCCAGACCAGTTACTGGGTCCCAGAATGGAAATGGGGCACATAGTCCAGCAGTTGTTGCCTCTGAAGGTGATGCCGCATTGAAAGTACAAAAACAGGGAAGAAAGGCTGATCATCAGAATGGAAATCAGAATGTTAGTTCAAGATATCCCACACCCAATGGGCAGAAGGCCAAGGAACTTGATGCCCCTAGTCCAGCTAGAAGAGATTCCTCCAGCCAGGCTGCTAACAACGCTCTGAAAGAAGCTAAAGATCTTAAACACTTGGCCGATCGTTTTAAGGTTATAAGAGTCTTTGCTTGATTCAGCTATTGCTGCACTTACTCTCTCTTAATTCTTAGCATTAGTTGGCTGTCTTTTGCAGAACTCTGGGTCAAATCTCGAGAGCACAAGAATGTACTTTGAGGCAGCCCTCAAGTTTCTTTATGGAGCTTCTCTACTGGAATCTGGCAACTGTGAGAGCTCCAAACATAGTGAGATGATTCAATCAAAGCAAGTGTATAGTAGCACTGCGAAACTCTGCGAGTAAGTGAACATTTGAAGCATTGAATTTAGCTTACTTGTTCTTTCTTGCTTTTTTTGTTTGTTTTGTTTTTCCTGTTGCCTGGGGAGGGGGAAGGGTAGGGGTGGTTCTGTTCTGATACTAGTGGTTAGAGTTACAATTTGTGTACTTATTGTTTATGTACCAAGCATTCCAGGCACCTCCCAGAATGTGGACATGGTGTCCACATTCTGGGAAGTGAGTTAAGATTACTAATTCCACCTTGGGTAGTTGGGTTAAAAGAAGCTTTATGTGCCATCTAACCTTATGTGTTCTAACATTTCCAGCACTTTGTCAAAACTGCAGTCCGTATAGGTTGCCCATAATGGCTTTCTTCATATCAGCTCTTAAATTATTTTTTTGTGGATTTGTTAACATGGATTGAAGCTTTTGATTAATCTTGTTTTGCATCACTTCCTCTGCATGTGTGCACCCAATATGTGGACCATCTTTTCTCGTGGTTGTTGCCTTTTATGTTAAAGCATGTATATTCTTAGTGATCGCAACTCTTGCCGAGTCTATTTTCCCCATCATTAGAACTGCAGTTTAGAGGTCTTTCAACTGACTTGATATATTTCAGCCATCTGGAACTTGATTGCTTTGTTATTGGACTTATTCGTGATATATTGAATTTGGTGGAATTTGGAATCTTTTTTTGCCTGTCTTTTTTATCATTTGTTATATCAAATAGGTTTTGTGCCCATGAATATGAGAAATCCAAAGACATGGCTGCTGCTGCTCTGGCCTACAAATGCATGGAGGTGGCTTATATGAGGGTAATCTATTTCTCACATAACAGTGCAAGCAGAGATCGCCATGAATTGCAGAGTGCACTACAAATGGTTCCTCCCGGTAATTTGAACAATGCCATTTTTCTTCTGTGTGGGACCAACTTATCTGATACTTACTTTGTTATGTGTTAAAGCTACTATGAGCTCTTTTCAGCATGAAATTCCCTGAGCTTTCCACAACATAAAGTATATTTTGCTCATAAGTCAATGCAAACAGCTAATAATGTCATTAAGCTGTAATATGATCCTCTGGCTAAAGTTTCATTGGCAAATGAAGTCAGATGATGGCACATTCTGGTCATGCCGTTCTTACTGCTTTTGATGAACCAAATTTAGAACTCAATGCTTAAAAGAAGAGCTTGCCTTTTTTTCTGTTGTTTTTTTATTTGAGCCAAAAAGAAAAAGTTTGTGACAAAGTCCATGAGATCCCCTCGTTGGAGCATTCTATTTTCAGTATCTTCCCTTTTCATTATGTGAATGGGGGTTTTTTCTTTTCTTCTCCTTTCCTTTAGCAATTTCCTTTCCCAATCTCTGTTCATGCCACTGAATTAATGCTAAAGGGGACACACTTTTCATGTGATGTAATTCTTCTGGTTTCCTTTGTTTAGGTGAGTCTCCTTCTTCATCTGCCTCTGATCTTGACAACTTAAACAACCCCACCACAGTGGATAAGGTAACCTTATCATCCAAGGGTATTAGCTCTCCCCAAGTTGCTGGAAACCATGTCATTGCTGCCCGAAGCCGTCCCAACTTTACGCGGTTGCTCAGTTTTGTAAGTAATCTTGGATATGACGTTCAATTGTTGCTGAATATTCAAACATGATTGCTGTGTACAAATGATACATCTTTCCTCTCACATCGATGGTGCAAAAGCATTGTGCTTATTTTGTCACTATATGTGTTGCGTGTTAAAATGGTCTTGGTGCATGGTCAACATGAATTTGCATCTGAACCATGTCCCTGTTATATGTTTCTTGGATGCTATTCAACGTTAAACACTATTTATATCTGAGCAAAATCAAATTGATGTTATGCAGGCACAGGATGTTAATTTTGCAATGGAAGCCTCAAGGAAATCACGGATGGCTTTTGCAGGTGCTAATGTAAGCTTGGGTGACATCAAATATAGGGAGAGTGTCTCTTCTATTAGAAGGGCTCTTGATTTTAACTTCCAAGATGTAGAGGGATTACTGCGTTTGGTGCGGCTTGCAATGGAGGCCATTAGCCGTTAAAGAATCAGAAGTGGTCGTGTAAACAATTCAACCCTGGGAAGAAAAACTTCGGCTGGTGTCTTATGTGTATTAAGCCTTTAGGAACAAAAGAAAAGAGGCTGACCTGGATCTCTCACACACACTGCATGATATTCAGAGACTGGCCATCACCAACTTATGAAGTTAGTGTTCTCTGTACATGTTGGCTATACAAGATGAATGTGGCATCTTCAAGGAGCTTTTTAAGGAGCTGCATCTGCTTTCAGAAGTGGAATCAGGATAAATTGTTTATCAATTAAGGTTTGGCCAAAACGATTCCAAGATTTTATATGTATGAGCGTATTGATCATTGGCAAATGAAGAAGAGGTTGATCCGTATCGATCCTTCTGGATTGGGGTTGAAGATTTAGTAGGTGTGCAGGGTTTGAATTTTGATCCTGGAACTTGGAATCTATTGGCTAGCTTTTCTTCAAAGGAAGTTTTGCCTTTAGCTTTGTTTGAGATTTGCTTTATTTGGAGAGAACATGAGTATGGGGAGCTACCGGTATGTGCATGAACTTTGTAATGTTAGTGCTACAAGAAGAGGCGCTTCACGGATGCTTCAGAGGATATATAAAGGGTGCGGAAGAAATGGCAGTCCCATGTAGGCAACTTGTCACATTACTCCTCCTTTTGCTTCAGTCTTGTTTTTAATTCTCTGTTTCATTCTATGTTTGTGTTTTCTCTCATATCTGCAGGTGGTCTTCTATAGTTTGTCATAGTAAGTGGAAACACTTATCTATTTGTTACTGGCGGACACAAGTAAGAATAAGTTGGCAAAAGTCATAGAGGGGGAAAGTAAATTACAGCAATGACCATATAGGTCCCAGAACTCCATTTGCTAAGTATTTTCCTCAAAAGGTTTGTCGCCCTCTGTTCTGAAAAAATTGCTTTGACTAGTGTCATACATTCACCTCTAACTCATTTCGTTTCCTTGTTGGCAGAGTCTTCTGTAAATATACCAATCATTGATATTCATTTATACCAGGAACAGCGTAAGCTTCTTTCTTCAAAAGGGCGGAGGGAGTGTAGTAGCACATTGATCTAACCAGGTAGAGTTACTTTTTTTCACTACCTTTGTAAACTTGATCGAGATATGAAAGCTTTGTTTGTCAATGAAATGGTAGTTTCCTTCCAATTGATTAGTGTCCAGAGGGTTAAGTATTATTGAGGATGGTATTGCACTTCGAGGTTTTCAGAAGTAATCTTGAGTAGCCAGCCACTATTATGTTGTGTTTCTGGCAGAAATATGCTATTCAGAACTCTTAAGACTTATCCATTCAGAACTCATTATCCAGACGTAGCATGTAGCCATTGTTTAACCATCCTTGGGAGAGAAATTCTTCTGGACTTTGAGTGCTACTGGATTAGTGGTCTCACTGTGTACCATCTGTGAGAGGAGTAACAACATTCTGGCATAGCAACTCCTATACTTGCATATTTATAAAAAAAAAAAAACTCCCATACTTGCAAAGAAGGGGTGGTTTGCAAGAAATGATTTTGCGTCCAATGGTCAAAATCGCTTGCGTTGGAAGCGTAGTTGCATGAAGAAGATAGTGAGACCTCTAAATTACCCCCAACCCCCACCCAGCATGAGACCTTTAGAGTGTATTTGGTATAGCGTTTTTGGTGCACTCCAAAATTTTACTTGATAAAATAATTACAAAATAATCTTTCTCCATCAAATCATTCATTTTCACTATAATAAATATAAAAAATTTATTTAAATCATCTCTCTCTTCACTTCTTCACTAATTCCCATAACCTAAAATTTTAACCTCTAAATTTTTATTACACACACTATAAAATGTCCCTTGACTGACTGTAGCCTTTGGATTCGTGTTTACTTAAGATAATCTCAAATATTGATTAGCGTTCATAGGAATAGGCTGGTGCATAATATACTGGATCAGGGATCAGTCCAAGATGATCTGATTGTTAGTAACTAAATTGCGTTCGTGGTTGTAGGTTGAGCAATTCAGGCGTTCGCGGAGGCAGGATGGCTGACTAGTGGAGAATTTGACCATTTTTATTTAGCGTTTCTAATTTCCTTGATAGTTTAAAAAGCAGTAAGTCGCTGCTGATGGGATTTTGACGCCTCCCTTCTTACCTGCTTACCTACTACCCTGTCCTTATGCCTGTATAATATTTGTAACAGTTATCCCATTCTTCGTAATAAATCTCAAGTTTTTTCGATCTTTGTCTCCTCGTCTCATGTGGTGAAAAGGGGCTTTGGGACTTAAGATAGGGCTTTAACCGTCACTTCAACTCACCTTCCCTTCTTCCTCCTACTGAACAAGTGGCCTGGTTATAGCATTGAGAGAGAACTTCCGGAATAGTTGCTGTTATCTCCTCTGATTCTAACCATTTGTAGCTTTTTCCTGTTCAAGCTTTCAAATTACTAAAAAGATTATTTGTATGGCACCTATGGATGTTCAACACATCCACAATTACAAACGTCAATCTACGCCAGTAGGTTCAATGCCATCTGCCTAACTACAAAAAATTCTATAACTACCCTTTTTTTTTTTTTTCTTTCTTTCTAAATAACAAAATTTCATTGAAACAGAAAGGGGAATACAAATCAAAATTAACAAAATAAGCTCCAAACAAGTCAGAGATTTAGCCCAAACGGCACAAGCCTTACAAAAACAGAAAATGGACCCAATGTCCAAAAGAGTTAATTGAAAACACACATTCAGAGGGAGCACAAAGGAAGTAGTCCAGGCAAAATAGATAGGTGGAAAGCGGCTTGCAGACTATCGGGTTATCATGTGCGTGAGGTGCTGACGCTCATATAGGAGTGCATGAGGCCGGTACGCCTTTGATGTGTCTCCGATATCAAGCCTAAACAATCGATGACCTCCGAGAGATTTTTCGGCCGATTATTAACGTTCTGAAAGACGAAAATTATCCTCGAATATCTACAGATGTACCGAAAAAGAAGTGGGCGATGGAAGAATGAGTCACAGGAGCTGCTCCTCTTGCCAGTTGCCAACTCGAAGAGGCACCAAAAGGTTGCAATCAATGGTAACCGTATTTCTTTTAAGGCAAATAAGCGGAGAATCTTGGGGTTGCTTTATCAATTTTCCTAGTTAGTGTGTATTTCCGTAGGGTGCCAAAACAAAACAACAATTATCTACTAATTCAACATGTGAATCGATCAGTATGTTCTTGGCACCACCAGAAAATGGCTTCGGGTTGATACTGACCCGTTAATGTTAGACTCCAACCATCCAGACCACCTGAAGCCAAGAGGGGTGTGCCACAATGTCAAGAACATAAAGAACCTTCCACAGCTTTCATTTGTAGGTGTCAGCCCATCTAAATTGGTAACAAGCGTACACTACTTGAGATTGAAAACACCTATTTTGCTACTTTCATCACAAGACAACGCACAGAAGGCAACAATTTGGGTTTAATATGGAAAAGAATTTAAAGAATAAAAAATAAATATGCGTGGTGATCCTCAGCATTTCCAAGATCTTAAAAATCGCCATTGCTATTAATTTTTCTCCATCGTATAAAGTTGCGTCCATCAAGCACAAAAAATACATTTGCTCCAAGTGTAGTGCACAAAACTTCTCTAAACCTAACCTCAACTTCCTAATACTATCAACGACGCTTAGCAAGTCCTATCAAAAAGCATTTACAAAAATTTGTAATGAGTATAGTACTGCCCTACATTCCAGTAAATTACAAGTTCATGCCTTGATCCTGACACTACCACTATGCTTAAACATCAGCAGCTCTGGGTTTTCAAACAGGTAGTAGTAGCAGCAATCACGCCAAGTACCTAAATGTGTTAGGGTTTTCCTTGTCTCTCTCCAGATAGTCACGGCTAATTAAATCTTCCATCCTCTTCTTTATTGCTTTAATATCGGGCTGCAGGTTTGCATCAATGTTAGATTGGATTACTATAGAGAACTGATGACCAGAAACATAACAGTAAATAACTGCCAGCATCTGACACTTATAGACAACTCCACCACAGTAAGATAGAAATCATGAACGCATCTAAATAAGTTTTCTATATATAACAGTCAGGAGTTCAGTATAGCCCAGTCTTTAACTTGAGATTAATTAGAGTAAGCCAAGAACGTCAACAAACTAAATAGCTCGTTTATTATGGCTTAGGTTCAGTGGCTGGGGTCTCGTGCTAATTGGTCATAAAACTTTTGCAAAGGTCTCAATTAAATAAAATCTTAAAAAAGCGTGTCAGGATTGGAAACAGTAGTTGAGGTTGCGTTGTGTCTCTATTTAAAACTTAGAAATAGCTTCCATGTAGAGAGAGAGACAGAGACACACCTTAAACATGCGGCCCAACTGCTCAACACACTCCATAACTAACTGTTGGTGACCTAAAACTTTACGACTTTTCATAATGCGCACAAGTGCAGCATCAATAGCGTATCGCCTGTCCTTGTCAACATCTTCAATTACCTTCTTCCTTTCATCCACTAGAGGGAGAGGTATCTACAGTTGAAGATTTTCAGAAGTTTATTGTCGTTGATACCAAACAAACAGGGAATAAAGAGGACCAAAATGCATTAAGGAAGATTAAGCGAAAAAATTAAAGTGAGAAAACTGAATACCCTAATCCTCCTCATTTTATCGGTAAACTTGGAGTTGAACTCAAAGTTATCAGTCGGCGAGATAGTCTTTGTGTTCGGTTCCTTGTTCAAGATCTTATACTTGGCACAGGACAAAGAATGGAGCAATCTAACTAAGTCATCTTGGGTCAAGCTTAACTGAGTCATAATTTCTGAATAGCTCAATGTAGCAGCATTATTAAATAGCAGCAGCGCAGCAGCCTGCACATAGATTCAACAAAAGATTACTATCCCCGATTCAGAATCAACAAACATCATCTCATAATCTGATTCCAACCCCAAAAGGAGATAGTTGGGTTTTGCACAATGAAATTACCTGATACGTTGATACAATTAGTTCAATGGTTTTTGACTCAAACTTGCCGTTAATGTTGCAATTGCCCAGTGAGTAAATCCATGTAAGTTTCCTATGTTTAGTTTTTGTTTCATAAAATTCCTTGAAGACCTCGACACACCTTACCTGAAACATAAAAACTCAAAAATATAATAGATAGTAAACAATACAACCACCACACGGCAAAATAACAATAGTGGTCAGAATTTAAACATGCCCACATGTAAAGGACAAGCAAATGATACCATTTCTGGTGGGAGGCTGAGATCAAATGATTTATAACTTGGCCAGAATCCCGTAGTAAGAACGGTAACTGTCAAATCAATCCCAGGATTTACATTTGTGTTATTACGAAGATAATCCTCAAAGCTATTCTGATTTTCACGTGCGAGTGTCAAATCTGTGACCTGGTGGGGGAAAAATAAAAAGATGCCAGGATAATCTCAACCGATGAAACAATAATGTTGGAAGACGCAAAAACTAAGGCCACATAATCATGGCCAACTCACCATTCCCTCCATTTTCGACGTGAATTGTGCACCACACTGCTGCTTCAGCTTGGTTAGTATAGTCTTTTCATGCTCTTCGTTGGCACTTCGATCAAAAAGTAGCCGACGAGCAAGCTTTTTCCTGCAGTGTCAGATACCATAGAATCACTATTGACTTGAATACGACAACCAGGACAAAAATTCTGTCCAAAAGTCACAAAAAATAATACAAAACAAATGGAAAACCTACTTAAAGAATTAGGGCGTACCGGTAAAATTCTGCAAAGAGGTCTTTGTCACTAATATATGCAAGCAACTTCACTACCTGCAGCGATCATTGACATAGATTAGCTCCTATAGTACCACCAGTAATATGTGATTTCACTTTAAGGTTACATGAAACTTTGGTGCCACCTTCTCGAGTGTTTCTTCTATGGCATCATCGCTTAACTTCTCACTCCCACCCTTCTTTAGGATATTATCACAGAATGTAGCCAGTAGTTCTGCACTCGAACTGCCAGCAACAGCCTTGTTGCAAAATACCTCAAAAGCCTCTTTTAGGGCCTATTGGACACTCAAAGAGATTAATATTTTGGAAGAAGGCAGAAAGTGATAAGGAAGGTCTAAACAAGTGGTACTTTCCAGCACAGACCTTGTGGAACAGACTGTGGTTCGCAAAGCAAATATTCACATATGTCATGTCCTTGTCGTGCAACTCAATTATTTTTCTTACAAGGACCTGAAGACCACAAGTAAAACAATCTTCAACCTTTCTCACCTTTACTAAGTGTTCAAAATCAAGAGGAATATTTACCTGTTCCTGCACACCAGTCCCATTTGCAGCCTGCAGAAACATGGGAATCATGACACACTGAAATCAACTAAGGAACAGAAGAAAAACTGATAATCTTCAAGTGGACTGCAAACGCTTATATCCAACCAACACATAGAACCAAGATAGCAACAGAGTTGCTTCAAAGAAGAGATAAATAATAAATGCTGCTAAGCTTATCGCACATGAAAGGTGAAGGAGGATCAGCACCAATAACAAAAATGGGATGCTAAAATTTGCAACACCTAGAAGAGTGAAGAGAGCGATGAATGAAGTGTATTTTTTATGTTTATTGTGATACAAATTGATAATTTGATGGGGAAGGGGATGATTTAAGTTTTTTTTTTTATTATTTTTTAAAATTTTAGAATTAAATAAAAAGAGAAGGAATTTTTTTTTTGATAAGTAAGCCAATCTCATTAGAAATAGTGAAAACAGTACAAAGGACTATACCAAAGACACTACTCCAAACAAGCAAGAAAACTAAGAAAATCAACAAAATCTACAAAAGGGCAGCTAAGCACCGAGTTCACCCAAAGAAAAAGAGAAGACAATAAAACGCCCTGCAACCTAGCCAAAGACAAAGAACTATCTTCAAAACATCTTAGACTATGTTTGGTTTGGTTTTGAAAACATTTTTTATGTAATGATTAAGATAATTTTTTTTTTTGTTGAAGGTAGTGTAATTCTCTTGGGAATGAAAAGTTTGTTAAAAGTTGTTGGAGTTTATAAAAAAGTTATTGGAGTTTGTAAAAAAGTATTGGAATTGATGAAAAAGTGATTGTGGAAAATTTTTGAAATTTTTTTGAGAATTAGCCAAACATAGCCCATTGTTCCTCCAAAGACACCACCGAATGCAATGTGGGATCAGCCTCTAAAAGAGAAGGAAAATTATTATGGGTGTGAAAACCAAAAAAATGAAAAATTTCTTGACAAAATTTAGAGTTATGTTTGGGATTGAGAATTTTTGAATGGAGAGAATTTTTGGTTTGCAAACATGACCTAAATTAAAGGAGAATAAATCAAAATACTTAACCTGACTGCTTGCAGCATCCTCTGCCTGTTGGACCAGGGCAGTACCTTCAACAGTAACATGCTATAAAAGGAAAACCGTCAAAAGTATCAGCACCAAGTTGTAAGCTGATGAACACCTGAGAGGCTCCTCAAGGTCATAAAAATGAACACAAGTACAAAAGAACTCACCTGCTTGAATATAGCAGAAACAGGATCCAAGCCTTTAGGTATTTTATGGTAAAGTGTGTATATTCTACTAAGATCCTCCACCTTTAACAGCAAGGTTAACGAAACAGACAAACATTAATAAAATAAGAAAATGGAAGGAAAATAAGGCAAGAGGCAGGGAGGAAAAAAGAAGAAGAAAGAAGAGAGATTGCCAAAGCACAAGATTTAGAGCAAAGTACCTTATCATTTCTCAGCAACGCACGACAACCAGAATGCTCCTTCTCGAGCAGTTCCGTTGCATAAACCACCAATAACTCATGTTGCACTCTCTACAGTTCAAACATGACACTATAAATAGAGTGAACAAGAGACAACCCAAAATATTTACCAAGTAGCCAGCTAGTATTAGTATATTCAATACTTCAAACTTATCAGATGAAAATGCTTTTCTGTTGGAGGATAACATTTTTCCAAGTTACTTAGGCTTCCTTGGAGAATACATATTTGTCTCAAGAACATACGAATCATTGTCTCAAAGAATTTTTTAATGCTCCTTCATTCAGTTAATAATATTATTATTATTTCGGAATTCAGAAGTGTTTTAATTGAATAACACTAACTCCAAGGGGTCTCCTCTTTTTGTGTTCCTGAGAGACAGAATATTGCTACATTAAACTGCAACACTTCATTACCACAGAAAAAAAAAAAAGCAAAGAGAACACAGATATTCGATTATCTCAAATGTATTACATTATACACATACACATTGACACACCTCTACCAACTTCTCCTCGCTGCTTATATGCAGATAATGAGAAACTCTCTCCCTCTCCCTTTTCAAGCAGTCGTCAGCCTATACAACTCAAGGAGATAATAGATGTTAGAATCACAAATCTTACGCACATAAAGTACACCACAATCAAGAAACATTTGTGTGCATAGAGTTGCCTTCAACATATAATCTGGACAAGAATCATCTGAAATCCAGCTTGATGCTTTACGAGAATAGAAAGCCCCAGATTCTTGAAGCATTTGTGCTTCAAAATCCTCTTCATAAGGCTCCATCTGTCCCATTCCTATTTCAACAAATATATCTATGACATTCTTCAACAATGCTCTGTCAACCTGCTCTCCTTCACGTTCTTTATCAATCTGCCGGTCCACAAGCATTGGTTAGCGTTCTGTTTTGGATGATATGATATGGAATCTTAAAGTAATCCAGGGATCAAGAAGCAATGAACTTACAAGGGCAATTACAGCATCTCTGGCATTAGCTTTCACCTCTTGGTAAACCTGGATTGATAAGGGAATATACCTTCTTAAATTATTCAAAGTAACTTTTGAGCAGAGAGCAGGAAGGGAAATTACGTGAAAGGTTGCAAGGAATTTAGACCAAAGTTAATGTGGTAGATAAAAAAATATTTCATCAGAGGGATTTGTAGCAAACCAGATCGCGGAAGCAGGATAGTCCAACTTCGTTAAGAGCAGGAAGTGACCTCCTTGCAATGAAATATCGATCCAGGTAAAAGAAGAAGCGTGACAACCACCTCACCATAACCTTGTGGTTTAACCATCTTTGCACCAACTCCCTCAGCATAAATTCATCATGCTTCTCTTTTAGAGAAGGCAACACCTGATTAATAAAGCAAGACAACCAGGGCTGAGGATGAGTAAAGAAACCCAAATAGAAAGTACAGTTTTCAGTGACAGTAAGGAGGCTGGCAAAGACTGTTCAGTTACATTGGGAATATAATGCCAGGACAAACTTTGTATGCAGCTAAAGCTCTTGGGACAGAAACTAAATTTAGATCAAAAGTACAGCCTGAGACCAAATTTTCTTTTCAGCGTCAATTACGTACAGAAGTACGACAGAATCTCTAGACCTCAAGAATAAGCCCTTTCCCACATACATGGGCCTTCCTCAAACCACAGCAATACAACGAGAGATCAAATTAGAGAACACGATATTGCTATTGGCTAGTGGAGCTGAAATAAACTGATACAGTAACTACAACTCTACACAATTCATTTTTATAGAGTAAAAGAAGTAAGCAAATATTCCCACCGTTGCGTGGATGTATTCCTCAAATGCCTCACGATACTTTTCATAAAGCTGTTGAGAGTAGTCGTGAGGGGGCTTTTGGGTGCACATGTTGTAGATAGTTCTGTAATTCGAATTAAGGAAATACAAACCCAAATGCCCAACAGGAATGCCTCACATATACTAATCAATCGAAAAAGGATACGTGTAGAGCGTCATGTACTCGTCGGAATTGAAAGGAGGCTCTTGTAACCCTTCGAGAATCCTCTTCAACTTCATAATCCCCTTCTCCATGTACTCCCAACCTGCGTCCAACTCAATTATCCTGCGATCCATTGGACTGAAAGCCGACAAGAGGAACCCTCAAACTAATCTGAAAATCCGGGACATCAATTCTCACAATATCGTCCATGTTAGATTTATAATGTCACATACAAAAGCATCAGAAACGTGCCTGTCTTCAGTTGGTGTGCAGACCCGCAAAGCGCAGAACGATACAGCAAAAACCCTAACAAACAAAACCTGAAAATCAAACCAAATCAGAGACTAACTGTTAGTCTGTTACTTTTGTATAGACGTATATATACATATATACATTGTATCGTTGGAGTTTTAAAATTTAAAATTTATTAGTAAAATCTTATAAATTTTTTGAAATTGATAACAATGAAATCTTATTAAAAAATAACATAAAATATCTAAAATCAATAATTAGTAAATAAAAATAATAGTTAATGGTGCAAGTGTCTAAATCCATAATTGAGGGTGTTAAATATATTTATCATTATATACAATATAATTAAATAACAAAATCATATTTGATTAATGTAGAAAAAAATTTAAATTATTGAAAAAAAATGAACTAGATTTTTTGACTATGCAAGACAAATAAAGAAATGTTGCTAAACAAACAAGACACTAGATTTTAAATTGGTTCTATGCAAAAAGTTACAAATAAAGTCTAAGCCGCTAAAAAAATTACGAATAAAGTCTAAGCTGCTAAAAAATTACGAATAAAGTCTCAGGTGAAATTTTTTTTTTGTTGGAGATAGTGTAAATTTATTTAGAATTGGTGAAAAAATGTTAAAGTTTACAAACCGTATTAAAGTTTATAAATTTTTTAAAAAAATTATGAACAAATTATTAGACTTTATAAAAATATATTAAAGTTGATGAAAAAATGACTTTCTGTTGCAAAAATTGAGTGGTGATTTCTATATGGACAACACGACTTCCTCTCTCAATCTTAACTGGCCATGGAGAACTCAGTCGGGACCGTTGATTTTTATTGGGAGTCCATACTAATAAGCCGAAAGTACATATTGTTATATTTTCATACATTCATTCGCCCAACTGAATTGATAAAAATTTCGAGACCCATAAAAATATGATACAAAAATTTTAATTTATTTTATTCAAAATCAATTTATTTATATTGTTGGATTTATAGGAAATCTAATGTCATATTCATATATTATAACCTGAAAAGGTTAAATGAGATTATACAATTGAAATTCTTGTTCTTTGTCGAGGTCATCTTGCTCCCAATGACTTTATATCTGTGTTGCACACCTTCAAAATCAATCCTACTCTATACCTATAAATTAATGTTGCATCAAATATTAGCTAATTGCAACGAAGCTATATAAGTATTAAGGAAAATAATCACGCCAAGCTCAAAACAATGTTGATAACAATGTGCATCAATAGCCATCTAAAATATTAGAGTTGAGTCTCACATTGCTAAATGTGGGCTATGTAATCAAAGATTTATAAATAAACTCTTTCTGTAATCTCATCTTTACATTATTTGCTACACTAATCTGTCTAGTTGAGCTTTCCCATAATAGATGTAGGTCTATGGACTCAATCATTTAAATCTTGTATCTCACTTATCTCTTCTCTCTCTTAGTTTAAATTATTTTTAATCTTAACATGGTATTTTCTCTCGGGCTTTCCGGCACCTCATTCGACATCAATTCAACGATCCTTTCTAGCCATCTTCAGGCAATTATCTGCCCCTCTCCAGCCATCTTCCGACGACTGTCCGCCCTTCTCCGGCCATCCTCCGGCACCCCTTTTTCCTATTATGGGGAATTTGCACATATAGGGTTTGATTGCCGAAATTTTGAAACAAATTTCGGGCCTGATTAAAAAAACTACAAAATAATTCGTCTCTCCCAATCTAATAATTCTTTTTCATTATAAATTTTGGCTCCATCATGGTACACAAGTCTTAATGTTTATAAAAAAAATTAAAAAAATTTGTGTTTATCGAATAGAGTTTGATTGGGGTCATATCAATAAATTGCGAATGAGTACGGTTTTGTTAGAATTTATCCTTTAAATCATCAAATGTTGTAAAATAATTTAAGAAACTAAATTAAAGATCGAGAAAATTATTGAAAATATAGAAGCCAAGGGATAAAAGTTAAAAACAACAACATTGCATCAATCCTTTATTTGTTAGAAGTTGAGGACTCGCTTTTGTTCCCTTTTTGGTAAATACTAGTTTAGAATAGTTTGACCTATTTAGAAAATTTATCAACCTACAAAATAAATTGGTTTCAATCCTTTTGATGATATCACAAGTTATAACATAACACTCCATAGATCAAATAACTATTGCACCTTATTTCATAAATGGGGCAATATGAGAGGCCTAGAAGGAAATTCGCTTATGAATCTCTTGTTGAAGTATTATAGTCTCACGAGTGTGATCTTCTCCCCTAGAAGCCTTAGAGATTGAGGTAATGATACTGAGATTAGAGAATTTTGACAAATATAGATGTAGATCCGTCGAGAGGACTCAAGATTGAAATTTGGTAAATACAATGGGGTAAGCGGCTCATATTATCACTTGATGTCCTTTTGTGAAGATTGCGAAGCCTTTGATTCTCAGTCTATGTTATTGATATACTTTTATCATAAGTCATTAGAAAGTGAAGTGCCCAAGCAAAACTCACCTTTACTTTATCCAAAGAGACGGGAAGAGACGGGAGGACAAGATTTTAATAGAAAACGTGACTACAGAATCCAGATGTATCTTTTCTTATTCCAAAGATTTTTTTGCAACTTTTCAATACCACAAAGGATACGGGTGCAATTACGTCAACTTTTTAATCCAACAAAAGCAAATGTATCAATATTGTTAATGTTTTTTGTAAAAGTAAAAACATAGCTTATGCTTGTATAATTTATTTTAATACTTTTAATTATGAAACTAATTCGTACTACATATATCAGAATATTCACTACATCATAAAATGCTTGCAAGAGTAAAAACAACAATATTTGATATATTGTCATAATTTTTAAATTAAAAAATATATATTATATTAAAAATTGTACATACCCATTTTGAATTAACAAGTGGCCTGATTTATTATACAAGTATAATTTCCATCAATTGACATCCAGTTTGAATGGTAGCTATCGAACTATATTTTCACCAAACTATTTATCTGATAATAGCGCAGGCAAAAGTTCTGCCTTTGTTAACTTTTCATTTTATTTTATAAACAAAACGGTGGCATTTGTTTGTCAAAATTTTAGAGAATATTTTTAAAATTTTAAAAATCTTTTGAAGTTTGAGATTTATTAGAATTAGTAAAAAATTATGGAATGTGTTAGTATAGATATTAAAATTTTTGAAATGTGTTTGTTTTATTTGAAATTTCTATACCTCAAAATATTGGGGAAATAAATGCCACCAAAATCAGACTCATTATACTCATAATTTATTTAAACATTTTTAACATAGTAAATGCCACCAAACTACCAATTCTTCAATTGATATATCCACCGGGACGGAACTGAAAAATCCGACCCAATTCCGAAATATTTTCTCACCCCAAATCGCGAGTGTGTTTGCTAAGGACGAAAAATGGTGGTTAATGGAAAATAACATGTTGGTCAACCGGCAATTTAGGCCTCTGGGGCGTAAAATGACTTTCTCGCTTCTCTAAGGCCAAAGTTATTTTTCAGCTTGTCTCTTCTCTGTCCCTTCTTAAAGGATTGTTTTACTTTTTCCCTTCCACTCAAAATATTGTCAATCATCTCTTTTCTAGCGGGCACTACTCCACCTCCTTTCTGGATTGAACAAGTGTCTATCACCTCTTGTTTGGAATCTGCTTGCATTAAAAATATTGTTGATCAAATCAAAAAATTAAAAAGTAGTGGTCGTTGTATATGATGAAAGATTATATTACTTTTATTATTTCATTTGAAATTTGAAAGAAAGCTAACATAAAGATTATTATATATAAAAAAATTCTACAAATATTTTCAATATAAAACAAACACCGAAACCTAATTTTAAAATATTTTCAGTGAGTCAACCAAACATCAGAAATCAATAAATTTCTCAAAAAATATTTTTCAACTTAAAACATTTTTCAATTTTTCTCATTTTACATCAAAACAAACGCAGGCTACATAAGGCTCTGTTTGTTTTATTGTAATCTCATTTATATAAAAGTATTTTTCTCACTTTTAGATGTTTGGGGACTTCCATAAAGTGTGGTCAACCGAATTAAGATTCAATCTACATGAAAATCCATGTTATCTTTCCGTAAAACAGCTTTTCCTAACAAAAATCTGTAATCTTGTTTCAAAAATCGTCTAACGCAACTAAATTTCTCATCCTAAAACTTAACTTTCTCTCTCTCCGTCAAGGCTTCTTTCACTTTTTCTTTTAAAAAAAAAAAACAGTTATGTACAAAGTGAAGTTTGGAGGTTTAAAATGATATTTTCTTAATTTATTTATGTTTTATGTTAAGATTAAAAATAAAAGAGAGAAAAATAATTTAGACTAAGAGAGAGAGATAAGTGAGATATAAGATTTAAGTGGTTCAGTCCATAGACCTACATTTTTGGATTTGGGGACTTGTTTTCAAACATGGGGAAAAACTCTCTTTGGTTAAAGCTCGAAGCCTATGGCATCAGTTCGCCAAAAAATTGTACTGAGTAGATCTCTACACCAGTAAGGTTTGAGGCTCGCGGGTTAGAGACGGCCATAGACAACATCATAAAATGCCCCTCTATGCAAATCCTTGTTGGTGGCGTAGAGGTGCAGAGTTATTCCTTTGTCTGGATTTATAATTTTCTTCGTTGATCTTACCAAGTTGATCCTGGCCTTCCATTAGATACTGTAGATCCTTGCGTGATAAAGAAGGGGAAGAAGAGAAAGAAGGGAAACTTGCATGAGAAAGAAGAGAAAATGAATTTTGGGGAGCCATCAAGCCTAGCTACCGAGCTATATTAGCCTTTCTATTCATTGAATAAGGTGGATTTATAATGGTCGTTGATTTGCAGGGACTTAATCTTGACCTTGCCTTCTGTAGGTTTCAGAATTCTCTTATTCAGAGTGAATCCGTTCCCACGGGAAAGGCCTAATTTGGTAGATTAGTGAGTAGCCCAACTGAGGAGATTGGTGTTCATAGGGCTATTCAGCCCAACTGGAAAAATCCAGTTCCACTGGCACCGGGTTCCCGGTATCCTGCTTAACCAGTTCTGGTGGTTTCTTTTTGAAGAAACCCGGGAGTTTTAGAGAAACTACGTCATCTGCAAGGAGTCACAGTGTTAAGCGTTTCTTACTTTGTTTTGAAATAATGCTTGAAGAGTAGGGTTACAATAACACTACTCTTTCTAAGTCGAGGAATAACTAAGAACTACATATTATTTGTAATTCGTATTGGCTTAATTTTTTATGCTCAACTAGCTAGTTTCGAAGAATAGTGTTCTAGTTCACCTAGAAAATATTTTCTCACAGTATTTTAGCTCTTTTCAGCAAATACATGTTGATATTTTAGTGCTTTGATTGTTCTCTAATTTTATTGATTTTGAAATTCATTAGTTTAGATTTTATTGATGTGTGATCAATGGATCAAAAAAAAAAGGAAAAAAAAAAAACACATTGGGCCAAGTGCGTAAAATACTAAAAAAATGGCCCAATATAAATGCAGGTTAACCGGGAGCTGCCACCACTATAACTGCCACACTAAAGGCCGGTTATTGCCCTTAATAGTGTAAGTGACTAATATTTGAAAATCGACCTATCCGGTATAGGTACCGGTGTTGGCCATAACCGGCACCTACATCGGAGTTGAACAGCCCTAAGTGTACTAACTGATGTAAGGATGAGATTAAAGATTATAAAAAAAAGGATGAGATTGTTTTAACAATGTGAGACTCTATAACTCTAATACTCCCCTGCAAACTCAAGGTGGATACACGTTGAGTTTGGACTTACACTGCAATTCATTATTTTTTTTGTATTAAAAAAATTATATCAAATGATCTGTTTTCATACTTTTTCATTAAATTTAGTAAAATTAAATTTTGTGAATATTTTTTTTATTATAAAAATAAATAAATAAAGACTAAAATGACACGGCGAGATATACCAGTGTAATTACGCAGGACAAATTGAAGTTTAATTTAAGACTAATACAGCTGGTTCGAAGAATACCCGGTGAGCTAAATGTGAGTCCATGGGTCAGAAAACCGCCAAACATTGCTTAGCGCTCGCTGCAGTTTTATCCACGTGCGAGTCCGGGCGTCAATGTCCTGCTCCGCTCGCACCCTGTCCGCATCTTCTCTCTTTTTCCCTCTGTAATTACCAAACCCTAACCCTAAATTTCTGAATATTATTTCTTTAGCCAGAGATTAGGCATTGGGATCAGCTTCTTAATGCTATATCCGTGCCTTTGTGCTGCACTGAGGTTCGGAAACTCGAGCTTCAAGGTCGATAATGGAGGTCTTGAAGGACGAGTTCTCGGAGTTAGAGATTGGGAGCTCCGTCGACTCCTTCAAGACGTTTGTGGATTCGCAGAGGGAGCTCTTCCACAGCCAGATCGACCAGCTCCAGAAAATAGTTGTCAGGCAATGCAAACTCACCGGCGTCAATCCTCTCTCTCAAGAGATGGTGAGTTTTCGAAAATTCAGGTTGATATCTGTAGCTTTGCTTTGTTTATGAGAAAATGGAGGGAAAATGAAGGCTTCTCAGCAACCAAACGGAGGGCCAAAAAAGAAAAAAGTTCTATGTATGAATTTATAGGTTAAAAGCTATTACTCGTCAACAATATAGGTCGCGTGTCATATTGTATCTTTGCAAGTAGAGTCTATCCCGTAACTTTTGACATTTCCTTGGCAAGTGTCATTTTTCCTTTCCACGGAAGGAATAGTGGTGTAGGCAATGAACTATTGAGAAGATGCTATCTAAGTTGCAGTTTCATATTGAAGTTGCTGTCCATTGTTTTCACGGTTCATGCTGTAGCTGGATATGCTTGGTGTTACACAATCTGATATAATGCAAAGTATTTAGTTAATTTTTTTTTTAGTTCCATGTCTGGTTATTTGTTTCGTATCCCTGCTGTTGTTTCATTTCAGCAACAAACTTGAGTATTTTTTGTCCTTTTTCCGACTTTCTCATGATGCTTTTGCGTTTTCCTTTCTGCAGGCAGCTGGTGCTTTATCAATAAATATTGGTAAGTGATCAATGTAGGCACTGAAAATAGTGCCTGATGATTGTGATTCCTGTCATGTTTGGGTAGCTGGTGATGGTGATGTTGTTTGGAACTTTTGATGCATATATGCTAAGAATGGATTCTAATTATGACCTGATTCTTTTACTTACGATTGATGGGGAAGCTTTCCATTTAGAGGGGTTTCATTGAATGTCTGTTTATCTTTGTACAAACGCAGCCACATATATTTTAAGCACGCATGTTGGTTGCAATCTATTTCTCCTCTGAGTTGGAGATTAGAAAGTTCTCCAGTTTGTTCAACCAACCTTCAATAATATGTAACATTTTAAATCCCTTTAAACTACGACGATCATCAAAATCTAAATTTTGTTTGTTCCGTGATAAGATTTTGTTTTCTTGTGGAGATGAATGCTTAAAACCAAAATATCTAATTGGTTACTGATTGCGGGTTAGTCTTTTGACCAGATGACTTAATTAGTTGTAATTGGTGCTTTTTTTCTTACTAATTGATGCTAGTATTATATTTGCATTATGGTATAAATGAGTTCGAATCATATCTGAAGTGTTTTGAAGTGTATTGTTGTTCTCATAGGTCGAGGAAAACTTCATTTCACACCCCCAAATTATGTTCTGAATGTCATTTTGGGGTCCAAACTACCAATTTCATCACTCAACGCACTTGAACTATCAAAATTCACCAATGTGCGCCCTCCATTAGATCCCACTGTTGAATGAGCAAAAATGGACATCAGATCTGATTGAATGGCGCAAATTAATGAAATTTGATAGTTGCATGGTTCAATGGAACACAATTGGTATTTTGGATCCCAAAGTGACATTGACAGCATAGTTTGGGGGCGTAAAGTGAATTTCCTCCCGTAGGTTATTATTGTTGTGTTCCCCGAAGTTAGTTTAGCTAAGGTTAGGTCTTCACTTACTGATTGTTTCTGTATATTAGTTTTTGCTTGTCTCTTTGCCCAATGTGGTGCCTGTCCAATTAAGTTGTTCACTTTGCAGGAAAAAGGCCTAGAGATTTGCTAAACCCTAAGGCTGTGAAGTATATGCAATCAGTTTTTTCTATTAAAGATGCGATTACTAAAAAGGAATCCCGTGAGATCAGTGCTCTTTTTGGCGTTACAGTCACACAGGTTTCTTTTTGCACTTATTTTTTGTTTTCTCTCTCTCTAAAAAGGTTCCAGAATAAAATGTGTGAATAACCTTTATGCCTTTCTCTGCCCATTTGAAACTCTGTGTGGGACAGATTGGTTTTGATCTACGATACAGAGGTTGATTGATTGCTTCTTCTCCTGCCAAAGTTAATTTTTTTTTTGTAGCTTGCTGATTTGCGCTTTTTTTTTTTTTTTTGAAATAACCATCTTTCAAAAGGTATAGGTTTAGCTAACTTATTTACGATTGCAAAATGCTTATCAGCATTCTTCTTCATCCTTTGATATTGGTTAATTCTTTACTCATTGGTGTTGTATTGATTGATAGGTTCGTGAATTTTTTAATAGTCAACGTTCAAGAGTAAGGAAACAAGTGCGTTTATCAAGGGAGAAGGCCATGAGATCCACTGGATTTAAGGAACCACATGAGGGCGTAATTATAAGCTCTGACCCTATGATACCTATTGATCCAGTTCCTTTAAACTCAATTGCCCCTGCCAGTGTCGAAGAAGCGGTATCTTCTTTGACGCAGGATGAGGCTCTACCAGATTTAGAGGACAAAGAAAAACAATTTGTGGAACATATTTTCCTTTTGATGCGGAAAGAAGAAGCATTTTCTGGGCAGGTGAAGCTAATGGAGTGGATCTTGCAGATAAAAAATTCTTCAGTATTATGTTGGTACTTGTCGAATCACGTTTTGAGGTTGGGAGTATGTAGTTTACTGTTGTCTTGCTTGCTTGATCCAGTCATCTTATAATGTGTTTGCAGGTTTTTAACTAAAGGTGGTGTTATGATTTTGGCAACTTGGTTGAGTCAAGCAGCTGTTGAAGAGCAAACAAGTGTTCTTCTTGTAGTTCTTAAGGTATGTACATCTTCTATTGTGTTAATTTGATCTGTTCTTGCCTTCCAAACACTGCTTACTATTTCAACGGTTAACTTGTTCTGTAGGTTCTTTGCCATTTGCCTTTACATAAAGCTCTTCCTGTACATATGTCAGCCATTCTACAGAGTGTTAACAGACTGCGGTTTTATAGGACATCAGGTATACCTTTTAGCAGTGACTATGTTGTGCCTTAAACTCTCCTCTCTCTTTCTTGCTCATTGTTCCTCTTCTGCTTGCCTTCATTGTTGTCTTGTTCAGCAACACGACCATGTACTTGAGTTACATAATTCTTTATCAATTCTCTTTTGCATGTGTATGTCTCTGCTTGATCTATTGTAGTCTTGTGTGCTTTTGTGGTCTTATCTGATTTTGGGTTGGGAAGCAAGGATGAAAAAGCATTAGCTTTTGTACTGTTGTTATGGTCATGAAGGGTTTAGTTATTGAAAACGGCACTGTTGACAATATCCTCTGAAAGTATCAATTTTGTTTGACTTGTGTCCAATGTGTTCAAAGTTTTTTGGTTGGATGCCTTTTCTGTGTTTCTTTTTGCACCTTGGATATTTTTGGATCTCATTTATTTGATTTGAAGATCAGACATATCAAACAGGGCAAGAGTTTTGTTATCTAAATGGAGCAAGTTATTAGCGAGGAGCCAAGCGATGAAGAAACCTAATGGCATGAAATCTTCCAGTGACATGCAAGATGATATGATGCTGAAGCAGAGGTAGTAAGTACATGTCTTTGCCTCTTATACTTGCAAGATTTTTTAGATAAGTTTCCAATCATTTCGCTCTGCTTGTTTGCAGTATTGGGGAGATTATGGGAGAAGAGTCATGGCAGTCAAATATTGTTAGTCCTGTGAGCACCTTATGAAATTTTGTACGTGTTTACTAAACGAGGGTTGATGTGGTCCAATATTTCAAGTTATTCTTTCTTGCTGTACAGGAAGGAATTTTTGCCGCCCAGTGTGGAAATTCAGATAATTTAAGGTGAATATCTTTTTTGATTCTGCCGTTATTTTGGTCCATTAGCTTTTTTTCTCTAGGTATTTGTGGAGGTGTTAAGCCTAAATGTTTTTTTCAGGAAATTGGAGTCCCCACAAGCACTAAAACTGTTACCAGCATCTTCGGATGATTCGAATAGGAAGCAATTCCTTGGTGTCTCTTCATCCCGTATCCTTGGTGTGGTTGTTTTGTTTTCTCCTCTTCCTTTCAGAAGTTTGATCCATAAAAACAAAGGTCTTAAACAGTTTTGGGAGGCTTATAGAAAGATAAAATCAAGTTCCAAAGTTTTACATCATTGCTCAATTGGTTTTCTGTGTGTTAGCTTCCTATTACCTAAGCACCTAATTAGAAAGCAGCATTATGGGTTCTATACCGAACTTTTGGTCACTAGGGTTATTTATCTTCTACTGTTAGTGTTGACATCCTCAGCGAATTTAATTTAGCCAATTTGCGTTGGAAGGAATTTTTGGCTACAGATTCTCCCAATTAATATGAGTCCATATCTTCACCTTTGAAAGCAGGTTCCATGTGCCTGCTAAGGCCAATGCAGGAATTTACCAAGTAAATTACCTAATGGGTTAATTAAAATGTGATTTGCATAAACTTGGTCATTGTCACTGTGAGTTATCCTCTTTCCACTCACTCTCTTCCCCATGGCACTCAAATTTTCTGCCTCTGTAATTTCAACCTGGCGGATGCAGGATGAACTATGATTATATTTCATGTGATGTCTGCAGAAGTTGAGATACCAAATTTACCCTTGAGATTTGACTGTAACCTATATCTTGAACCGAAAGACTGGAGATAGTCCTTTAAGGCTTTGTCATATTCCATTATGTTATTATATTTTAATAGAGG
Source organism: Morella rubra (assembly GCA_003952965.2). NCBI lineage: Eukaryota > Viridiplantae > Streptophyta > Magnoliopsida > Fagales > Myricaceae > Morella > Morella rubra. Next base: position 15,754,601 of record CM025856.1, on the reverse strand, counting down.
AGTGAAAGAAGCACATGAAAGTGACTCTGCAATTTTTATATTTATGGAAGAGTTAGACCAATATCCTTAGCTAGTAACAGAAACCAGAGAACGGAGAAAGGTTCAGTTGGTGGAACAGCCAGTCCAAAAAATGGGAGGCAGAAGCCCGCAGGTCACTAGAGCAGCATCTGTGAGTCAAGGTCGTCCCATGTCCGCTGATGATATCCAAAAGGCAAAAATGCGTGCTCTATTCATGCAGAGCAAATATGGGAAAACTGGTTCTTCAAATGATAGGAAAGACGCAAAAGCTGAAGGCCTAAATAAACGTTCAACTACTCACTCTGCTGCTTTGAATCCAGATCCTAAAGTTGCTGTTCAGTGTAAAATTGAGGAGCAAAAGAAATCAGCCGTACTCCCCTCTAAAATTTCTCTGAGGCTGGAAGCTCCTCTTGATTCAAAGCTGAGAATGGATGTAAAGGAGCCCTTATGGGAGACGTGCAAGAGGGTCCAGATCCCATGGCAGACACCTCCAGGTACATTTGGTTGTGGTGCTTCTTTATTGGTTCCTTTAACTGTTTGTGAATAGTATTTCTTGTAGACAGAATAGCTGTCTGAGAGCAAAATTAACTGACCATTTTGAGAAGTTCCCCCAACTCCTATGCAATAGGGAGGAATATCTTGAGTGCTCTGTTTTTCATTGGGTGGAGATTCATTTTCTCACTCAACCACAGACGTTAAGTTTGCCTTTATCCTCTCCCGTCTTTCCTCCAACTGCTTTCATTTTTCTCTTACGAATAAGATTGGGATCAAATGTTATGGTCTTTTCGTGTATAAAAACATGGGCATTGGTTCAGTTGTACTCTGTTCTCTTTTTGTTCCCATTTTCTTCTGAAGTAATTATAGTATTGTTCATATTGATATTTGATGAAATTAGAGGTAGGACCATTTTGTGACAGGGAACGAGGATGTACACAAATTTTAGGACCGCCCCTCCCCTTTAAATTTTTGGAGATGTGTACAAGTGAATTCTCTGCGTGGTGTTACTATTGTTATTATTATTTTTGCCTCATTGTTCTTTGAACAACATCATTGACCTTTGGATAACGTTTTCAATACCTGTGATTGTGTACCGTTATGTAGGACTTCATGAGTGACTTTCTATGAATCAAAATAGCTACGCATCAGATGATTGAATAGATAATGGATGAGATCTGAATTAGCCCTGTCAAACCTTTATCCTCAAAAGATGTTACAGATCACTAAAATTCTGCTTAGATTCTCTGCCAAAAGATGTTCACATGTATAGCAATTGAATATGCCCTTAAACATTCTCCATTCCCGTGGACCTTCAGCATGAGTGTCATTCATAGACTGCAATTGGAGTAAGAATTCGCCCTCTTCATTAGATTAGGCACCGTTGCAAATCCTTATGATGGAGCACACTCTGTTTGGAGCATGCCATTGCTTCAATGAAATCAACACCGGGAGATTGAGAGAGAATTGTCTTGACTGGTGGCGCAAAATTCGTAAAAGGTTGTTATGCTGATTTAATAGAAAATACTTCTGTTTGTCCTGTCATAAAACCAAGTTTAATCTTCTGTCAAATATCACAGGCTTATTTTGCGATACTATGAGGGCTTTGGTTTACGTTTCAAATGAACTAATTTAAACTATGGAGTTTGAAATTGAACCATTCCTTCTTCATGTGGTGCTTGAAAGGCTGTCCAATGACTTTGCTGCTAAAGGATGAGTTTGCTTTCATCTTCTTGCAACTTTGAGAAAATCTGGGTTTTAATGTGGTTGGATAAGGTTCATAGTTGTCTCTTTATAACACAGCCTAAGCCAAATTTGGTATGTTACTGAATTTGAGACTAAATGACATGGTTAAATCCTTATTGACCTTTCCCAAATTTATCACCTTTTAAAGGAAATGCCAGATATGCCAAGGGAAGCAGTCATTTGATTCTAGAGGTGCATCTTTTAGGTGCAAATCAACAGCCTTTATTTCATCGTTTTGGTTTCTTTACCCATTATAGGAAAAATGGCCAGTTACCTGGTTGGTAATATGATAGTATGCAATGAGCTCCAAGATGCTCCTCATGCATAATGTGCACTAATCATGAACGCAATTACATACACTGTTTGAGATTGCCGTGGTTTTCCTCTTCCTCTCCTGGTTTCCTCTCATATATATATATATATATATATATATTTTTTTTTTTAATTTGAGTTTTTGCTGGTGGAGTGCTCTTTTTTGTGTTTCAATAACCTCTCTGCTGACTTCAGCCTTTTGTGTACTTCTCCTTTCTGCAGAAATGACACACAATGATAATTGGAGAGTTGGTGACGGTGAGAATAGCAAAGAGGTTGAAGTCCAGAAAAACAGAAACCGTCGTGAAAAGGAAACTATCTACCAGACAGTCCTTGAGATCCCGTCTAATCCAAAGGACCCATGGGACATTGAAATGGACTATGACGACACATTGACCCCAGAAATCCCAACTGAACAGCTGCCCGATGCTGATGGGGCAGAAACACAGGTTGGCTCCAATCAAGTTGCAAACAGTGCTGTTTCTTTGGCACCACCCACCACGTCTGAATTTGGTAATGCTAGAACAGCCGAACCAGATCTTGAGTTGCTTGCAGTTCTGCTTAAAAACCCGGAATTGGTATTTGCGTTGACTTCCGGTCAAGCTGGCAATTTATCAAGTGAACAAACTGTGAAACTGCTTGATATGATGAAGGCGGGAGGGGCTGGTTTACCGGGTGGTATTGACATGTTGGGTGGCAAAGTGGAGGAGAAGGTCGAAGTTTCACTTCCGTCCCCAACGCCTTCGAGCAATCCTCCTCAAACGGTGTGTCACTTGGGCTCATGCTGCCACTTTTGCAGGATATCTCACCAATTTATTTCAAATTTCTTGCTTGCGGCACTATTTGCTATCCACTAGCCAAAACCAGTCGGCCAATACATGGAGAGCAAATAGTGCTACCTCATGAAAGGCGCCAATTAAAAATTACTAAAAACTATGCATTTGGTCGGGCCGACGAATTAGAGGAGACAAAATACATCCCCCTCGAAAATGGTTTCATTTCGTGGTCTCTCTCACAGGTGGGCGTCCATATCAGTGGACCCCACAGTTGGAAACGGACCTGGAAATACATCCATTTCGTGCATTAACCCCCCCTCCCTCTCTCTCTCTCTCTCTCTCTCTCCTGGCACCCTCACTTTCGAAAAAGAAAAAAGAAAAAGAAAATAAACAAGCCCCAAGGAGAGAAACGAAGGTCTAACGTCTAGGATCGTTAGGTTTGAATAGGGTTTGTGGGCGACTGTAGAATAGGAACAAAGGCCATCTCTGCATCAGATTTTTTTCCTGCACAGCCTAATGACCGCGGCCCATGCATAGCTCTGACACTGGTGCCTGACGAACAATTTGAAGAACCCTTGTGCCGTCTTTGCTGGATTTGTAAAACACGTAGTAACAGCGATATAATACGGTTATTTGTGAAGGATTAATTGTTAACTAATCTTTTCCTGACAAATTTGCAGAGTGGATGGAGATCAGAGGTTACCAAGAATCCATTCTCACAGCAAACTTCGATGGCTAACAGAGTTGCATACTCTTCACCAGGATTGGCTACTACCAGCTTGGTGCTGACTGAAGTTACAGCCACATCACAGCACCCAGCAAGTGTTCAACAAGTTGCAGCAGCAACAATGGCTTCTTACTCACTAGCTCAAAGTACAGCCATCATTCCTGAAAAGCAACTGCCTTCTATTGTTCCCTCTGTGCACCAGAGTTTCCCTACCAATTCTCGATTTATGCAGACACCACCCTCAGAAGTAGTGTTGACCACGAAGAGTTTACCCGCCATGGCCACTCCCTTAAATAACTTGTCAACTGCAGCTGCACATTCTGCATTGCGGAACGAAAACACGAGTAATATAAAACCTGCATCTGTATCTGTCACACTGAACGCACCTGCAAGAGCAACCGCCTCCTTCCCTTCACCTCCTTTTATGCAAATGCCTATTCAGCCGCAAACATTATCCCAATCATTGCATCCATCACCCCTTTTCTCTGAGCCTCGGATGCCTCCACCCCAATATTCTAGGCCGTCAATTAGAAAACCAGAATCTGTTACTGATTCTTGGAGAGCTAGCCAAGGTCTTCCTGCAAATTCTCATTATCAAGCTAGTCAAAATGATTATAATGCATCGGTTGGAGGATCTAGGCAGCCTCCATTGCAGCCAGGTCCTTGGGAGAGAAATGAATATGTGGTTGGAGATGAATTTGAATCGTGGAGTCCGGAGAATAGTCCTTCTAGAACTGCCGACAACGTGTTGGGAAGGAATTTCCCAGAACCCAGAATGAACCCCGGCAGGAGTTATAGGCCCGAAAGGTCTGGTCAAAGGAACTTTTCTGGATACCGGGACCATAATAGGTATGGGGACAGAAGGTGGCGGGACCGGAGGCACTGAGTTTGTACTTAAATTTGGCTTGGTCGTACAATGTCCGAGTGGCTATATTCTTGATATAGAGTGGATTTATGGAATTTTCACTTAACTTGGGCGGGAGGTACATACTACATAGAGGTGGAGTTGGAGTTTCCAGCTTGGAATGGGTTTCGGGATGGGGACGACATTACTGTTGATGGACTTCGTTGACGCCATTGCGGCGGTCCGAGATGTTTATATAACTTTTTGACTACTAATTGGGTAAGAACCCGTAAAAAAGATTGCCAGGATTGTCTTTTTCTCCCCCTCCCTAGTAAGAGCCTTTTAAAACTAGAAAGATGGCCTTAATCGCAAAATTTGTGGTCTCGGTTCCGTTGGCCGAATTATGGGCCAGCTCACAAAGTTTTTATTCCACGGGTTTATGATTGTTAAAGTTGGTTTTGGAAAAGTTTCGCCTTCGAGGACAGCGGTCCAATGGAATCGATATATCTTTTTGAGTCAAGGGTGGACCTGAAGCCAGTCCTGGCACATCTAGCAGCAGGCGCGTCGACTCAACTGGACAGTGCAAGCCTCGGGGATCCGAATAGGTTCTTGCGGGTTCAAGAGCGATACCAAAAGCGGAAGTCAATTCGAACCGTTACGATTGTGTCTCTAGAAGTTATCTTTTTTACATCAATGTGACAATACGTAATTCCTTTTTTCTTCTTTCGCTAATTCTCATTTGTAGGAGAAAAAATAAAGTAAAAGAAAAGAAAGGTTATTCACCCTTATTCAAAATTATTTGGATGTTATTGTATTCGGGATTCTTCTTGTAAAGTGCAGTCTTTGTTTTTATCATGTTAAATCAGTACGGCACAATTACCCCAAAAATAAATCAAAATGAGGCAACAAATGCCGGAAAATGTACAAAGACAAATATTTACAATAAGTTATACAGAGTTTATGTCATATTTTCAAAAGAAAAGGGCAAAGGCGTTTATTGATTGAATTGTTGCATTGCCAAGAAAAAGAAGATTGAGCTGTTGCTTTTGGAATGAAAATGATTTTTTGGTTGTTGACAATTTTCCCAAAAAAGCAATGTTTGGTAGGATTTTTAATTTCCTGATGAAAAAATAAATTAGCTATCCAAAATAACGGCTTCTCTTTTGGCAAGCAAGCATTTCCGCCCAAAATTAGAGAATAAGAAAAAAATAAAAACTGTGGCACTCGGCCTACTCTACCTTCGAGCTTCATGGATTTGAAATGCTGAGCAATTCCTGTCCGAATCACATGACAAAATTAAGAGAAAAGAGTAGACACAACAGATGAATCCTGTTAAATCACATGTTAGAATTGAGAGAGAGAAGTAGACATAACATGTGGATCTCATTGTTGTCCGAAAACTTTATATAGGCAGATACACAGGTGGAACGGGGCGGTAGGGGACAATCGCCCTCCTTCGCCTGAAAAATCTGGTCAATTATATATATATATATGCTAAGCACCCCCCCCCCCTCCTCCTCGCTCATCAATTGACCCACTTGCTCTTTTCTTGATATCGCCTTGTGTTTCATGGCGAAGATGACCAGGCAGTTATATTTGACTCTATTCTTTTATCCTCCGTTGCTTATAACTTTTGTATCCATCTAAAAATTCTTATTCAAGTTCCATCGTTTGAACAAATTAAAGTTCAATGATGAGGATGCTGTCAAAGTAGTGTGAAATAATTTGTTTTATTATTTGAATGTACTTTATATTGTTGCTTGTAAAGTTGAGAACCTGAACTCCAGGACTCATATTATTTAAGTATTTGTGTTAAATACACTTTTTGCACACTAATTATTAGAGTTCTGAAACTTTGTATCCCGAAATATTGATTTCATTACGGAGTTACTTCTTTGTATAGCATGTTTTGATCTAAGAAACTCATTCTCAACATTTGATTATGCTAAGTTACTTCATCTTGTTGAGCTTTATCCAGAAGATTTCTTAGCAATTGATCGTATTGTACTTAGAGATCAACTTCGAAACTACATTTATGATGTGAGAAGTCATGATGCTTTTCTGGGCTTCAAGATATTGGAGGTCTTGCTGTAAAGATTGTTGAGACAATAAAACATTTTCTATATCCATTAGTTTATTAGCTTATTGAGTTGACATTAGTCTTACTAGTTGCGATTACAACTGTTGAGAGAGTATTCTCTGCGATGAAATTTATCAAAACTGACTTGCGTAATAAGATGAGAGATGAATGGATGAATGATAGTATGGTGGTATATATATTGTGAGGAAAATTTTTGACTTGCTTCCCCTTGGATTGTATTCCTGGCTCCACCACTAGACAGATATAGTGAATAATATTAAATAGTATATGATACACCTATATGTTATGTCTTTCTCTCTTGGAATTGAGAATTAGAGAAATCTTGATCAGAGCTTCGTTGCAGTTTCCGAAGGAGAAGCAGCAGATCATAACCCAATGTAATAGTATTGCCTATTTGTCTTGACAATATGTTCAGTTCGTTTATACTGGTACGTGCAATCAACATCCAAAACCGTCATACTCCGCTAAAACCCTGTGATCGTTTAATTTCACTGAAAAGAGTCCTTGATCATGGGATTTAGACTCCACAATCTCAATCCCCTGTACAGAACTTGCATCACAAAACTTTCACGTTCCCAGGAGAATTTCCACCCTAACCCCATAATCCAAACCCTTAATTCCCATCTCCAAGACCCGTCCCTATCTCCCTCCGAGATACCCGTTTTCAAAATCCTCAGAAGGTGGCATTTTGGCCATTCCCACCATGGACATGGCCATGACCACCACCACAAGCATCATAATTCTGGCGAGGAGGGTGAACAAATTTTCAGGCTGGGTCTCGCTGCTGACATCGGTTTGGCTACTGGAAAGGCCTTGACTGGCTATCTCTCTGGCAGCACCGCGATTATTGCCGATGCGGCGCATTCGGTTTCTGATGTGGTAACTAAATTTTCAGGCTTTTCTTTTTTCCTTTTTAATTTACTTAACCATGTAGTATGTTCCGTGGAATTATGCAGATTTTTGTTATTTCGCGGGTGCCAATGATGTATGTTGTATTGAATTATGGGCATTGATGTGTTTTGTTTGAAGAAATTATGGGAGCTTGCCAATAAGTATAGATGCGTGTGATTGTGGTGTTTGTTTTCGTAATTTCGTCAGTTCTTAGTCAAATGCCGCAGTTTCTGGTACTCTCCAGTTTCGTGTTGTTTCCGGTTAGATAATCGGTATCAAACAAACAGCTGATACTATTTTCCGAGTTGGTTTTCAGAGTCTCGACTGGATAATGAAAAATCACTGATTTTCCTGGAGATATTTTCTGAAAACGGAGTGGGTGTTCTTCTGATCTCATTATTCCTCGATCAGTTCATGTCTGTTCTTCTGTCTTAAGATAATGGCATTTACTTCATTTCCCCTCAGGTAACCATCGCCATACTTTTTATCCTGCAGGTTCTTAGTGGTGTCGCACTATTGTCGTATAAAGTTGCAAAGGCTCCTAAAGACAAAGAACACCCATATGGTCACTCTTGATTTGTACCTACACGCTACTTCATTGATCTCAATTTTTGCATTTATAGCCAAATCTTTTTCTCGATGTGCTGTTATTATTTAGGCTTGTAGTAAATATAATCTTGGACCTTTTCTCTTGGCAATGCTTCTGCAATTCAACATTTTATTTTTTCTCAGGCCATGGTAAGTTTGAGACTCTAGGAGCCATGGGGATCTCTTGTATGCTTTTGGCAACTGCTGGCGGTATTGCATGGCATGCCTTGCAGATTTTGCTTGTATGACTGCTTTTCTGCTCCCTTTCCACCTTGATTTTTATTTTGCTCCTTTAAGACTTAAACATGAATCCCACTAGTATATAACAAGAAGACTGCAACCAGTATTAACTTGTGGACAATTTCCATGTTTGGAATTATTACACTAATCATATTCCACTAAATTTCTTTCCCTACTTGCAAATTGTTGATCTCTATATGCAGGAATTGCTGTCATCACATCCTGGGGTAGTTGATCAGTCAATGACACATGGGCATGTGCATGGCCATAATCATAGTGGGCACCACCATGGAATTGACATGGACCATCCCATGCTGGCTTTGAATATGACTATTGTATCGATTTGTGTTAAAGAAGGGTACTAAAGTTGCACATATCTAGTAATTTGTCTGACAATTTCTTCCTCACTCTTCTTTACTTCGTTTAAATATGTATGTTTACATCTAGGTATTTTCTCAATCTTGATATAATTATTTGCATGGCGTCTTTATTTTTTTGTGCAAGTATTTGCATGGCGTCATGTTTAAATGGAAGTCTCACTGAGTGACTCCTCATTGGCCTTGCTCTCACCCTTGCTGAACTGAATCATCAACTGTATTACTTAATATTGGTGCAATTAGTTGTCCTTGTCAATTATATTAGTTTGTTTTTTCTAGTCCTGCCACCTGGTGATATCTCATTGTTCTTGACCAATTCATGTCTGTCTTTAATTCTTTCTCATGCTGTTCATTGATTTTTATTTTTCCATTCTGATTTGAACAGGCTTTATTGGATGACAAAACGAGCTGCAGAAAGACAAGGCAGTGGGCTGATGAAAGCAAATGCGTGGCATCATCGTACAGATGCTATTTCTTCAGTAGTTGCTCTTATTGGTGTTGGTAAGAAGCACTGCTGCTTCTGATGATATCTGGTTGGGTCTAAATAAAATTGTAAATCAGATATTTGTCAGTTGTTATTCAGCTAATCGGTTTAAGTTGTTCATAGCCTCTTCAATGCTAGATAGTTTAAACATGCTATTTAAGTGCAGTCTGAGCAATAGCCGCTGTAAAATAGGGTTGTTGATATGCATAATCTGCAGCTCAAGACACTGCTGATGAGAACATTTGTCTTAAGGCTTGGCCTTGGTATTTCCTAGAGTACTGATTAAAATTTCTTTTAACTTCTGAAGGTATATAGTGTATCTCAAGTAGCACCGCTGACCCAGTCACCCTAGACTAGGTCTACAGTTTGAACTGTAGTTTGCTAAATTAGAAGATAACATATGTTTTTGATTTTTAATTACGGCATTTGTATCAGTGACCACTCCTAAAGTTCTTGAAATTTTCCTGAACCCCTGGAAGGTTTTATCTGATTTTCACTGATTTAAAAAACATCGATGTCATAACAGGGAGAAAATTTGAGTTTCAATGAAAGATAGTGTTATTTGTGATTTAAAACCTTCTTGGATATTTGGTTCTATATCTTGAAAAAAATACTGGCACTTATCTCTGAAAAATGAATCCCGCGAGATTATAGATATTATTCTTGCTTTTCCTAGTGCTCGAGTAGTTAAAGAATCATACTCTTTGATTGCAATTCCTTCAGTTTTGTATGTCATGTGCTTGCTAATGCTTTGCCGTCGTGTTTGGTACGAAGCCATCCCCTTTTTCGGGATTCATTTTCGGGGTTGGGCTGCTAATTCTTTATCACGGTTTTTCATTCTTCAATGACTCGGTTTAAAAATGGATCTTCTATCTTGCTTTCAAAATCCATCATGGTTGATTGGACTTTGAAGAAATGATAAGTGATGCAGTGCATAGGAACTATTTTTTCTTCCCTCTTTCTCCAACAATGGTGGTTGCCCATTCTACCTTTGAAGATATTACCCATGTTAATATTATCTGTTTATTAACCTTTTTTTCTTTCCAAATTTTCTCAGAAAACCTGCTAGCCTTCAATCTTGTGAAAAGTTGCTGACCTTCTATCATTCATGTCTACTTTAGGAGGCTCGATTCTTGGAGTTAAAGTTTTAGATCCCCTTGCTGGACTTATTGTCTCGGGCATGATCCTAAAAGCTGGACTTGAAAGTGGGTATCAGAGGTATAATTTCCGTTCTGAGCTATCGACTATCTGTGCATCATTTACATTGTTTCTTCAAAGTACTTTTAGTGCAGCCTCTTTGGACTCTCAGGATTACGTTAATAAATTTTGATTTGAACTTTGAAGGAGTGGTTCTGTATCAATTATCTGGGAAACTCATTAGCAGCCATTATTAATGTCTCTTTCTCATAACTTTTGAATGGTTGCTCTGGTTTCCTGTAGGGTTAGATTACTTATGCTTATGTGAAGCCTTATTAATTGAATAAAGAAGCCCACTCATGCTGTCCATATGTCACTCTTTGCGCCCGTACTTATCTCTAAGCTCTCTATATAGTAATAAGAATGCTAACTAAACGAGATTATGGTTGTTTTTTAAGCCAAAACACGTTACTCATTTGTATTATCAAATTTTTTTTTTTTTAGAAAATATATAATTAAAGCTAAAGTTTATCCCACAAGACTAATTTATTATCTATAACACCCAACTAAGCAAATCAGTGCCAATGTTTTAAAAATAATTAGGGAAATTAAAAAATTACTGATTGGGTTTTTATGAGATTCTAAAGAACTACCTAGGTTTCTATAATTAACAAATTACTACCTAAGTTTAGGCCACGCTTGCAAAATCACTCACTCCGTCATATTTCCATCTTGATTTCTAATGGAGTTGATGACGTGGCATGTCAAGTATCAATATATGGTCATATGGCATCCACGAGTCTTAAAAAATAAATACAAAAATTATAATTATAACAATTAACTTAAATAAAAAATAAAATTAACAAAATTTATAAATTAAATAAAAATATTAAAAGGCAAAAAGATATTATAATTTTTATTTATTTTAAGACATATGGCATGCCACATGACCATTGATACTTGCATGCCACGTCTTTAATTCCGTTAAAAATCTGGACAAAAATGTGATGGAGGAAGTGATTATGCAAGTGTGGCCTTAACCCAGAGAGTGATTTGTTAATTATAGAAACATAGGTAGTTTTTTAGAATCTCATATATACCCTGGCGGTGATTTTTAAATTTCCCAAATAATTAATTGGCGGGTTCTTACACCATATATCCCTTGAAAGTATTCTGATGGTGTAGCAGGGCCAATCAATCTCCATGCTTCAGTTTTCTTGGTATTTATGGAAGTCCTTTTGAGAGTTTTTAATGGCTAGCAAACCATTTCATATAATGTTAAAACTCTTTACTTTAAACACCACTTCGGTATGCTGCTTTGTGATGTGTTAAATCCCCTTTTAAATGTTGGAAGACAGTACATACTGTTTGACTGTGTACTAGAAAATATTGCTAATATTTCCAACATTAACTTGACCAGTACTTTTGGTCCAAATTTTAGTGTTATGGAACTGGTTGATGCAGCGATCCCAGCACAACATTTGGAACCTATTAAACAAACAATCCTACAGACTGAAGGTGTCAAGGTAAGCTCTGAATGGGGGTTTTTGGCTATTTATTGCAGTAGGTATACAGTTGCTAGAGAACTTGTTGATATTCCTCAATCTCTGACCCTAATTTTCTTCATTTGTGGGGTATCGGCATGTGTGGGATAACAGTGTATGTTTTTAAAATAAGAAAGAGGATTCCCTATATGACAAATTAGTTATATTTCTAGTGGAAATAATGGTAGCCCTTGCAATTTTTGGAACTGCATGATAAGTAACTTCTCAGGTTAGAAAAATGATTGATTTGTTAGTGTTGACATCACATGCGGCTAAGTTCACTATTTTGTTCCTGAAATTTGCAAATCTGTCCAAATTCTAATCTCAAAGTTTCAAATCTATACAAAATTTTAAGACTGAGCTTAGCTGGATGTTCAAAAATTTGGTTGTCACTGGGGGCCTTTAGTATGTCAGTTTTTTTTTTTCTTTAATCAGCTCAAAGAACTGATTGGCATATGTGTGGTGTTGACCAGATGATTATGGTAGTGTTCATATTGAACTCTCTACTCGCTTTCTTTACGCTCTCACTCTATATGTCTCTTTCTCTCTAGAATTGTCTATAAAAGTTTTCTTGAAAGTATAATGCATCCTTAGCCTGCCTTGAAATGGAAATCTGAAGTAATTCATAGTAGAGAGAAACCTTGTCAGTCTCCAGATGTCACTCCAGAACCTGTCGAGTGCACATATTGCCACATACTCATCACCAATGATTGCTTAACTCTTTGTTTCAAGTTGTGTGGGTAAAAGGTTTTCTTTATTTTTGAGGAATCAAATAGATTTCTATGAACTGACTACGTGTTCCAAACAATGGCACTGGAGATTCGTTCTTTATCTTAGTAACACCAATATTGATCATCGTGTGAACAGGAATGGTCATGACGCCACTCCTAGTGTACCAGATGCAGCTCCTAGTGAGGATTAATTTGTTTGATCTATTGACAGTACTTTGCCATGAATTTTCCCATGTCTGTTTATAAGACAGCGAGAATCCTACTTTTCTGGCTTTTATTTTTTTTCACTCTCCTGAATATCCTCTGTAATTGCCTATAGGGATGTCATCGGTTGAGGGGAAGGAGGGCTGGTTCATCTCTGTACCTTGATGTTCACATTGAGGTTGGTTCTTCTGATTACTGCAGTCTTTCATGCTTTATATAGTTTCGGTTTGACCCCAAGATGGCATCTCTCTGATATGCAATTTTTGCTTGCAGGTTGATCCTCTTTGTAGCGTTAGTGCTGCACATAACATTGGTGAAAATGTTCGTCATCAAATACACGAGTCCCATCCAGAAGTAGCTGAAGTTTTCATACACATTGGTACTCTGCTTGTTTTCTTATAGTTGCTAAGCTCTTCTATACAAAATTCATAGAGGCTAGTGTCCGAGCTACTGTACGTTTTGCAGAGATTTTGGAATGACGAGATGGATGCTAATGTTGTCCAACTTATTTTCTTATTAGAAGATGTATCCTAGCTTGGTGGTCATCCAACTTTGTATTCTTCTCTCTATCTGCCAAATGATTAAATTTGTCTATAAGAGTGTGATCAAGATGTTATGTGATCTTTAGGCTTGAGTATTCCTAGGATGGAAATTAGAAGCACTGACATTTCTGGTATCCTTTATATGCTTAGATGACTGTCTTGACCATTTCACTTTGCTGGTTCTACTGTACATATAAAGATAGTGACCTATCAAATATGAGAAAAGACAAAATCCTATGACTGCTTAGGAGCAACATCCAACGCTTGATTACTGTTTGATCACTGATAGTCTCAAAAGTTTGAACTGAAGGGAAGAGATGAATTTAATTAGTTGATTTATATTCTGACACTTCCCTCATATGTGAATCTAACCTTTTTTTTTTAAAACAAGTAGATGCAAGAAGGGAAATGTTTAAATAAGCGAGTTAAAGAGTGGATTGTGAGGTTTGAAAATCTTGATTATGTTAAATGGTCAATTTTCCGGAACCATGTGTAGCAATCAATTAGGATAGAAAACTATATTCAAGGACATGTGGGCATCATTTTCCTTTTCTTTTGGGGATGGGTGAAGGATTTAGTGCATTCAGGAAGATGCAAAAATTCTTTATTGTTCTGAACAATTCCTTCTAATGTATAGGTTAAATCATGGTAGCACGAAAATGGAACTATCGTTGCTATTGTTGTTATTGTCTGCAAGCAATGCTTGCTTATATGGCTAATAGAATGCTGTCATTTCTTATGTGCTTTTTCACTCATTCCCATTCTCATTCTACCTTGTAGATCCTGCAATTTCACAAATCCCGTCCAGTATAGCTGACCAGCAAATAAGTTCAAACGGAACCAAGTATCAAAATAAAAATATCCCTGCAGTGGATAAAGATGTTGAGGCAGTTGTTTCCAATGTCATCACGTCAAAGTTTTCTGAGGTACAGCCTTTCCATGTCAATTTATAGGTCTTCTGTCAGCTAGGCTTTTGACAAATGATGATGGGTGAAGTCAATGGAGTCCTATGGCCTCAATTCTTCATAGCTTTTGAGCGCTGAAGTATAGCATGTGTTATGTCTTTAGCTGAGATCAACGAAGTGCGGTCCTCGAGTTTTTTTTTTTTTTTTTACTGTTTGGCTCCATCAGGTAGCTTCCGGTTAAAAAGAGCTGGCAATGTTCTTAAATGGGTTGTTCAAATTGAATTTAAGTATTGGACTTTGAATTTTATTGGGATTGTCTCTGAGTCTCATGCGTACACATGCCACATATGGTGATGCTCCTTGAGCCCTTCTTGAGGCAGGGTGATTCCAAAGTCATTGTTTACATAATTGGAAGTTGGCATCGGGACAATTGGATTTTGATCCATCAGGCTTGTTTGATGAAATATTAAATGGTGCTCTGGGGTCTACTTATTCAGTCCCATCAAACGTGCCAAAGAGTGAAAGCTGTTGTGTGACATTGCAGTTACACCTAGTATTTTTCTTATGCAAATAATTTCTTCATCCTCTGTTTTTTTTTTGGATAAGTAACTTCATCCTCTGTTTTTAATCATGTTAAATAACAATAGTGAATGGGTTGCAGAAAATGGAGGTTGAGCGGCTAACGCACCACTTGTTGCAAGGCAAGGTTTTACTGCAAATTGAGGTCTCTATGCCCCCAGCAATGTGGATGAGGTAAAGTTGATAATTCACCAATGATGGTTTTCTTTATGGTGCCGAAAGTCAATCTCCAAAAACTGTGGTATTCTCTCTTTCCTTATCCCAGAGATGCAATGGAGATTGCAGAAGAAGCAGAAAAGGAGATTCTGAAGGCAGCCCCGAATATTATTCATGTCAGCATTCAGCTGCGTTTGGGGCGTCCAATGCCACAGTTGAATCATGAACAACAAGGAGAGTGACCAAGAGGAAAGGGCAGAATATGTAACCTGTATATTTAATTGTTTATTGTACTCATAGGTGAAGGACAAATAATAATCAAGATTGCTGAACCACTAACATAATGCAATGGACATCTATTACCCAGACACCAATGGGTCAGGGAAAGATGTAGATAAATTATTGTCACAAGGAATCGTGGCACTCCCTATTTTTGTTCGAGCCATTTGGCTGTGATGATATCTCCTATGGCTATTATCATGTGATACTGAGTTTTGTTCATCTGATGGGTTGTCTGATTATATGATGCTTGTAATCTTCCATGCACGATTTTTGGAGATACAATTGACAAGTTTGATCAACGTATACTGCGCCTTCTGTGTTTGGCTTTCTTCGCCATTGGGTAACTTGCCTGCCTAAGGTTTCTGTATCAGCAAAGCTACATTGGTACGTTTGTCCCTTTGGTTCATTAGTAGAACTACTAATTAAAAATAGAAGAAAAAGAACAATGGATTAGGTTGACAGCCATCTTAATCCTCTGTTATATGCAAATAAATCACCATTTTGGCTTCGAATTCTCACTGGATTGTTAACTTCTTAATCGCACATCTTTCAAATATTCTAATACTATGATTTTAGATGAGCCTCGTTTTCTCCTAATTATCTGCACTTCTGACGGTTTCCTCTGTTTGGATGACTTATTATTTGAGATACTATAAATTCGGTTGGAGCTTTTCAAAAATAAATAAATTTGGAGTTGGTAAAAAAATGTTGGAATTTATGAAAAGGTGTTGAACTGCGTTCATAAGTGGTGAAAAAATATTTTGTGCCGTCAAAACCGGCCACTAATCATTTTCCTTTTCGTTTTCTCCCCACCCTCCAAATTCCTCGAGAACAATTCCACTGCATTTTCTCTCCCCACAAAAACCCAGTTCGAGAATTTGCTGTAGAAACGTACACTCGAAACATCGCTTCACTTTAAGGAGCTTGTGAGAAAAAAGAACATTGTAGTCGGGAACACTTTGAAACATAACAACAGGAAGAACAGAGATACAAAAACAGAGCCATTGATCAGATAATTGTAGTCTGATATTTGTTTAGTCGACATCGTTTTATCTTCCGAAAAGGATATCATCACGTCAATGGCTATGAATCGGATATAGCAGCAGATTAAAGAAACGCAAAACAAAAAGAGCGAAAAATATTTAAAACCACCAACAAAGAACAGAAAAAGAACAGCAAAAGTAGAGTGAGGGCTCAGAAGATCCATTGGTTTCTGATAATCATTAGGGAAAAAGTTTTTCCCTCAGAAAATAGGTAGTTTTTCCACATCACTGCCCAAAAGTTCTCTTGAAGACCTCCAAATATACCACAATCAATTCGAGAGAAATGGTGAGTGGGTGAGAGAGGGGAGAAGAGGTAGAGGGAGAGGTCAGAGGGAGAGGAGATTAGGGTTCGTGTTCTGAGGAAAGATTTAGCTTCAACTGCGTATATATAGAAGCGAATTTCAGAATTAGGGTTAGGTTTTGGGTGCCTGGGCCAGTGGCGCCTAGAGAGACACTGTTCCCGAATTACGAACTTACCCCTAAACTTCATTGTGGGCCTTTTAGTTGCCCTCAAGTCCGATCGCAAAACCACAGCCCAATGCTATTTGCAGCTTTGGAGTCACATGTCCCATTTCGTAGAGAATTGGATGGCCCCAACAGTTTAGTAGTTTCCATGCCCTTTGGTCTTGTGTTGGGTTGTGGACTTTGGGTCCATGTTATCAAAAGATCTAACGTCTCAGCTTCGGAGCCAACGGGTTTGACGCCCTCTGGTCTGGTGTGAAAAGGGCATGCTCTAGGCGTTTCTTTGTTTCATTTTTGTTTGGGCTTATGTACTCTATTTCGTTGTTTAAGGAAATCAACAGTTCTTAGAAAAAAATTAGTCCCAAATATTCATAAAAACACACTTTTGTGAAGAGCATTCTTGCTGCCCACTGGAATTCAATCTTTTTTTAACTATAAAGATGCTTTTTTTTTTCTTCCTTCCCAATGTGTGATGTCTCCGAAACAGGGTATAATCAAGACTAAAGGAAAGAGCTAGTAATTGGGTCGTGCATAAGGGCTACCCGTGTTCAAGAACCAGGATCGTGTTTGATGGATGGTTAACTTGTGTACAGCTACAGCCCAGTCCAGTCCATTTCCTTTTGTACTGCTACATCTTATGGCCATGGTGTCAATGTGCAAGGAACATCCTTGTTCTTCTTTGCACAGCTCCATAACAACAGAAACCTACTTAATTCAAACATCCCAAAGGGGTCTTCAATCCCTGAATCCCCCCCACGTGTGAGTTGGTGGAGGAAAGGCTTCATAATTGGCAACCTTCGTTGGCTCGATTCTTGCCTCCATCCCCAACCTTTGTTGTTGCGGTTGTAGTTGTGGTTGATGCTGTTGTCCATGCAGATTAACAGGCCTAGTTCCTCCAATCCCTAAGAGATCGAGTGTCGCCATATCGTTTCCTCCAAATCTCAATGTCCCTGTTGGGTTTCGTTCTGGGATCACCGTGGTTCTCCCTTGGAACAAGCTAGAACTATGACTGTCCTTTTGTTCCATGTTCTTGATGAATCCTTGGTTTTGATCAATCCCCATGAACATTTGGCTAAACTCCATGTCATGTATTGCAGAGCCACCAGTAGTATTAAAGGTCTGTGAGATTCCTTGTGGGCCTTTCTGCACGGGCTGGTTGGTGAATCCTCCGCCATTCATCCCCACCGTGGTTGATTGATCAGGCTGTGGTTGGAAGTGATCATAGGAGGTGTTATGCTGCTGAATGGTGTATGGTGTTCTAATGGGAGAAAGCTGGTCAGGACCAGCCATGCTACTGACAAAGCTCTTTTGCATCATGGGAGAGGTTATGCTATTGCTTGCAGTGGCACCCAGCTGGGCTGCTTTCTGTAATAAGGCTGTTGCTGACATGTGAGCATGAAACCCGGATACTTGGCTCCCCTTTTTGCTGTCCTGATGGTAATTGAAGCCAGAGGAACTATTGGAACTGAGCTGAAGGCTTGACGAAGAGGAGGTTCTTGGACCACCAAAGAGAGTACCGGAACTGGTAATTGAGAACATCCCTTCCGTCATGTTCACAGGCTTGAATGCAACTGTGACTGGCTCTTGATGGAGTTTGAGCGGGTTTTTGAAGTCTAAGTTGTCGAATTCGGACGTTCCGATGGATGTGTTAATTGTAGTGGTGGTCATAGGCATAGATGACATAAGCTCAGGCATCTGTGTCTGAAAGTTTGATCCAATGTTGTTCAGTAGTCCTTGGTTTACTTTGTTCATGTTTTCTTCTGCTAATGCATCACAGAAGGCCCTGTGGGAGATAAAACTGTCCCTCCTGCACACAAATCATGAAGATCAAGAGGGTTGTGTTACTTTTCATCTTTCGTTCAAAAAACGTAACTCGGATAATTAGGTACACTAGTATACAAAAAGATTCGTACAGGGAGAACGATTCAAAACTAGAAATATAAAAAGAGGTAAGCGAGGAAAATAAAAGAAGTTCATAGACAGAAGCACCAAAAAGGTCATCGAAAAGAGTCCATCAATTTGTCGGCCATTTTCAGCTATTCCCTTTTTTCGGGATGTTTGCATGAAACTACGGTAACTTAACTCAAGTGAAAAACAGCCTGTAGGAGCAGTGAAAATTAGTTAATCTGGCCAATTTTTTTTCAACAGGCTCTGCTACATAATTTATAATGTAATCCTAAAATTTCATGCACATGCAGAATGAATATGATATATGAAAAATGTATGCGTCTCATGAAAATATTAAATCTCAACCTGGAAAAGATGGTTCCACAATCACATTTGTATTCTCTTGTACCGCAGCTCTTTTGATGAGCTTTCCAATCCGACTGCACGGCATATTTCTTGGAGCACTTGTCGCATTTCCATTTCTTTTCTCCATGTTTCCGGCTGTAGTGTTTTTTAATGCCTGTAAGGTCTCCCAGTGCACGAGCCGGGTTGTTGTGAACACATGTGGGCTCGGGACATATGTAGACCCGTTTCCTGACCTCAGTGCTCGTTCTTTGCTTTAGCTTCCATGGAAGATTATGACCTCTTCGGTGCAACTGAAGGTTTTGGTCCCTTTGGAACCCTTTGTTGCAAATCTCACACACAAACCTGTTCGTTGCCATTAATGTTGTCGGTGATAGAGCAATAACTTCAGCATTTGGATCTAATAATCCAGAAAAGTTCAATAATTAGTACTGCTAGCTAGAAATGTCGAATTCATTCAAAGGGCAAAGTTCTTTATAAAGATTGGTTTTCTCTGAGTGATCAGAGCAATGGAATATTAGATAGATTCACTAAACAAAGAAGGGAGTCACAATCGGCCATCTATATTTTAAAAGTTGGGAGCTTGAAATATATTATCCATGCACAACAATTTCGTGACTCCATACCGCCCACAACAGTTCTAAACAAAAAGAAGCAACTAGAAATTAAGAGCAATCAAGCAAACAGTTGTCAACAATTATTGTAATCTCAAGGCAATAATTGAACTTTTCTCTTGATAATTATTCTTTTCCCAAAAGATATCAGCTTTAGTACTATTTGCGCGAGATGATAACCTCATAAATTAAGAGAAACCTTTTCTTTTGTTCTCTTGAGCTGAATCAAATACAGGACATGTACTGAAACAGGTAAAATTGATCCATAATAAAATCACATCATCTCGTGTTCAAGCATCTAACCTATTAATTACTGACAAGATAACTTGCACGGCGTTTCAGGTTCAAATTAACACTGGCAAATCAAAATACTTTCAGGAACATCCCAAAGTCCAATCTAAGGACGCGGCTATAGATACTGGCAGAAAAAAAACTTGAGAAGGTTCGTGGGTTCAGTTGAATTTGCCTGGTGTTCCTGGAAGATTCCTTTTCTTCTTTACTGGCTGCTGTTGTTGCTGTTGGGAGGTACTGTTGCTGTGAGACGTGGTACCGGAAGGTCCTGAGCCTGAGCCATGGAAGGGATGTTGAAGCTGTTGTTGCTGCTTTTCTTGATGCACTTCGTCCCCAGTATATCCTGAGGAGAAGCTCCCTTCACCAGCTGTAATATTTGACATTTGGATGAGAAAAGATTGATATAGTTCTGGATGTTTGTCTTTCGCTCCTTTTAACTTTTTCTTCTTTTCCAAACTCTTATTTGTTTGTTTCTTCCTCTTCTCTTGTGGCTGGCGCTCACTGAAAGGAAGGGCTTGTTTTTTGGTGAACACAAAATCAGGAGTTTGCACTTATAAGAGGAAGACAAAAACCAGAGAATTCTCCTTCTTTTCTGGTGAAGAGGAGAACTATTGCTTCCATAAGACTAACATATATTGGAAGACGGTCTTCTTTGGCCTTATATAAACATATAAACTAATATATATTAAATATAAGGGACAATTAGCTTGGTAATTGCCCCAACTTATTGGTTATTGTTAGAATGATATACCCATTTCAGGTCAGCTTTTCTTTATTCTATTTTCAAAATTTTTCTTTTCATTTTTAATTCCTTAGATTTTCTAATTCTAAATAGAAATTGTCGCTATTGATACAGTTCGCTTGTAGCAAAAGCCTCATCGAGAAAAACTTTTCGCGACCATCTTATCCAAAAACCAAAAACACTTCTAGCTATACTCCTAAATGCAAGCAACCTAATATATATAACGACGTACGAGAGCATTGTTGCCAGAGGTCCATACGAATTCGCCGTGACAAATTAAGGCCCTCGCCCGTGACTATAAATCTTATAATTAGTAGAAGTAGTACTACTGGGGGACTACTATTGAACTGTGAACAAGATAGTTTAAAACCCAATATACTAGTAACCGAACCTAGAAGGGGGGTTGAATAGATTCTCTAATTTTTCAGCCCTTTTTAATTTCACATCTGCACACTATCACAAGACTATCAGCAAACTTCAAGGATATTAATCTCAATAAAGTACTATGCGGAATGAATAAAACAATATGGACAAGATAATACCGATTGTCATTGCTACAATATATCTACGAATATCTTTTTTAATCAAAGACACATATGAATAACAATTATAACAGCAACAATAAATTATCTACGAAATTACAATCACACAATATAACACTAAGAGTGATGACGAAGAGAAAACCCGCTTGAAAGAATCTTTCAAGAGGTAAAAACTCTCTGGGCCGAAGAGGCCGGTTTAAGCGAATCCACTAGAAACTTCAAACTCAGTACACAGTGATCAATAAACTACCCAACACCCCGTTGCTAGTCTACCCAACTGTTACCTTACCTGGAATACAACATCCATATCTGCACCTTGTAGGGAACGAGGAACTCCTCTTCCATTTGAAGTCTGATTCCTAAAACCGATCTTCACAGCCAAGCCAATCTTTCACACGCTCACGTGCAATCAACTTTTTTTTATAACTGAAACACCCAGTCTTGGTAGATCTCCAGCAACCTCTAGAGTTAACCTTCTTTAACAAGGTTAATCTTGGTGATCAAAATCCAAACTGAGATAATAGAGAAAAGAAAATCTCACTAGGTTTGATCTTAGTTCATTCACGTACAAACTATGGAATAGTAACAGAGAGTATATCACGAAGGCTCTGGAAGCTAGGTCTCTCAAAATTATTTTTAGGAACGTTATGAATAATTGCGAGAAAATGACTTTTATACTCTTGGGAGTCGGAGGGAAGGTATTCACGAAGTTTTGAGACTTCTTGAATCTTGGGCGAAGTAGTTAAAACCGTTATAACAGTCTTTCGTCAAATCTGATCAAACAGTAAGCGAACTCTAATCAAACTTTGAGTGTTTTAGAAATATCACTGCTCCAACTTCGCGTTAGTAAACTATAAACATACTTCAATCAAACCTTATCCATTCCACTTGATCTGATCAACTTATTTGTTGAAAGCAGGTGAAGTTTTCGAGAAGAAATCAGAAATAGTAATTTGGGAGAGCCAAATAGAATTATATAAATATATTGAATTTGTATTGATCCCTTATACTCCATCATATGGATAGAGATTTAGGAATCGACAACAATGTAGTGAATCTCCAAGTGCAAGAGCTGTCTTGACAATATATAGAGCAGATGATCAATATTTTCATCAGTATTATAGTTTGAGTACGATCTACTTCCATGTATTATATAATGTGTGTGTTTTTGGAAAAAAACTTTAAAGACTAGATTTTGAGCATGTCATAAAGGAACCTATTTTTCATCTAGCTCGATAATCTTAATATTAAGGGAAAACATTAGAGTACATCCCATATTCTGTGGTAAAATTAAAGTGCCCCTCAAGTTTTAATTTGTCTGATTATGCCTCTCAAGTTATATATATAAAAAAAAATAATTATCTCCCCCATTCGATTTACCTGTTAAACCAAACAGAAAGTCCACGGACGAAGCTAGAAATAAAATTCTGAGTGGGGGAGGGGCAATTTCACTAGAGTAGAATTTGAGGGGACCAACATATAGAAATACAATAAAATATTTGAAAAGAAATACCATTTTTCCTTGAATTTGTTTGGCTGATTTTGGGAGGCGCTGGGAGCCATACCAGCCCTAGATTGTCCCTGGACTTACCGATATGTCACTCCAAGAAAAAAAATAAAAAAAAATAAAAATAATATTTAAGGTTTTAATTAAATAATTTTATTTTTTTCGTTCCCAAGGGTTTTGAATTATTTTTGGATTTTGGCTGGCGATGGGGCCTTTTAATTGGGCATTTCACCAAAAAACTTTGAGTCAAACTTGAGGAGAACAAATTTGAACTTGATGAGAGCACTTTGATTTTGCTCTATAAATATTAGGCTAACATACTATGATACTTTCTGTAATTTTAAATACCATAATACCAAAGTTCTGACTACGATAAGCCAAGGGTACATTTTTTTTTTAAAAAAAAACTTTGATAATCATTTATTCCAAATATTTAGTTTTTTATTTATTTAAAATTTGAGCAACTTCTTTCTTTGATTTTCAGACTTAAATAGCCGTACTTGTGAATAGATGCCATATAATTTATTACCAAGCAAACTGCATGAATATAATTAATCATTATTAACCCATTTGAGTAACAACCTACTTCAGTAATAAGAAAACCATTTTTTCCACTAATCATAATAAACTTATCCTAACAGTAGACGTGGCTGTTATCTGCTAAAAGATGCCTCAATCTGTTTTGTGCTGTTTGATCCAAAACGCTGTAGGTGAACCAATTACTAAATCAATCTAAAGTTAAGACATTGATGCACTGTTTTTATATGTTCAAATCGATGCTATTGAAGAACAATATCGGCTAAGCACTTAATTAATTTCCAAGTGTCCCCGGCAAATAATTAGGCCTCTATCTATATTATATTACACAACACGGATGCTGCTTGTCCATCTGCTCCCTTTATAGTTGTGATCTAAGGATTCTTGTTAGATGGGTTTATCTCTGAGATGGTAAAACCTTTTTAATATATATATATATATATATATATATATCTATATATATATTGATAAAAGTTATAGCCACCAGATAAGCTAAAAGACAACCACCAACTGAGGGAAGTACAATCTGTGACCTTATATTGTCATGCATGCATGAGTCATGCTAATTCGCAAATTATAAATTATATTTAAGATGTTTTCGCTTTCCTTTTTGTGTTTCAGATAACAAGGAGATAGAAGCTAGAATAACACACATGGGCTAATTAATTAAAGTTTTAAATTTCCAGTCAAATTCTTGGAGCACTTGCATGGAGAGGCCCGTTCTCCATCACAATTAAAACCCTAATCTCGCCAATGAGAGTGCATGCTATTTGGTAAGCATCTATATATGTAGTTCGATGCATTTGATGAAAGCTAACATGAACATAACAACAAATATTGCATGCAATTTATCAAACTTATTCAGCCAAATTTGTTTTGTATATATAATTATAACGGAACCCAATATAATAATGAGTCCACAGTAGAATTTGGATGTATTCATATATATTTCATAATTAAGACTGACCCAGTTGCTAATTGGCACAAGCAAAGTAACCGCGTGGATAAAACCAATGGAGGAGACAGCCCCGGTCTATATTCCTTTCCCAAAGCATAGTTTTATACGTACACAGAAAGATTTGTGAAATATGGTAGAAAAAGCAGAAGGATATTGGATAATCTCTTCTTCTTGATAAATACATGTTTTGATAATGAGGAGAGGATATTTAAGCATTTTATAGTCGTCCTAATTCAAGCACGTACTGCATGCGTCAATTTGATGCAAAAGCATTGTTTAACATTTCTTTGAGAGCATTACTGACGTAAATTTTTTGCGTGTAAGTTAATGAGTAAGGACCTATCAATGAAGTCTCCATAATCAAATTGTTTTTAAATAAAGAAGCGAAGTTTTGGGTAGGGACTCTGAGCTATGGAAGCTTACTCTGTTCTAACCTGCACCTCTTTCTTTTGTTTTGTTTGGTAAGTTCAGTGCTATTAGCACAACCAGATGCAAAATAGCAAAGGGGGCACCATCACTTGTATAGACTACCGCTCAAAGAAATCAGCAGAGAAGCCTGATTTCAGATAGAACCAACAAGAACAGTACTGTTGGATTGGGCTACACTTAATACTTTATCTATGAAGTCAAGAGGAGAAAATAAAATATTTCAACAAAAGTTTTATTCCACTTGAGAAATAACAAAAATGTTACATGGATATTTATAGTCCACAATGAGACTTTACAACTTTTAAAATATAACACCTAAATAAATCTCACATAACTTGTCATAGTAGATCTCATTTAATTCTCACATAATGAGAATATTAAAAATGCCTCTAACTCTTCAACTTTGTAATCTATGAGAATACCAAAAGATATAACCTCTCTAGCCACACCTCCTTTCTGAAGAAAAAGGTTAGAATAAAGAGAGGAGAGAAATACTAACAAGAGATAAGAGATTTTAAGTGGTTTGGTCTAGAAGACCTACATCCACTGTAAAAGCCCTCTATGACTGTATTTTGTATTATGAGTGCATACAAAGTATAAGTTAAAGGTCTCTATTTATAGAGAAAATACAAAGTATGATAGAAAAATATTTATACATTTAAACTTGGATCTCTGAGATTTAATAAGGATATCACATTTAAAATCGATATCTTGATAACACCAATATCATATCAAATCTTGTAGATTTGATTATGATATTATTTCTAACATCCTCCCTCAAATACAAGATGGAAAAATCTGAAATCTTGTGTTTGAAAAAAAAAGGAGACCGATCGGACCTTGAAATCATAGGCACACGACCCTTGCTCCCTTGCTGAACATATCGTTTTTTTTTTCTTTTTCATTTTTGAATTTGATCGGACCTTGAAATCATATCATAGGCACACGACCTTGAAAAGTGGTTGAGAGTGGTCGGACCTTGAAATCATAGGCACACGACCCTTGTCAAACTCTCTCTGCTCTCTCTCTCTCTTCTCTCTTTTTTTTTTCATCGCAAAAGCATTTGTTGTAGTACAACTGAGGTGAAAATTCACTAGTGAGATAACTCTTGACTCTTTGCAAGAGCACGAACATTCAAACGAATAGTGACAAAATTGTCAACTTTTAAGATGCGGAAGACATGTTTTGTTGCTCTGATACCTAGAAGAAAAAGGTTAGAATGAAGAAGGGAGAGAAATAGTAACAAGAGACAAGAGATTTTAAGTGGTTCGGTCTAGAAGACCTACATCCACTGTAAAAGCCCTCTATGGCTGTATTTTGTATTACGAGTGCATACAGAGTACAAGTTACATGTCTCTATTTATAGAAACAATACAAAGCATGATAGAAAAATATTCCTACATTTAAACTTGGATCTCTGAGATTTGATAAGGATATCACATTTAAACTCGATATCGTGATAACAACAATATCATATCAAATCTTGTAGATTTGATTATGATATTATTTCTAACATTGTATAGCTACACATTCTTGAATGAAATGAAGTTTTGTGTCGATGTGCTTGCTTTGATAATGAAAAACTATATTCTTAGCCAAAGCTATCCCCGATTTGTTATCAACAAAAATATCTATTGGATCATTTTCTGAGACATGAAGCTCCTTCAACAAAGATCTTAGCCAAATTGCTTGACAAACACAACTTGACATAGCAACATACTTTGCTTCATAAGTGGATAGTATAACAATATGTTGCTTCTTTGAGGACCAAGTAAAAGTTGCACTTCCCATGAAGAAAACAAACCCGGCTGTGTTTTTTCTTTCATCAACATCTCCATCCCAATCACTATCACAATAGCCCAAAAGCTTGAAATCATTTGAAAATGAATAAAGCAATCTATGTTCAAGTGTACCTTTGATGTACCGAAGAATTCTTTTAGCCTCCTTCAAGTAAGAAAAAATAGAGCTTCCATGTATTACTTAACAAGTCTAACCCGAAAAAGAATAAGTGGCCTTGTGCAAGTTAAATATCTAAAACTTCCAACAAGACTTTTGAAAAATGTTGGATCTACTTTTTCTCCATCTTCATGCCTTGACAATTTGATGCCACATTCTACGAGTGTGCTCACCGGCTTGCAATCATCCATTTTGAACTTCTTGAGAATGTCTTTAGCATAACATTCTTGAGAAATAAAAATGTCATCCTCCATTTGCTTTACTTCGATGCCAAGATAAAAACACATGGGACCAATATTTGTCATTTCAAACTCTGAGTCATTACTTTCTTGAATTCTTCAAACATTGTAGGATTACTTCCTGTAAAGAAATATACAAGAAATATATTTCCATATTGATTCATCTTTGTGTAAAGAGCATGTTCGTAGGGACACATCAAATTTTTTTAGGTTAATTACATTTTCCCTTTATGAACTTACACCCAATCTCAAATACCCCCCAATACTAGAACTCGTTATAACTCACCACCATGGATTAAGTGTCGTGTTTCAATGCGCTTTTTGACCCAGTTTTGGCATTAAAGAGGACGTTTTTCGTCACACGTGATGGGCACGTGACACCCAAACCACGCAAAAAGAACAGAATGCCCCCATTCCATTCGACTAAAATTCAAAGCCAAAATGTGGTGCGTTTTGACAGAAGAATGGGTTTGTCTTAGTTGTAACATCTCTCCTAGGGTTTATTTTGTATCGTGCATCGACTTCCTCTGTCCATCTCCAAATCAAACTAGGATTTTATACCATAATTCGTGTAACCGTCTCTCCCTCTCTAGCTCTGTTTCAAGATTTTCATTAGCTTCGCTTGAAATATATAATGATCAAAATCTCTTGGCCGTGTGTGTCTTCCGTTGTTACTCGTCAGAATCTTCACGTTTTGGGTCCTGGTTTGAATCCTTTCGCACCCTATTGCATGGCCAATCATTCCTCTGCCTCTTGCTAATTCTGATCCCACTTCTTCTTTTTGTTTTCTCCTATTAGCTATTAATTTCTCCCAAGATCATGTAAATTTGCCGTTTTCTCTGTCTTGAGGTCATAGTGGAAATTGAAAAAAGTGAGTATAAAGCAAAAAAATCCAAGTGAATTTGCAATACCCACGAAAGGGTAACCAAAACATGGAGTCGCTTATTACAAAACTATTTCTGCACTCACTCTACCTACTTGAGAAGCAATATTCCCACGTCGCAAACCTATCAAACGCACCCTCTCAATTGCCCAACAACACGTATTCTATAATATATGTTTAAAGGATAGCGAATTCCATTTTATTGAGAAAATCTTTTGAAGACATTTGACTTGAGAGTTTTATACAAGAATCATATTCTATAATGTACGGATTGACTATTAAACAACGAGGATTGACTATTAAACAATAAAAACAATTTTCTTTCGTATCAAATCTCATTTGATTGTGAAGAACACGCACGTGAGTTAGAGAGAGGAACACTCACCTGAGTTGTGAGATTTCGCTAAACTTGGCTCCGATACCATTGTAAGTTTGCACAGCGAAAAAATTTGGATCGTCGAAATCTAGCAGCCCAAGCGTTCTGCCTTCTTCAGATCCATGCGCACAGTTCTTGAGAGAGAAGTAGAGAGAGTTTTTAGAGAGAGAACTATTCTCGCGAAAAATGATTTCTTCTCTCTCAAATGAAGTTCTGACCTATTTATAATGGCTTACTCATAACTCTCCTGTGCTTATGCATGAATCTTTAGATATCTCAAATCTCGGCTGTAGGATCATCATGAAAAACTCTTTTTCATTAACTCCCTTATATTTTGTATTCCGAATTTATGGGCTTCTACAAATTGTGATCATGTCCATTAACATATCACAATTGACCCCCGAGATAGTGAGACTATTTTTGTGAAATATTTTTTGCTAATAATTATATGTTTATTTATCCTTCCACCATACTATATTCCACATGAGTAATAGGACTGGAATAATATCACCGATTAAGTCCCTAGCTCATATAATTCTTAATTCACAATCTGTAACTCGTTGGACTCTCAAAATTTTTCTAAAACAATTTCACAAATATAATATATATATATATATATATTAATTTTGAAAAATATTTTCGCAAAGTCCATTGGCCAGTGATTTCTTTTCGAATCCAACTCTATACAGATATACTGAATCTCACAAAGAGACTAGTGGATTCCTTGTTGAGCATTTACACAATCTCATTTATCATATACAAGACCCAACGTTATCTGAATATTTGACCTAGCAAAGATCATCACCAAATGACTCGGTCAAAGCACAAGTACACAACAAATAAACCTGCATAAACCTCTCAGGTCTAAGGATACAATAAACTAATTGTGTTGAATACCTTCTCAACATCAGTGATCACTTCCAGAAGGTATTCATATTTGATCCCGTTCAGTGCATGTACTCTTACAGTGCACCCACTCGTTTGCTTAAAGTCACTACCTCAATGACGAAGTCCCTCATCCTATTTAATAGAGGCACAACGTGTAGACCTATTTGTACATAAGTATGTACCTTGGTCTAGAACAACTGTCTAAGTGAACAAGGAACCGAAAAATCATACTCCCCGCCTTTTGATTCATTAATCATCGGCATGACTTTTCTACAATTTCACTTAACAACATAACTATGTAACATCTCATGTTACAACATTATACCCAATAAGTAATAAATACATGTGACGATAAAAGAAATAATTATCTCATAATTATTGTAATAACTGGTTTTGAGGGCATATTTCCAACAGGCTCCTCATACTCTGTCTCTGTCTGTTCATGGTAGGCTGTTGCTCTACATTAGCCCCACCATTTAATATCTTAGATTGTTCAGTCTGCTGGCTTGTTTCCAGCAGGAAGGATAAATGGCTGGCATGGGAATCATCATTTATTTGCACCATGTCCTTGATGGAGGGTTCTTCAGCTCCTATATCTGGCGAAACATAAGGAAGGTTCAAGTCGAAGAATGGCCAAGGCCGAGGAATTCCCAAAGATCGTTCTCTACCTTGGCAATTCTTAGTGGCACTTGCTGTATTACTCTCTTCTGGACTGCTTTTAGCCAGAGATCTGTCGGGTGATGAATCTCATGGACCCACTTGAAAAGACAGGTCATGACCTGCATGAGGAAAAGTTAACTGGCAGTGGGACTGATCTTCATTTTCCTTCCTTTCGATGGAGATACCGCCAATACCATGGCTTGGCTCCCCATAATCATTTATATTTAAGTCCAGCTGTCGTACAGGGGCTGAATATTGTGGAGGGATGGACTTCATTTTCTGGCTGATCTTCGTGCTGAAGTGATGCTTCATAGCTGTTTCACCAAGCAGAACTGTGTTTGTACTATTTCCAATTGCCACTGCTGCAGTAGCGGGATCCAGGGGATTAAGCACACCAGCACAATCTAATGAGTCACCAGATGCTTCTGTCATACTCATATCTGCTACTGGGTTTGAGGAATTAATCTTTGCTGCTAAATCTTCTGACCCTTCTGATGTATCTGGTCCAGTTTCACTGGTAAGAGTAGAGGGGGTAGATGAATGGATAGTTTGAACAGGTAAACTTCTCAGCTCTCACACTTGAGGTTGTTCTCTTCCATGAACCATAGTGGCATCGACAATTGTAAGCTTGATGACATGTTGATTACAGTTTGAATTATGTGGCTGAAGGTAATAATTGTGTTGCTTAATTGTGTCATCAAAATCTTGGTTTTTGGGTGGTTCCCCTTTGTCTTCCTTGTGTCCACTGCCTTCAGCTGCCAAAACTTCTTGCTCAAGAAGTGCAGGGTCTGATGCAACTTTACTCAAGACATCACTAACACAATCGTAGTAGTGCTTCCCTTTCACCAGTTTCTTCCTGGAATACTTCTTGACACCAGGAGTAAGAAACACCAAAGAAGGCTTCAAATCACAGACACCATGATTACTAGGCTGCTCAGAGTGCCATCCTCTTGCTAAAAGACGAGGCCAAACAGCTTCCCAGAAGATTTCACTGAACCGAGCTTTACTCAACCTGAAATTCCCTTTTAGATACTTGATTATGTCTGATGATGTAAGAGAGGAGCAAGCTTTTCCACTTGGCATCTCGGGACGCAAAGAGAAAACACGATTGGTCTTTATTGGCTCCATGGCAATGTCAGTGAGATCTTTTTTGCTTTTGCTGATACTTGCTGCTTCCATGAGGATATTTATACCAACAATATCCTTTAAAGTGAATACGATTCTTCAAATGAAAATTCTCTATTTTCAAAGGCCCTAGAAACCTACAACATATCAAAAATTTATCTGAACCCAGGATTTAGTTGCAGCAGCGCAGCATATAGTAGTTACTTTACCAAGGTGACCCTGTGAATGGAAGCAATGATTTTCGTTCAAGAAAATTTGGTGAATACTTGGTTTTATAGATATTAGGTGATATGAGTATGGCAAACCAACATAACTAGAAAGTGAAACAAAATCATAACCAGCATTCATTTACAGATAGTAAGAAAGTCGTTCAGGTAGTAAGAAAGACCTTCAGAAGGTGAAGGAGCCTATATAAATCAAAAGGCAATAACAAGGAGCTAAAGTTAAATCATGACCTCACCCTTGAGGCAGATTTGTTGGAGCTAAAGAAGCATACTCCCAGCTATAAAATGCATGCATTCCCTGAAAAACCTGGGGACTATTTATGGATAGTCTCTTCCTTGTGCCGTCCCTATTTGGAAATTGATTGATAGTGCGAACTATTTGGACTCAGCAATAAAAAATTCTTTCCCATTGGGCCATATCTTCTGCAAGTCTACTCTTTGAAGATGTCATTCGCCCCCCAAATGCCCCTACAAGACTCTGGCAATGCTTAAGTGGTTCAGTATCGGTTTGCAACCTACCAGACCATTATCAAAGCTTCAGCATCTTGTTATCAAAAGATTATCTAATATGGATAGCCAAGTGCACTCGTTTCCGGTTTCAAATCTATGTTCATTTCACGTTAATCTCCCTCACCAGGTTCATCTAGCCAACATTCCATTATCTTTTTCCAACAAATGAGGCTAGTATTGCATGATTTCTAGCCCGGTGCTCTCCTACTTGTCTTAATGATATGTTCAATCTACTCAATACGAATAAATCTCCTACAACAGATGCTCAGAAAATATCTTTACATTGTCCAGAAGGGAATCATATGTCTTGAGGGGAAGAACACTTAATTCAGGACTGTGTTAGATGAAAAATGGAAAACAACTGTTATATGTGAGGAACCACAGAATCATGGAAATATGACAACAAAAGATTAGTGATAGCACCAAAATTGACCATTTCCCACTGTTACACCTTTAATGAGAAACTCTGAAGGTCATATCCTCTTTGCTCGCACAAAGAGGCTACCTCCGGCGGCCCTCTTGTGGGTGAGGCAAGAGCAGCTTTGTTTGCTGCTCAGGAGGCGTTCCTGCTACCTTTTCATCCCATTATTATGGAAAGCGATTCTCTCTTGGTGATAGAGGCGATCAACAATGGTGGTAACAGAGGAGATTGGCAGATTTCTACCCGTATTGCTGACATTTGTAATTTAGCTAGTAGTAGAGATCTGTGGTAATTTGAGCATGTTAAGAGAGATGCTAATGTTCTTGCCCATCGTATTGTCCAATGGGCATCGTCGTTGTCCTTAAAGGGTAATATTCCTATCTCTTGTATTCCATTGAACATTTTCTCGAGCGACAATCCTTGGATTCCTCCTTGATTGTCGTCTCCTTGGTAATGGACTTTTATTTAGAAAAAAAAGAAAGATAATCTGCCAAGTATCTAATCAGCAAAACAATAACAACTAAAAATCCCAAGCTTGTGACAAGCAGCAACTGACCTAGCACTTAACTTATAATTCATAACACTCAAACATCAAGCATTATTGGATACAGATTTAAAAGCAGAAAAGACGGATACGAATTTGGATTTATTTGGTAAAATCGTATATGAAGGTGTGGGTGCATGCTTATCCTAAGCCACTGAAAGATATAATGACAATTTGCATGCATTAATTTTAGAAAGATACCTTAAGCAACTTATCTCGACGGTCCTCTCTGGATAATAATCCCTGTTGACTCCAACCTGTAAATATCTTTTGTCCATATATCCCTCGTCTGCTCCTTAACTTTCGAAAGTCTTACCACCTGTGATATCTATAAGACCTATAAAACTTTCCATAATAGAAAGACAATATATCCCCCAGTTCTTTACTCTTAACAAATCTCTTAACAAGAGTAAGATTCTTCCCAAAGATATATAGATGAAGGAGGAAACTATCACATTCATTATCCCTCCAAGATTCACGCAAAGAGCCAGGAAGAGGACACAAATCTATCTCTACCTGATTCAGCTCTTTCTTCGACTTAACTGATACCAGATCAACTTCCATGCTATCACTTCCAACTATTGGTTGAAGTTTTTTTTTTTTCCATAGATGTCCCATCAGAAAACACAGCAGCCGGAGATACAACATGAAGTTCTGAATCTTCATTGTTTGAAGTAATCTGGCTTTCTATTCATTTTCCAAATTCCACAATTCTATTGAAGTTAACAACTTCACAATCTGTCCACATAAGTGGGATGGGCAATCCCAGCAAGAAAGACTGTTTCAAGTTTGCCACAACATCTAATTCAGCTGGTTCATCTATAACCTGCAATTGATCAAATTCTGCAACGAGCAAGGGAATCTCTGCCTGATATTTGGTCTCAATGCGAGGAAGCACCTGTGGCTCTCCAAAAATATCACCCACATCAGGGGAAAG
The DNA here is from genome assembly GCA_003952965.2 of Morella rubra. Taxonomy (NCBI): domain Eukaryota; kingdom Viridiplantae; phylum Streptophyta; class Magnoliopsida; order Fagales; family Myricaceae; genus Morella; species Morella rubra. The sequence goes on along the minus strand of CM025856.1, from coordinate 15,721,285 downwards.
TGGAGGTGGTATCTGTGTAGCAGATTCATCTTCAATGTTTTGCATGATATCATCCATCCGAACAACATGCATCTGCTAGAAATGCAGAACAGATTGAACTGAGAAAATAACAACATATATGAATCTTACCCTATTTTGGAATATTACTTTGCATCAGATAGCACTCAAGGGAAAAGAATAGGACAATTGTGGATGAGACTGCAAGGAGATCATGTTTGACTACCAAGGTATCAGTTAAAACGAGAACTTTGGATCAATTTAAGATGGAAATACACTGATTGTACTATCTCTAAAAAACATTAAGATTGAAAGAACAAATCGCTCCTAGTATGTTCGAATCTTTAGCACTGGGCATTTATTGATGCTAAATGACTCCAACTTCACCAATGTACATGATCAATACAATTGTCATAAGCATATATATGCACACACATATGCAAAAAAATCATTTATTAGTTATTTATATATACGCAAACACCATGTAGTTATGATTGAGTGATAATTCTAAAATAAGCCCAAAACGATCATTTTATTGAACACTAGAACGACCAAAGACTGAGAAAAACGCGTGAAACACATTTAATAAATAGAAAGAATAGGAAGGATATATAGCATGAAAAGAATGATGCAGTGGCGGAACCAGGAATACAATTGAAGGGGGTCGAACTCCTAAGGAAAAATGACAAAAAAAAATTTCACTACGTACTGCAAAAAAATATCTTAGAGTTAAAATATAAAAAATTAAGGACTAAAATATTAAAAATACAAGTACCTTACTATTTGCTGATACTGAGAGGTGGCAATTGGATCCTACGGGACTGCATATTCTGAAAACGTTTGTAAAATAACTTCGTTCTCAATAGTTTCAAAAATTTCTCTTTCGATGTATACCACCAAACTATCATTCATCCATTCGTCTCCCATCTTATTACGCAAGTCAGTTTTAATTAACTTCATTGCAGAGAAAACTCTCTCAACGGTTGCAGTCGCAACTGGTAAGACCAATGCCAACTCAAATCAGCCGATAAACCAATGGATATAGAATATGCTTTCTTGTCTTAACCATCTTCACAGCAAGACCTCCAATATCTTGAAGCTCAGAAAAACATCATGACTTTCATATTAAATGTAGTTTCGAAGTTGATCTCTAAGAATAACACGATCAATTACTGAGAAATCTTCTGGATAAAGCTCAGCTAGACGAAGTAACTTCGCATGATCAAACGCTGAGAATGAGTTCTTGGATCAAGACATGCTATACAAAAAGTAACTCCGTACTTGCTTCTGTAAAACGATTTCCATCTCTGAGCGGTAAATCAATAACATGGCAAAATACTTCCACACGAAACGATGGAAAATAAGTAATTTTTGCCCTCCATGGAGCCCGACCACGAGTTGGAATAATGTCTTCCATATTGGGCACACTGATAGAATGATTCATACAAAAGGTCTTGACTTCTTCCAAAATTCATCCCATTCCTTCTCCCTCAAATCCTGCAACCGACGCTTCACAATTCCAACCAAATTCATCCATTAACAATGTCTTGATCCTTTCGTTGTAAGGCCTGTGACAATTCATTAGTAATTCTCATTATATTTCTCAACAAATGCATAATGAATAATTTTAAATAAAAATTAGTGTTTATGATTACCTGTGACAATTCATTTGTAATTCCCATTATATTCCTCAACAAATGCAAAGTGAGATATAGTCGAAGCTTTGAATATTATCCAGTATACCCAGAGCCGTGGATCTTTGTTCTATGCAAGTGCATCCTCTGCTATGTTTTCAAGCACATCCAACACTGCTGACCACATACTGAAGAGACGTATTATTGTAATGTGGTATGAACCCCAACGAGTATCACCTGGTCGTGCAAGACTAGTTTCTTGATTTTTGCCCCTTCCACTACTAATGTCTCCCTTATCCAATAGCTCCACTATCTTCTCATGTTGACTTTGCGAAGAGATCTTTCCTTTTACAAGAAGCTCCGACTATATTCACAATCGTAGAAGTGTAAGAAAAAAATCACAAACTTGATGTTATTCTTTGCAGTAGCCACAATAACTAATTGAAGTTGGTGAGCAAAACAATGAATATAAGTAGCAGAAGGATTCTCCCTCAAAATCAGAGACTTCAACCCATTGAACTCGCCCCGCATGTTTGATGCCCCATCATACCCTTGACCTCTCAACTTGGATATTGATAACCCATGCCTTGCAAACAATTTGTCTATAGCATTTTTCAAATTTTGAGAGCAAGTATCGGTAACATGTTCCACACCAATAAACCTTTCTATCACCTGTCCATGTTTGTTCACATATCTCAAAACTACGGCCATTTGCTCCTTCACTGAATTATCTCGAGACTCATCAACCATAAGAGAATAAAACCATCCCCAATATCTTTAATGATGGCAAGTGTGGTCTCCGCTGCACATGCACTGACCAATTCTTTCTGAGTTTTAGGAGAAGTCATTTGGTTGTTTCCAGGAGCATTATGAAGTGTGTTACGAACCTTTTTCTTACGTAAGCTGTACCATTCCAAAAGCTCAAGAAAATTGCCCTTCCTCAGTGAACTCTCAGACTCATCATGACCACGAAAAGCTAATCCTTGCACCAAAAGATGACGAATGCAATCTAAAACTGCTGTCAAACGAATGCGATAAGCTTTCTCTTCAGACCCATACAAGGATAACATGTGCGACACACTTTGTCGCTGATTTTGAATGCTTCACATTTTCTCTAGCATATTGTGAGCACTATTACAGTCACCAACATGCTCACGAAAAACCTCCACTGCCTTTTTTCCAATTGCTAAATCCTGTAAATGTAAACACATCTTCCCCATATTTTGATAATCTACTTTGTTTAATTAGATAACACCACAAGCAATACACCGTCCTTTGATACACTATATTCCAACCACACATTATTTTTGAACCATAACTCCCTACAACCCCTCATTGTATTCCCATATTGCTTCTTGGAAAATCATGGCCAAATGGTTGACAAGGACCTTTGAGCAAATACTCTCTACGAACTCGATCTCTAATCCCAACATCATATTCTTCAATGGTTTACGTAACCCTGGGTCAGCAAAATATCATCCTCACTAAATTCAATACGAGGTCTTTTTTGAACTAGGATTCGTTTCAGAAATAGCAGCCACGTTAGGAGTACTAGACGACCCTATGCTGGCTGGCTTCTTTATCAAAAACTTATCCATTATCTAAATAAAACAAAACAAAATAAAATCATCAATCTAATTTCATAACCTAATCACATTTTCACAACCTAGTCCTAATCACAATTTCAATATAATGCACAATCATCAATAATTCATCACATTATTCATCAATAATTAAAATAATTCATCAAAATTCACATTTAATAATCTTAATTAACTCTAATAAATATTCACAAATTTATAATTTCATATTATTCATCAATAATCTAATTTCATATCATTAATCAAATTCATAATCAATAGAAATCAAAATAATCTGTTTAATAAAATAATAATTCTTTCACAATCACAAATAATTAAATTCATAATCTCTTTAATAGAAAAATAATCAAATTCACAATAACCTAATCAAATAAATAATCTGTTTAATATAAACATAATCAAATTCAAATATTCATTATCAAATTCATAATAAAATTCACAAATCCCTAATTAAATTCATAATCTCTTTAATAGAAAAATAATCAAATTCACCATAACCTAATCAAATAAATAATCATAATCAATTCACAAATTCTAATCAAATTCATAATATCTTTAATAGAAAAATAATCAAATTCACCATAACCTAATCAAATGCATAATTTGTTTAATATAAACATAATCAAATTCAAATATTCATTATCAAATTCATAAAAATTCACAAATCCCTAATGAAATTCATAATGAAATTCATAATCTCTTTACTAAAAAAATTATCAAATTCACAATAACCTAACTATTTTAACATTGTATGGTGATCGGCTGTAGAGTGTAGCCTACCGTGTATGTCTTGGACTTGGAGACTTAGAATCTTGGAGGCTGGAGAGAGAAGAGAGCCGGAGAGAGAGAGAGAGAGGCAAAGTTGAACTGTTGCCGTTGGACTTTGGAGCCGTGGAGGAGGAGAGGTAGAGAGAGAGAGGGAGAGTGAGAGAGGGAAGTTGAGAGGGAGAGGCAGGCGGCCAGAGAGAGAGGCAGAGTGAGAGGGGGACTCGGGAGGTGGCAGGCTGCCGTTGACCGCTGGAGGCTGGCGTCGGCCGGCGGGAGGCGGAGGCTGGCCACTGGCGTCGGGAGGTGGGGAGTGAGAGAGTTGCAGAGTGAGAGAGCTGAGACTTGAGATTGGCGTCGGGGAGAAGAGGGAAAGTGAGGGGAATTAAACCAGGGTGAAACGGCGCCGTTTCACCCTGATTTTTTTTTTTTTTTTTTAAAACCAGAGGGTGAAACGGCGCCGTTTCACCCTCTGTTATTAAAAAAAAGCCCCGGGCTGGGCTTTTGGGGCCGGGCGCGCGTTAGGGGCTGGGGGGCGGGCGCGCGTTAGGGCTGGGGGGCGGGCTGGGCTGGGGCCTGGGGGCCGGGCCCGCGTTAGGGGCTTAAGGGGGCGGGCTGGGCTGGGGCCTGGGGGCGGGCGCGTTAGGGGCTGGGCTTAAGGGGGCGGGCTGGGCTTAACTGGGCTTTATAAATATATAAAAAAAAAAAAAAAAAAATTTTGAAATTTTCAGGCGATGGGGGGCGGCTGCCCCCCATTGTCCCTGTGTAGTTCCGCCCCTGAATGAATGGACAAGAAGCATGTGCTAACCTCACGTTAGAACCCACGTGCAAAAATGGACATGGCCGAATGGGCCTTTCTCATTAACCTCGATTGTTAAGTTTTTTCTCTTTGTTTTGGAAACATAACGTAACCAAGAAAAATATTGAAGACAAAGAAAACTAGAAAAAAGAAAACGTATACAGAGTAACAGAGAGAGACATTCTGAATAAAGAATTAGAGATAGTATTTTAAAGTCTTACCTCGAGTAATTAAGTAGCTTTCGTGGATACGAGAAGTTGAATTCTGGAGTTCTTGCCAATAAGAGGGAGGGAGGGAGGGAGAGAGAGATTCTGAGAGAAGGTTAAGAGAGGACTAAAGCCGAGAAGGAGAAACAAAAACAAACTCGCTAGAGAAGAGTTAACGCTGATTCGGTTTGATTTATGAGAGCGAGACCACGCCTTCGTAGGTGGGGAATGGACGCCAAATTACCAAAACGCCTAGAATATTGCGCACGTTTTATACGCGATTTCGTTTCTAGCGTGCCACTTTTTTGGAATTTTGTTTTCCATTTTAAACACCTGGTTGCGTGAAGAGAAAATCTTGAATAACAGTCCTAGAAAATTAATTTTCAATCTTCTTTAAGTTGTTCAATATTCAGACATTGGTCGTTCAAAAATTTGATCATATCGTTCGTAAATCAAGCAATAAAGCAACCATTGAGGATCATTTTGTAGATAGGCAATAAAGCAACCATTGGGGAGGCCGAAATAAACTGAAAGGATAGAATCAACTTACCTCTTCTAGAATACAGCCAACGCAAAGGATGAAGAGTTCATCGAAGATAGAATATATAGGCGTTTGTTTGTTTAATTTTTTGGGAACCCAAAATTTTCACCACAACAAACATATTTCACAAATCCCAATAAATTTCATACTTTTCACAAATTCAATAAACTTCAATATTCAAACGATTATTAAAATTTTGAAAGTATTCCTCAAAATTTTGGTAAACAAACGCTCTCAAATATGCCATGTGAAAATTATCACTTTTTCTCTAGCTACTTGATGGTCCTTACATCGGAAGAGTTAAGTACTTCTAAAGTGGCAATGTCCCTATTTCATAAGTAAATTACATACATGTGACTAGAAAAAGAAAAAGTAAACTAATCAGGTACGAATATCAAAAGTTGGGAATCATTGAATTCGTCTGCTTCTGTAGTTAACCATAACTAGTAACTAAATAAACACCAAGACTTGTACATTAATTGTATAGCAATTAGCTACGGCAAGACACCAAATTTTCCTTTTCCAGCAGGAAAGCTCGGCCTCCATGACCATAAAGTTTGAAATTTTTCTGAAGTTTAAGAAGCAAGTGATCGGAAAAAAAAAGACCAACGAAGGGATTAATAAGTAGCATTCAATCCGGCCCCTAATCTTGAAAGTTGTTAAGTCTTCACCATTGATAGGCCGCTTCCCAATGACAGCTACTTGATCATTAAAACTCGATGGAAGCGAATCATGCAACAAGAGTTGTAACGCCCTGGGCCCAAATTCCATACGGATAGATTTCCATATAAAATAATATTTTTTTCACCGTGGCTAATTATTTATCTAGGCCCCAATATTTCAAAACTAATTTGTACAATCTTAACAAAATATTCATACACCACAAAAACCCACAAATATCAATCTGAGCCCTATAAAATTTACATTAGCATATTCGATACTTTTCCAACATCGATGAAGATCTCCCAAAAGAATTAATAATTACTTTTCCAAAATTTATCTCCCAAAGTACTCATGCAAAACATGCCTTCGAAACACAAATTTATCTCAAGTTCCTCGAACTTCTCAAATTCTGCAAATTCTGAAAAATATGAAAATAAGTGGTGAGCTATAACTAGCTCAGTAAGTAGCAATTCAATGGGGGTTGGGGAAAAGACAATTTTCTCAAAATAATCAAAATCTAAAAGAAAACACTGGTGAGCCATACCAAAACCAAAACATAAGTTGAAATAAAATTATCCAAGGCCACGCAATATAGGAAATCACCAATGATCACACAGACCTCTAGGCCACAAAGACCTCCAAATACCACAAGGGGTATCAAATTGGCCACACAGACCACAAGGATAATTGGCCATACAGATCAGAGATATATCACCAGCGCAAGGAAAATTTTCACAGTATACTCACCAAAACAAGTTATAAATATTTCAATTGAGTTTCACGAAGTCCCGACAATCACCTTTTACCCAAAATTTGTTAAGTTCCCCAAATACATCAAATATAAAATACAGTACACAATTAAAAATCTCATTGAAGAACCACTTACCTCAAATGCTTAACCAATCCTTAAAGTTTCTCTAATAATTGCTGAACAATCTCTCGGAATTTAGTAGCACCACCTCAATCTAAATTTTGGTCTCCAATATACATTCTCCGAGACCATTTATTAACCAATTTTAACTTTTAACAAACATCTCTATCTAAAATTTTAAGAATTTATCCATATCTTTCCCAAATTTAAACATAGAGTCTTTTATCCATATTTTCAAATTCAAACATAAGAATAATCTTTATCCATATCTTAACTTTTAAATTCAAATATAGATCACATCTCCACAGTGGCGGAACCTGGAATGCAATCAAAGGGGGTCAAACTCCTAAGGAAAAATGACCAAAACAAAAAATTTACTACGTCATGCAAAAAATATCTTAGATAAAATATCAAAAATTAAGGACAAAAACACTAAAAATATTGAAATACATGTACCGTACTATTTGCTGATAAAGAGATGGCAATTGGATCCCACATGACTGCATATTTAAAAATGTTGTAAGTAGTAGTCACGTTAGGAGTTTAGACGACCCTAAACTGTTTTTTTTTTTTTTTTTTTTTTATCAAAAACTTATCCATTATCTAAACAAAACAAAAAAAAAAATTCATCAATCTAATTTCATAACCTAATCACAGTTTCACAACCTAGTCCTAATAAATTTCAATATAATGTAAATTATCATAATCAAAGATTCACAAAAGTCCCAATCAAATTCATAATCACAATATAAAATCAAACATTTTTCATCAAAAATTAAAATAAATTCATCACAGATTCACAAACATTTAATAATCCTAATCAAATCTTAATCAAAGATTCACAATAATCCAATCAAATTCATAATCACAATATAAATTCATCACATTATTCATCAAAAATTAAAATAAATTCATCACAGATTCACAAACATTTAATAATCCTAATCAAAGATTCACAATAATCCAATCAAATTCATAATCACGATATAAATTCATCACATTATTCATTAAAAATTAAAATAAATTCATCACAGATTCACAAACATGAAGAATCTGTTTAATAATCCTAATAAAATATTCACAAATTTACAATAATCCTAATCAAATTCATAATCACAATATAAAATTCATCACAATTAACAATTTAAAATTCATTACAGTTAACAATTTAATAGATTGTGAACAATCTGTTTAATCGAAACATAATCAGAGAGAGACTTGAGTTGAAACTTGAGAGAGAGTACCTGGAGGCTGGAGAGAGAAAGCGGAAAGAGAGAAAGAGAGAGAGAGAGAGAAAGAGTTATGGTCTCTGTGTAGGAGGAGAGAGGGATTGGGACGGAGAGGCAGAGTGAGAGAGGGAAAGACTGAGAGCAGCGTTCTGTAGAGGTCCGGAGGAGGAGAGGCAGAGTGAGAGGGGGAGGCTGGCATCGGGAGGTGAGGAGCAGAGTGAGAGAAGGTGGGCGTCGGGGAGAGAAGGGGGAAAATTGAAAGGGGGGACAAATTAAACCAGAGGGTGAAACGACGCTGTTTTAGCCTTTGCGATTTTTTTTTTTTTAAAACAATGCCAACGGGGCTAGCCTGGGCGCTTGGGTCATTGGGGGGCGGGCCTGGGCTTAATACATAAAAAAAAAAATTGAAGGATTTTTTAGGCAATGGGGGCCGGATGTGCCCTACCTCCTATACGTCATTCTGCCTCTGCATTTCCATCTCAACACCTTTAAATTCGAAAATATGATTCAACCTCTATCCAAAAATCAAAAATAGGATTAAGCCCTATCTCTTCATTTAAAATTCAAATTACTCACTTAACACCTTTTTGGGGATGTGGTATTACAAGAGTACTAGTCGATACATATGGTGATATATTGAAACCATAAACTAATTAACGGAAGAACTTTGTCAGAAAGCCAGTTGAGTAGGAAGTACTGATCTTTCTTAGTCCAATTGATAGATTTGAGATTTAATGTGGTAGTTTTCTTGCCTACATTCTCGAGTACCAAAGTGAGGAGGACAGCTTCAAGTGAGATCAATAAGATTTAGTAGTTCATAGTAATTTATGAAGAGTTAGTATCAACTTTGATGTCCTTTAATGAAGATGATTACATTTTTCTCATTTGATAGAAAGTGGTGGGAGGAATATTAGAAGTACAAGAAAATGCACTTTGGGTGTCAAAAACTTTTGTCACCCAATGTGCATTTTAATTAGTCACCAAAGGTTTTGGGTGACAAAACTAAGTTGTCACCCGGTTTGTCACCTAAAGCCTGTCAGCAAAGGTTTTAGGTGACAATTCCTGTGTTTCCTCGCTCAAAACCGTCCGAATGGGAAACTATATTGTTCGAACAGTTTTTTGCTATCTTGAAAAACTTCAAAATCGTCGTGGCCCAGTACCCTCTATTCGTTCACATGAGGAGTGCGGACGTTTGATCCAATGTGACAAAATGCATTTTGTCATGGACTATACGTGCACATGGTAATATAAAAATGTCTGCATGTTAATATAAAAATGTGCACACAGTAATATAAAGATGTATGAACCATTTTTTCATTTATGACGAAATAGTTTTTTGTCACCTCAGAAATCATTCGAACGCGTACCCCGTTCGTGGGGATGCTTAGTCTGTTAAACCCGTGGGAGCGTATGAAACATCGACGATCATACATCTATCACCCATTCAATGGTTCGAGCGTGTTTTTTTAACGTTTGAACAATTGGTAATTAAGGACCGTGTGCATAGAATAATAACTCTGCGGACGGACGATATTTCATACGAAGTGTGTGGACGGATTGTTACGCGTGCGTATGTCTTGCCAACCAAATCGTATGGACGGCCTTGTTACCGTTCTAATCTCTTGTTAGTATTTGAATTAATTTAATTAAAAATAATTTAAAAATAATACAAATAGAAAGATATTCAATAATCATAATAATAATAATAAAATGTCTACAAATATGTAATCATCATAAGTAAATAAAATACATAATCGATAAGTGCTGATCAGTTAGTGAAAATACATAATCTATCTAAATTTTTATTTAGGCGTCGTACAGGATGTTAGTTGTCTGATGTGCTCCATCATCTGCTCACTCATTTGTTGTTCCATTAGTTGCATCCTTCCTTCTTGCTGTTCTACTAGCTTCAGTTGCTGCTCCTGCATCATCTTCTGATGCTTTTCTTCTTTCTTTCGTTGCTTCTCCTCCATCATCTGTTGATGCTCTCGCATCGTCTGCTCCATATCTGACTGCTTGACAGAAGCGCTTCATATTCCAACTGTCTAGCCCTCATCTCTCAATCTCTAATCTGGCCTCCTCCAACTTTTGGGACAAATCAACGGACGATACTGAAAAATGATCCAACAAACCATACTGAACGGCCTAAACCTCGCACGTAACCCACTTTCGTCCCAACACCTCAGCGAAAATCTCCACTTCTGTATGACTTTCCCTCTGACTCGTATGCAACTGTAACGCCTCCATTTTTTCCTACAAAATTAGAAAAGAAATAAAAACTAGCACATATGAAACATAAAGATAACAAATGCATCATTAAATCTAATGTTACAACTTACAAAATTTTCCGTGCATCTTCTGATGTCCACATGCCATCCTTATTAGTATGCATTTTTTTTTATACGCAACGCAGGACTAATCTCATCAGATTCTGGATTTTTCTGTATACCAAAAGAAATATAAACGTGCATATTAAAATACCTAAGTCATTTATTTAAATAATATCTTTAAAAAATTAAATTTATTACTTACTAACAACGCTCTCGTGTTGGAAGGACCTCGCTCCCAATGTGTGTACAATCTTCAGCTTAGCTCTATTCTCCTTGTTGATTGCACTCCTCCTCTGCATTGTATATTTACAGTTGTTACCACAATTAATAATAAAATAAAATAAACGTTTAAGATGAAATAAATTTTTTTTTTAATTCTTCGCTCGCAAATAAATTATAGACACGAGTCCATTCTTCTTTGTTCATCTCGAGATACCTCTTCTTTGGAATTGAACACCAAGTAATGCTGGAACATTCTATTTCTGTGCGTCTTGTACGCTGTGTTCATCGTAGACGTCACAGTGAACGGTCATAATCTAGTTGGAAGTCATCCTTAACATATATAACAGTTAGTAAAAAAGTTTAAACAATTAAAATTTAATAAATTATACTTACCAACACTCGGTTCATCACATACATTTAACTCCTTCGGGGACCTCCTTCCACTTACTCGTATCAAATGGGACATGTTGTCGAACGAGCGCACCAATATGACTCAGAGCATTGAGGACGCCTTGTCATCACCACCCATACGTCCATCAGGGATATGGACAGTCAGCTTTCCTCCGGTACGAGCCTTGAGTAATGCAATCCCGCGCGTACTACCTTCAGTACTTGATTCCGGACATCGCTACAAATGAAGAACAATAAATTTAAAATTCAGTTAGCATAGAAATTTAAAAGTCATAATATTTAATCAAAATTGACGGGGTAAGATACTTACACGCACAACTACTTTGGGTGCCTACTGGACTGGCTGTGTCAGGGGACGGTAATTCGTTTAATCCCTAAGTGAAGGACCCGACACTGCTAGTGTACCGGGACTACTCTCAGCTCGAACTGATGAATCGCACCGAAGACGTTTTCCTCCGCTGGCATGACGTTGTCATGTGAACCAAATAAATCAATATTAGTAAAAAAACACAATGAATTATGTTACTCAAAATGAATATAAAATAGAAACGCAAAGTAAATTGAAACGATAAAGTTTTAGTCCTCGGAGTCATATTCTTCAGAATCACTACAATCTTCACTGAACAATTCCAAGGAATCATCGCTTCTTCTACTTCACGTATTGTGGACCACTCTCATCGGTTACCGGCACATAAGTCTCGACATCATTTCTAGTCAACGGGATCATGTCAAAGGAGCTAAAGTCCACAAAAAGCTCAATAGACTCATTCTCCTGGTATGCTTCACGGTTCGACGGTCCTTCTCCATCTTCACTAGCTTCCTCCTCAATATGTGGAATATCATACGTGTTTCTAGGGGTAATCTTTTGAACAATCTTCCAGTGACCGCCCAACTTCATATCATCGATATAAAACACTTGATTCCCTTGAGAAGCTAGCACGAACGGGTCGTCTTTGTACCACTTTCGGGATGTGTTAATACTAACAAACCGACCACTTTTTATCAAGACCTAAGTTTTGAGTACTTAAGTCAAACCAGTCACATTTTAGTAAATAAACTAAATTTCCCCGCAAATAACGCAACGAGTAAATATCTAAGACTTGGCCATAAAAATCAATGTCTTCCCCAGCATGGTCCCCCAGAATAACCACGCCATTATTCTGAGTACTACGAAACTGTTCACAAAGGACCGTGTGAAACCTAACTCCATTCACTATACACCCAAAATAACAAAGTGCCCGTTGATCCGACCGGATGCTAATGCATACAAATCATCTGACACCAGCCTGAATTTTCATTGCACATAGTTTGAACCTAAAATAGTAAACACGTGTTAACTTTGAATAAAAAAAAAGATTTAAAAATTAACATATAATAGGAAAAATTAAATAAATACCCGATTTCTAAACCATAACGGAAATTCTTCTTCATGCCTCCTATCAACATTTATTGGATTGTCTCCTCATCTCTTCCAAGTGCTCGCTATAAATAAATAAGATATTTTATAATAAATAAAATATATGAACTGATAAGTGTTTAAATGAGCAAATATTCTAATATGCTCTTACTCTATATGTTGGCTGATTTCCAAACAGTTGTTGAGTACGTACCATTGCACTTTTGTAAATTTCTTTATGTCCAAATCGTGACCCCTACTAGCTCCTTGCGGGCGAACATTTTGAGTGAATACAACACTTTATGAGGAACATTTAATTTGCTATTCTGACTATACTTCCACCTCGATGCCCCACACATCGGACACTTTTGTAACTCACTAAGCTCATTCCAAAATAGCTAAATCTCAAATTGTTTCTTAACTTTTTTGCTTCATAATAAGATTTAGGAAGTACCTCCCACTCGGCAGTGCATCTCTTACCAACTCCGACACATCTTCAAATGCCTTTACAGTCAAATTATTCTCCGACTTCACATGAAGTAACCTAACAACGAAGGACAAGTTCGAGTACTTCTTACACCCAGGATACAACTCTCACTCATCATTCGCCCATAACTTGGGATACGCAAAAAACACTTTTCTAGAACCCGATTCATTTGTTTCAGGACCAGCTATATTTTGACTAACATTCCCATCAACCCATGCTCCCGCCTCAAAATCTTCTAACATGTCTCTTATATTATCGTTTATGTTTCCTTAGAATCATCACTGCTTGGCTTAGGTTCTAAAGTCACTATCGGTTAGAAGGTTCTAAAATTGATTCTCCATGAAATACCCAATGAGTGTAACTCTGGTCAAACCTAATTATGAACAAATGATCCTCCATCTCGTCTACACGTTGGAACAACACATTCTTACATCTCTTACATGGACATCTTATAATCCACGATTATCTTCATAACTACGGGCAACACTCATAAAATTATGAACACCATCACTATATTTCACACTTTTGAGTCTATTAGCCTCATAAATCCAGTTTTTATTGTTCCTTCAAAGACGAAAATACAAACAATGATGAGATTCATACTTAACTCTAATTTCTTCGGGTGATAGTTCTATCCCATTCAAGTTTACAATATCATGTACTGCACGTAATTGACCCGACCATTGTGACCAATGCTTTAGAAATTTCGACAGCATTTTCTCTCAGTCTCTAGATACACGCCTACAACATTGAGTATAAACACCTACCATTGAAGGCGAGTGTGTAAGCTCAATGCTGAATGTGTATCCGAAGGACAAAAGGAGATTTGCATCGAAATTTCTAAACACATATGTCACAATAGCATATACAATTATGCACATTATGGATATTGTAAACTCAAACTGTCCATAATATGAACAATTCAAGAATTACATCGAGTTCGTTATATAAACTCAGCGTAATTCTTAAACGGGGCTAAGACTACTAAATTAATGCATGAAACATAATAGCAAAAACTATTCGGACGAGTGAGAACCGTCCGAACCATACATATGAATGTTCGAATGCTTTAGCAATGCGTCCAAACGAAACAAGAGCGTTCGTCCATACTGTGATTGTCAAAGATGTGTTCTTCTATGAACAGACAAAAAATAACGTATAAATCATCTCAAAATCAACCCAAATCGCAAACACTTCAATATAAACATATTACAACTAAGCTCAAACTCCATAGCCATCATTTTAGAACCTAGAAATTTGAAAAACACATGCTTTGATATACTACAATCTATACTTTTTATCCTAAAATCAATAAAATTTTAAACCCACTAGCCTTAAATGCAATCTAATGGGAAATCTTTCTCGAGTTGCTCCTTCCAATCCATTTTCAGTAAGATTGAACGCCCAAAATTAGCTCCTGACTTATCTTCCTCAAATCTCAAAATTTCAATATTTTGCCTGTTACTTCACGCTGTCTGTGGTTTCCCCTCTTTTATCTGCACAAATCTCGTTCGAATGCTCTTAAGTATGTGCAGATGCCTACGTGTCTAATTTTTCAAGAGAATTCATTGCCGCCTAAAATTTTAGACCGTTCGCACTAATACAGAGGCGTCAAAACAATTTCTAATAGTTGACGACACCGTTTTGCATCCACAAATGACAGCGTTTCTACATATACATGGAAGCAAATGACTATTCACGACTCTATCCAAATGTAAAATAACTACGTCTGCACGAAGAACAATCTCGACGACATTATTTTCCATCCAACCGGACAATGTATCTTCGTTTACTTGCAAACAATTCATGCCTCACATCACCATTCGGACATCGTTTTGTCAAGTTTATTTTATAAAATACGACATCGTTTGACTTCACAGTAAACCATCTGGATGCTTATGTAGTCATTCGAACGGTTTTTAACGACCTAATTTTTTTTTATAACTCATACCATTCAATTTATTACTAATTTTTAAATTATCCAAGTGTGTTAATAAAAAATATAAA
The DNA here is from genome assembly GCA_003952965.2 of Morella rubra. Taxonomy (NCBI): domain Eukaryota; kingdom Viridiplantae; phylum Streptophyta; class Magnoliopsida; order Fagales; family Myricaceae; genus Morella; species Morella rubra. The sequence continues at coordinate 15,706,126 of CM025856.1, read as the reverse complement.
CCTAAGTGTGTCCGTTAAAAATATATTAGTCACAAATATAAACTCAATTAGTGTGTTAATAACATAAATTACTCTATGTGTGTTAGATAATAGTTTTGAAGTTCGAAGTTTGAAAGAGTATAACAAAATGAGAAACACAACATAAGATAACATGTTTAACTAATGATGAATAAATAGAAATACACATATAATAACCATAAATATCCATGTCCAAAATATAAACCAAATATACGACTATATCAAATGCCTTAAAAATATAATATAAATAAAAAAATAAACTATTGCTCCTCAGGCATGATTTGTAGAACAACATATACTTTCTTCATATGCTCCTCCATCTTCCCAACCCACCTTGTGAGGGCCTGTAACTGTCCCACAGGTGAGACATTCTTCATATTAGACCAAACTGCCTCAGCTGGGAGTCCAGTTGGCCAACGGTAGTCTCTAGACCTTGAGCCGATTGATATCATTGAGCACTTGCTGGGTGAGCTGCATCTCCGCTAGCACAGTCGAACTCAACTATTCCTTCAGATCCGCCAAAAAGTGACTTGCCTAACTTGGTCGCTCCCCCTGAACTCCCTAGGTTGAGCTCTAACTGGGATCCTAGTCCTCAGTTCGGAGAGGTTGCCCCCCATGTCTACCAATAGCTGATCACACGACATAAACTCGACGTGTCTGGGCCATAAAACGCAAGAAGGTAGTCTTGTTGATAGAGCCAAATGGATATCCCTTCAGCTTGTCAGCGCCCTTAGGTATGGCGTGGAGGAACTGCATCAGTAGAGCTCCGTACAACGGAAAATCCATATAATGTGATATGTCATTCGCACGGAAGGTCATGAATATATATCCAGCCAGATCAAATGGTGCCCCCTGTCCAACCTACAACATCAACTTGGCTTGGTGAAAATGCAACATATGTTGTGTGTTTCTTCGGGTCCATGCAGTAGGATATAAACTGTCTGGACAGTAGTCTATTGACTTTGTGTGACGTGGAATGACATGTTTGTCTGAATAAACGTCACGTCACGTCACGTCCGGACGTGCTGATACGCGTGTGGATGGTTACAACTGTTTTCAATCGTCGTCCTCATTAAACGCGCGTAAGCCATTAGACTGTTATGTAGACGTCCAGAAGGTGTTCAGGACATCCTGACGCATTTTAAAATAATTTTTAATGGTGACCGTCGTCCGCATTAAACACGTGTATGCCACGCGGAGGTTTCTATACCGTTCGTTGATGTTTGATGTTACGCGTCCGAACGTGTTGTTACACCGTGCGGAAGCGTACCAGATTAGTTCAACATTACTTAATTCATTAATTGATTAATGATCCAATTTAATTAATTTAATTCACCCAATTTAATTTATTTAAATAATTTAACAAGCCAAATGTAATTCACTATAAAATTTTAACTTAACCAAATTATTTTGCACTGCATTTTGACTACATAAATCATACATATAGTTAAACATACTTTTGTACTAAATGTTCGTTATAACTAATTATACTAACTGTTCGGTTAACTTAGCACTCGTGTAATAAATCAAAACTAATGAAAAATCATAATTAATATAAAGTATCAAAGATAAAAATACCAAATGAAAAACTTAAATATAAAGTATAGTATAAGCTGAAGACTAACAACACATAAGTAAATAATAGCGAAAAAATATAAGCCGGAGATTAGTTTGAATCACAAGCGGGAGACTAACAAAGCATCAGTCAGAGACTAGTCTCAATCACGACGACAAGCTTGCTCGTCGAGATCTTGTCAAGGGCGTCACAAACATGCTCCAATTGCTCCTCCATAATATTCACCCATTTGAGGAGCGTCCGTAGCTGTATCGGACTAGTACTGAGAGATTGGTACAATTGAGACACGTGTTTTGTCATGGAAGTCCGTTCCTGACCCCTCTTTGTTAGAGCACAATTATTCTCCAGAGTGGTCAAGCGGGTATGGAGACCCATGCACAACGCAAGCATTGGCACCACCACCATTCGGACACTCTCCCTCAGCTCTACTATCATAGCGTCCGCCCAAGCTGGCCCTCTATCTATGGGCCGGCCTTGGTGATACTTTTCTCTGACCGATCCATTGCCAACCTAACAAAAACCGTCCGAACGTAAGCAAAAATCCCTTGTATGGAAACAAACGATGACATTTCCTATTACAATGCATCCAAACGAAGTTTAACCCGTTCGGACAGTCTAGATGAAGCGTCTGAATGGTGCTTTGATGAACACAAAGGAAACAATCTTATTATCCACCAAAAAGTAATAAAATTGCATGAAATTGAAAAACAAAGGCACGAAAAAGGTATTACATGAAGTTATAAGTATAGATCTCGAACCAACGACCAAATATGGTGAAAATGTTTGAGAGAAAAGTTTGATAGAAAAGTTTGATAGAAAAGATAGTGTAAATGTAATTTTGACAAAGGCTTGCAGGTTTTATGTTACAAGATACGCGTTCGCACAGTTGCAACAGGCGTTCGGATGGTTTTTGTGAGTCCAAATATTAACCCAAGATGGGGTGAATTAAGTTTATCAAAAACTTAGCCTTTTTTGAGAAAAAAACAGATTTGAAAAATATTTAATGCTATAGCCAATGATAAACAATAAATAATAGCAATAATGTAAAAAGTATGGAAGAGAGATAACACCACTATTTTTAGGTGGTTCGGCCAAGACTTGCCTACATTCACCCCCAAGGCTATTGCCTTCCTTGGGCTTCTCCACTATAATCCAATAGTGTCTACAACTTAGCTTCGGGTGCTAAGTGACCGTTACAAGAGTTTTCCTAGCTCACTCTTCAACTCGTACACAAATCTCAAAATCTATGAGATTTCTTCTATCCTCACGGGTAGGCCCAAGTGTATCCCACACTTAAAAGGTTTTCAAAGTTTAATGAGGAATGAATAACAATAACTCTCAAAACCAAATCAGCAAAACAAAGCTCAATAAATGGCTACAAGACAAGATCTGATGATGATGACAGCAATACAGACCAGATCTTCTTGGAAAACATGCAGCCTTTGTCTTTTCTTTTTCTCTCACTTTTTGAAGGCTAGGTCAGGATTGATGATGTAGAGAGGCAAATGGTGTGCAAAAGATATCTTTTCTTTCTCCATAAGGTTCCCTTTATAGAAATTCAGCTTTGGGGAGTCTTGAGGGCTTTTTTGAAATGTTGGAGGGGTGCACTAAGGGCCATAACGTCTTGATTCACGTCCTAAGTTATTTTTTTTAAAATAGAGTTCCTGCAAGAAGTTTCGACACATACATGTCTATGTGTCGACACCTTTATCAAGTCTGGAACTAACTCGCAGGTGCCTGTGCATGTGTCGACACTTTGCATCCCATGTGTTGACACCATCAAAATGACATTCTAGCAGCAGTGCTATGTGTCAACACCATGTCAATCATGTGTCGACACCATCTTAGTAGATAGAGTTATTCAGTACTTTTTAAAAATCTTCGAGAACTTACATCCATTTGGATGTTTGTTGCGGTTCGGATGGTTTCGACACCTCTTGTGAAGTATTGCAACATGGAACCACACAATTCGTTGAAGAAGCATTCATACCTGCACAGAATTCTTTTTAGCATCCGGACGCATTATTTTTTTGCATTGGAACACTCGTGTATATGTTCGGACGGTGTTGAGTATTCATGAAATTTTTAGTACGTCACTATGTGCTGACATCATTATTCGTTAGGTCAAAGTTTGTTCATGTTACCAGAACAACATCTGACAGATTTGACAAATTTGTGATGATTCTAATCATCACTCAGTTAACGATTTGGAGGTTTTTAAAGATGACAAATTCCTTTTTAAAGATCTTTACAATGAAAACAAAAAGCTCCCCTGAGAACAAGTGGAGGTTTTTCAAAATAGTTTTGCAAAGGGCTTTGATTTTTAGAAAATTTTGCAAGAGTCTCCTTTGTATTTAGAGGTTTCCAAAAATTTTAAACCTATTAGAAACACTTCTATATCATCCTCCAAACTTCTCAAACTCTATAATATGATTTCAGATCACAAACACTTCAATATTCTTGAAATAAACAGGAGTTTTAATCAATGAAGATGCTTTGCAAATGAGAGAGAGTATTATAATAAATAAGATACCATTTTTAATCAGAGTTAAGTAAGGATAGAAAGAATTAACACAAACTCATCCATAAGAAGTAATCGTATATCATCAAAGTCAAGCAATTACAAAGATATATGAAAATGCAATGAAATGTTTCTCAAAGTCTAAGAGTACAATATTACATATACTTCTCCCCCTTTGGCATCATCAAAAAGAGAGGGAGGGTAAGGAGAAAGGTAAGGGTAATGGCTAAGCTATACAAGGCAATGACCAGGTCAATCTGATACTTGCGAAGAAATGCAGTCCAAGAATGGCTGAACCATTTGACCAACTCTCAACACTGGGCCGAAGATTTCTGTCCTTGTTGATGAAGATGTCACATGTTTGAGTCACATCAGAAGCTATTCTCGAAACCAAGTCTGTCATCTGATCTTGAGTCGAAGTCAGCTTGGTTATCTTCGTAATAAATGACTGTCTCCAATCCCACAACATCTATCTATAGGTAGTGATCATGTTGTTGTAGTGGTGGCGAGTGGAGCGAACCTCACAACTGATAATCTCTATGTTTGTAGAGTGAGAGGCTAGAATGGATTTGAGCTTATCAAACCCAACCCACATATCACAGTGAACCAACAACACCTGATCCTAAGATATGAGACTGAGGCTTTTAGGGGCCAAGCTAGTCTCATGAGAGCCCGAAATTGCTGATTTGCCCGCTGTTGGAGTACGTGGAGAGGCTGTAGCTGAAATAGAACTTTCTGGTCTGTCCTCTACCTGGCTTCCATTTCTTCTGGATCTCTTCTTCAGCTTCTTCTTCCTCAGCTTCTTCTTCTTGAATCTTTTGAGAAGGAGTTGCCACTGCCTTCTTCACCCACTGATCATCTCATTCTAAACAAAGCCCGTGAGTCTCAAAGTCTTCTAATTATATTCCATTTCTTCTCCATTTATGTCAACATCATGCAAATCAAATATCTAAGTAAAGAGCTTCCCATAAGGCAATCCCTGCCTTTTCTTCTCATAAGTTGCCTTCATATGGTTCAATAGGAGGTGGCCAAGATTCATTTGGTGCCTCGTAATCAGGCAGTACATCACAAACATATCAGAAAAGTAACATATTCAAACTTTATCGTCATGGGAAGAATAATGTTACAGAAAATGTGATGAGCAATCCCCTGTGGACATTAAAGTCACTGGCAATGGTTTCACAATCTCATCCAATTCAGGGTTATCCAAATAACCTGAGAATATCAATGGGCTTTACATTAACATCCCAGCCCATATGTATGATTCAAAGAATTTCACCCTAATTTGGGGGAAAGGGCTACAACATTAAGCCCATTCATAGATAAGTCAATTCTTTCCCTTCACAAACCCAAAAGCAACCTTAGACATATCAAAATGAAAATTTGCATATGACTGCTTCACCAAATAGGGAAATTAATCACACTTCAAACTTATGAAAATTAGACCAACCTGAGCATCAAACAACTCTTGAAAATCGAAGCCATTCTCCGTAAACCATGACAACAAAACCAACGGCCAGAGATTACCTTTCATTTAAAATCACTGTGAAATCTTTGCTGATGGAGTCTTGCTCGAAATGGAAGACCTCTGATGGAGCAGCAGAGTCTTCTTCTCTTCTTGGTCTCTGCCTTGGCCTAGATGATTTCCATGGTCGAAGACTCTCTTCCTTCGCCACTAGACATCTCGGATGCAACGATTAGGGTTTTATTTGGAGGAGAGGGAGAGGGTATGTGGTCTGTGGTGGAGGAGAGATTATTGGGTGAGATTTAGGGCACGAGAGAGAGAGGATGTGAGGTTTAGCGGTGGGAAGAGAGGTGCAGCTGAGAGGTTAGGACACGGGTGAGTTTGAAATTGAGGGAGAAATGATTTTAGGTCGAATGAGGTTAAGTATATGAGGTGTTGACTCATTAAATGTAAGAGAAGTTAATGAATGCAAATGAATCAATGTTTTAAAAACTGTCCATTCGAAACATGTGTCAACACATATGGAAGCATGTCGACACATTACATATGCACAGGACTATGTGTCGAAACATAGGAAAACATGTGTCGACACTTACTCAACAGTCTTCTCAAGGAACACACAGTGTGTCGACACATGGTTGAATAGTGTCGACACATACAAATTCCAGAGAAAACAGTCAAGCAAGTCCAGAAGTGTCGACACTTGAGAACTCAAGTGCTGACACATGACATGCAAATGTGTAAAATGACATGTTTTCAAATAGAAAATGTATGATGCAATCCAATTAAGCATGAAAACATATAATCACCTCAAATATCATCCAACCAATACACGAATGATACAATAAGCAATTCATTTCAAAATCAATCATTCGAGGGGAAACATATACGATCTCTTGACGAATGAAGCAGAAACGATCTCATTGAGAGGTTTCATGAATATATCAGCAAGTTGAAGATCTGTGCTTACAAACTCAAGAATAATGTCACCTTTTTGAGCATGATCATAGAAAATGATGTTTGATCTCAATATGTTTAGTCCTAGAGTGCTGAATGGATTTTTAGAAAGGTTTATGGCACTCGTGTTATCACACTTAATCGGGATGAGAGAAAAATGAAGATTAAAATCTTCCAGTTGTTGTTTCATCCATAATATTTGTGTGCAACAGTTACCAACACAATATACTCAGCTTCTGTGGTTGATAAAGCACAGAATTTTATTTCTTACAAAACCAAGACACTAGAGATGGGCCAAGAAACTGACGTGCACCACTAGTGCTTTTTCTATCAATTTTACAACCAACATAATCAGCATCCGAGTATCCTTGCAAATTAAATTCAACACTTTTTTTGGATAAAACAACCAAGATCTTGTGTATCAACAAGGTAACGAAATATCTTTTTAACCGCAAGGAGGTGAGACTCCTTAGGGCAAGACTGAAATCTCGCACACATGCACACACTAAACATGATATCAGGTCTACTTATAGTAAGGTAAAGTAAAGAGCCAATCATACCTCGATACTCATTTGAATGTCTTTACCTTTTTCATCCTTTCCATTTTAGTTAATGGACTCATTGGTGTAATAATTGTTTTGAGTTGTCCATCCACTTGTGTACTTAGCTTGGTTAATGAAGATGCCCTCATGATTTTGCTTAATCTGAAGCCTGAGAAAGTGAGGCTCATCTTGAATTCACTTTCATGATTTTGAAAAATTCTTTACAAAGAGACTCATTAGTAGAACAAATATGATATATCAACATAAATTTGAACGATGTTCAGTAAAGAGAGTGGTATCTAATACCTCATGAAAATCATTTTCAATAAGGAACTGTTCATACCATGGGTGCTTGCTTCAAGCCATATAATCTTTTGTCTTGAACACATATGTGGTAGCTTTTCAGGAGGTTGTTCTACATACACTTCCTCAGAAAGATAACGTTAAGAAAAACACATTTCACATCCATTTGAAATAATTTGAAATCTTTAAAACATGCAAATGCAAGCAACATGCCAATAGATTCTAAGCGAGCAACTGGTGCGAAGGTTTCATCAAAATCGATTCCTCTTCTTGATTATAACCTTGGGCTACCAACCTTGCCTTGTTCCTCACTACAACCCAGATTCATCCATTTTGTACCAATAATAGATGATCTTTGGTCTAGGAACTAGATGTCATACCTAATTTTTCTCAAACTGTTTTAATTCATCCTCCATGGCATGGATCCAACTTTCATCATCTTTTGCCTCAGAAATATTCTTTGGCTCAATTTGAGAAAGTAAGCAAAATTATTAGCTTGATTATAAGAAGAGCGAGTTCTTACACCTTTCTCAACATTACCAATGACTTGATCAATAGATGATTTCTGACAAACTTCCAAGCCTTTGGTAGATCGTTGTTGCTTTGAGGTGTTTCTTCTTCTTCAAGATCTTGTACATCTTGCTCTTGTGGTGAGAACTTCTTTCACTTCATTGTAGCTGGTTTCTCACTTTCTTTCTCAAGATCTACAACATCATCGTCATCTCTTTTCATAGAAACGTTAGATTCATCAAATACCACATGAATAGATTCTTCAACAACTAAAGTTCTCTTATTAAAAACATGATAAGCTTTACTAGAAATAGAATAACCAAGAAATATACCTTCATCAGCTTTCAAAAACTTACCCAAGTTGTCTTTGTTGTTGTTGAGAATGAAACACTTGCAACCAAACACATAAAAATAACCAATGTTGGGTTTTCTATTTTTCCATAATCATATGAGTTTTCTTAAGAATTGGCTTATCATACATCAGTTCATGACATAACAGCTAGTGTTAATAGCTTCTGCCAAAAATAGTCTGGCAAGTTATTTTCACAAAGCATGGTCCTCGCCATTTCTTCAAGAGTCCTATTCTTCCTCTCAACAACCCCGTTTTGTTGAGGAGTCTTAGGAGCCGAGAAGTTATGGTTTATACCAAAATCACCACAAAATTTTGCAAAGGAGTTTTCAAATTCTTTTCCATGGTCACTCCTTATGCTAGAAATAGCAAAACCTTTTTCATTTTGAACTCAAATGCATCAAAGGCCTCTCAATTTTTCAAAGGCCTCATCCTTATGAGCTAAGAAAAGAACCCATGTAAATCTACTGTAATCATCAACCAACAAAGCCATATCGTTTGCCACCCAAGCTTGAATTCGGGTTGGACCAAACAAGTCCATGTGTAGAAGTTGAAGTGGCCTAGAAGTGGACACAATATTTTTGGGTTTAAAAGATATTCTAGTTTGTTTGCCTTTTTGACAAGCAGCACAAATTTTATCCTTTTCATAAACAAGGTTAGGCAAACTTCCTTTTTGGCTAGTTTGAAATAAGTCATGCTTGCATGAGCAAGTATTTTATGCCACAGCCAACTATCTTGTCATTTAGAGAGAAAAGACATTTTACATTTTCAGAAGAGATATTCTCTAAGTGAACAACATACACATTTTCTTGTCGATGTCCGACAAACAAGACTTTCTTGTCTTCAATGTTTTCAACAATGCATATTGATGATTTTAAATATAACTCGGTTTCCCTTATCACCAAAAGTAATCAATCCTTTTTCTTTAAGAGATTTGAACCAACTCTTATCCCCGTCATGTGCTTGGAGCATCCGCTATCAAGAACCCAATGTTCCTTGACTTCAATTGTCTTCAAGCACTCCTACAAAAAGAATCACTTCTTGATTTTTGGTACCCAAATCATTTTGGGTCCTTTGGTGTTAGAAACGTTTCCTTCACCTTGTCCTTAGGAATCTAAAAAAATTTAATACCACTAGAAGATTTCTTTCTAGTTGGACAAGTGTGTGAATATGTCCAGATTTACCACAAAAGTTGCACAATCTAAATGATGTAGATGATTTTTGATCATATAAGAATAAGATTTTTTATCATTGAAAGAATCATAACCAATGCAATTTTTGTTGAAACAACACCTTTGAGAACCAAGAAGAATATCAAGGTTTTCTTTCCTTGAGTAACCTTGCAAGATCATTTGTAAGAGTTTCAACTTTCACTTTCAGCAATCAAAAGACTTGTTTTGTTTTGCAAAGGTATTTCATTTTCTTCCTTGATCCTTGCAAGATCATCTCTAAGAGTAAACACTTGACTTTTCAAAGTATCGTTCTCTTTTGAAACATTTTCAAAATTTTTTTGAGAGAACTATATTTTGAAACAATTCTTTTTAGTTCAAGGTATTGTCATCAAATGCATCTTGTAATTCATCAAATGAAAAGCATTGAGTATGTGAAGATTGTACCTCATCCTCGCTATCCTTTGCCATCAAACAAAGGTTTGCAACTTCCTCTTCTTCACTTTCTCTTTCACTCTCGTCTGATTCTCCCATGCGGCTAAGAATGCTTTCTTCTTATCCTTGAAGTCTCTTGACTTCTTGTGCGGTTCATGTTGGGGCATTCAGACTTGATATGACCAGCTTTTTACATCCAAAGCAAATGGTCTCATTCTTTTTGCTGCTATCACCCTTGAAGTTGTTCTTCTTTGGGTACCTCTTGTCACCTTGCTTCTTTTTAAAGAACTTCTTAAATTTTTTGTAAACAAGGTCATTTCATCATCATTAGAAGATTCTTCACTACTAGAGTAAGAAGCTTTCAAGGCAATTCCTCTTTTTCCCTTTTCTTCAATCTCATCTCCTTTAGCTTGGTTCATCTCGTGGGTCATGAGAGATCCCATAAGTTCATCAAGAGATAATTTTGTTAAATCCTTGGCTTCCTGAATAGCTGTAACTTTAGGTTCCCAAGCTTAGGAAGACACCTGAGAATTTTTCTCACCATTTCACATTAGTATAGACTTTACCAAGAGATTTCAATTCATTGATAATATCAGTAAAGCGAGTAAACATGGTAGAGATAGATTCATCAGATTTCATTTTAAACAGTTCATAGCTATGCACAAGCATACTAATCTTGTTCTCCTTAACTTGATTAGTACCTTCATGAGTAACTAACAATTTTTCCCATATTTCCTTAGCAGATTCACAACCAGAAACACGGTTAAATTCGTTAGCATCAAGAGCACAATATAAAACATTCATAGCTTTAGCATTTAAAGACATAAGTTATGATCAGCTTCATCCCAATCTTTTTCTTTATGCATGGCATCATCCTTAGGAAGTCTAGGGCTGTTTGTGATAATTTCCAAAGATCATAGTCCACGGCTTGAATGTAGATTTTCATCCTTGCTTCCAATAGTTGTAGCACGTTCCATTGAACAAAGAAGGCGGTTAGTGGATTGACCTTCAGACAACGAAGAGCTAACAAGAGTAGTCATTAGTAAAGATAATAAACCTCAGCTCTGATACCAATTGTGAGTCTAAATAACAACCCAAGAGAGGGGGGGGGGTGAATTGGGTTTATAAAAAATTAGCCTTTTTGATAAAAACGCAGATCTGAAAATATTTAATGCTATAGCCAAAGATAAACAATAAATAATAGCAATAAAGTAAAGAGTAGGGAAGAGAGATAACACTGCTATTTTAGGTGGTTCGGCCAAGACTTGCCTACGTCCACCCCAAGGCTATTGCTTCCTTGGGCTTCTCCACTATAATCCAATAGTGTTTACAACTTAGCTTCTGGGTGCTAAGTATTATAAAAGTTTTCCCAGCTCACTCTTCAACTTGTACACAAATCTCAAAGCTATGAGATTTCTTCTATCCTCACGGGTAGGCCCAAGTGTATCCCACACTCAAAAGGTTTTCAAAGTTTAATGAGGAAGTGTTGAATGACACAAATCTCAAATTCTATGAGATTTCTTCTAGGGTAGGCCCAAGTGTATCCCACACTCAATAGCTCTCAAAGCCAAATCAACAAAACAAAAGCTCAATAAATGGCTACAAGACAAGATCTGATGATGATGACAGCAATGACAGACCAGATCTGTTGGAAAACGTGCAGCCCTGGTCTTTTGCGCTTTTCTCTAACTTTTTGGAGGCTAGGTCAAGATTGATGATGTAGAGAGGCAAAAAGTGTGCAAAAGTCTCTTTTCTCTCTCCATAAGTTTCCCTTTATAGGTCTTCAGCTTTGGGGGTCCAGAGGGCCTTTTTGGAATGTTGGAGAGGTGCCCTAAGTGCCATAATGTCTTGATTCGCGTGCTGAGTCATCTTTTTAAAAACAGAGTTCCCACAACATGTGTTGACACATATATGCCTATGTGTCGACACCTTCATCAAGTCTTGGAACTGACTTGCAGGTGCCTGTGCATGTGTTGACATTTCTTTCATCATGTGTCAACACCATCTTCACATATGTGACATTTTGCTCCCATGTGTCGACACAATCAAAATGACATTTTGGCTACAGTGCTATGTGTCGACACCATGTGTCAACACCATCTAGGCAGATAGAGTTTTTCAGTGCTTTTTGATATGCAATCCATTCCGTTTTAACATGAAAACTCTTACAATGAAAAATATCATAGTTTAGGTGCATGCCAGGTGTTTAAATCAATATAGGGCATAATGAATTAAAGAGAGATATAAATACAATTGAGTACTCTCGTTGAATAGTGGATTGACAACCATGTATCCTAAAAATACTCCAAAGCTATTTTGTCATTTGTTATCATCAAAATTGAGTTAGATAGCTCAAGAAGCAACCTTGGGCTAACAGTTTTTAACGGTTAGATTCACACGTGGCCCAATCAAATTCAACCTCATTAAATATGGCAGATTTGAAAATCTTCGATAACTCATGTCCATTCAGAGGGTTTGTTGCAGTCCAGACGGTTTCGACATCTCGTGTGTGAAGTATTGCAACGTGGAACCACACGATTCGCTGAAGAAGCATTCATACCTGTACGAACTTCTTTTTAGCATCCGGATGCATTAATTTTTTCCGCGTTGGAACGCTTGTGTATATGTCCGGACGGTGTTGAGTATTCATGACGATTTTTAATACGTCACTATGTGCTGATGATCATTATTTGTTAGGTCAAGTCTGTTCAAACTTTGTCAAAACAACGTCCGGACGGACTTGACAAATTTGTGATGATTCTAATCGTCACTCAGTTACAACGATTTGGAATTTGTCACCCAGATACACGTCCGAATGGTGTGGTAATACGTCTGGACAGACTTTAACTATTTGTGACGAGCTGTATTTTGTCGCACCACAAATTCGTCCGAACGGTATTAGAACTTGTCTGGATGGTTTTGGTGTTCTTAGATGATTGTGGGTGATGAAATTAATTTTTTGTTAGGGAAAGTGACTTTAGGTGACAAAATTTGGTTGACACAAAAATTTTGTCACCTAATGTCTCATTTTTTGCAGTGTAGGAAATTTAAATGAAGTTGCAGCGGGCTGGCAAAGTGGATAATATATATTCGAGGTTAGCTGTCATGAATGTCTCGATCGAGCTCTAATAACATGCATGTCACTATGTCAGACAAAGTAGAGAAGGGTTGAAATTAATGCTCAACGATGGATTTTGGAACTAAAGTCATAAAATGAACAATATCTTTGATTTGCTTTTCTGGAATTTGTCGACCTACGGTAGAATTAATAACAGCGGGTTCTGGCCGGTATGTATGATATATATGTTGTCTCGGAGCTGATTTTCAGGTAACACTTGATCTGTTTGTGTCTGATGTAAGAAGTTCTTGAAACTACAGCACTTGAAAAAAGAAATATATATGCGGCAAGAAGATTTTTCAAGTGGCAATGTGGCATAACGGATATATAACAAAAGGGATCCTGTCCGAAAAAGCAGGAAAATTTACTAAGCAGGGTTAGGAAAAGACTGAACAAAGTGAAACATGACGCAGGCAATTAATTTCAAATTCTCTCCATCAAACCTTTTATGACTGGTCCAAAACCCACTCTACCAAAGCCCTAGATCCCAAAATCTAGAATAGACGAGCTGAGATGCCCACTAGAGCAAGAAAGGGTGGGATGGGGAGGAATCTTGTTAAAAGCAGGAAGGTGACCTCCGAAAGACAAAAGAAACGTACAGAAGGTATAATTTGTACAGGTTTTGCTCAAGTTCATTCAGCTGGGACGACATGCCTACACCCACTTTGTAATTGACAATTCTTTTATCACCCTAGTTGAATAGAGAATCCATAATTAAGTCAACCCCGGCCCAGATGGTGTCGAGTTTGGCATAAACTCCAGTTGTTCCAGGAACACAGCCACAGCACTCTTAATCAACGTCTACAAGAGTGAACAAGCTTTCTTTTGAAATGGCTGAAAAACCCTCCAATGATAACAGGGGTCGAGCTTTGTTGGTTAACGCATCATTAGAGTTGAGACCAAGAAGAAGGAAAATTGATTATCTTTTTGTATCGAAGAGGGAGCTAGCTAGTGCAAAATATAAAACAAAACTACATGCTGAAATGAGAAATATGAGCAGAAAGCAACTACAGAAAATTTGTTTTAGATCAACAAAGATCTGTAAACTCACTTTAAGTAGACAAAAGCTTTAAAAGCGAGGTTGCGAGATCCATACCTAAGTCTTTATAATTGTTTTTCCTCTACTTTTGCTCCTCCCAGAGGCATGATGAACAAAGTCTTCTAATTCTTTAGGGAACAAGGACCACATAACATGTTCTCTAAACAGTTGGGTTTCATGCCGAGAAGTACGGTAAGAAGCAGAAGATTGGCTATTGAAACTTTTGGCGAGAAGCAATAATCTTGGAACATATATCAAGATGCGGTTCAATATATATATATATATACAATTGGAGACGGGATATATTCCATACCTCTGTAATTTCTTTAGGGGAAGTTGGGAATATGTAAAGGTGCATTTCCGCAGAAGTTTTCAAAGGAAATGGAATATTAGTTCACTGTCTTTTCAGAATTTTTCCTCACCATCCAATATTTAATGGCGTTTCAATCTATATACCCAGAGTTTTCCAGACAGACAGCTCGCGGATATCATATTAATTAGCCACCCAACAAAAGGAAAAGAGAAGTGCAGTAAGAATCGCATTTTCCTTCGGACATGCAGATCATACATATAAGTTTTTCTGCACCGCGGGGAAGAAGAGAGGAGTTTGAAATTGAAATATATAGCTACCTTTTATTTTAATGGTTTTTCGTATAGTTCAGTAGCTACCATTTAATATTTCTGTAAGTTGGACGACTTAGGTTTGAAGATAGCTAGAGAGGCTTCTTCCTAGCTATGCCATTTAATTTCTCTAAATTTTTATTCTTTCGTTTTTTTATATCTACTTTCCCTTCTGGGTACACGTGGTAATTATTGTATAACTTGCTGAATTTAGCATCTTAATTGTCCGTTTTATCTTCCCCTCATCAAGTTGCTTGAGCGTTTACATGCGTTTGATGTTCCTTTTGGCAACTGTTTATCTGTGGCCAATCAGCTATGCTAGCAGCAGGTCCTATGCTTTGGAAGGACAACTAGCATCAGTTAAAGCGTCGAGATATAGATAAACATGGGATTTCAGATTATTTGAACAGTACCAAATGACTTTTCCTTTCGACAGGTGTGCATAATTGTCTTTTACTGCACATGTGATGCCACTATCAAATCATAGATTAGGTGATGTTCATTAACATACAATTAGTACTAATTAAAGTACCGCACCAAAAAAAAAAAAAAAAAACCAAATAACAAATCGAGTTCATGTTTCTTACTTATGATTTGTCTAGAGTAAATATTAAACAAAACCCAACACTTTACAAAATAAAAAAAATTTAAGTTGACAATCTTTTATTTAAATCTTCCAACATTTTATTTTAAATAAGTCATTAATGAATCGAATTCCTCAGTCTGTCATGTTATTATGACGGTGAATTATTCTTAAATCTCCTTTTCTTTTTATTCTCGTTCTTTTCCTTCGGAATCTTCATTCCACGAGATTATGAAATTTAATTGGAAACATACGAGCATCTAATAATTATATATAAGTGGCGTACATAAGCTAAATCAATTCACTAAATTAAAATATTAAACCTGTCACACACTTTAGTACTATCCTACCCTTCTAAAATAAACGGGAAAGTCACACTCCCGATTATGAAGTGGGGGATGAATTAACAAGCATAGTATCAAGATTGTGACCCATAAACAACTTTGAACCAGAGAAAAAACGTCTACTCCAAGTCACAATGGATGAAGATCTCCTGCTGATTGCCACATGTCAACACTGTAACCTGCAGATGACGCTCCTAGTCCAATTGGTCATAATTCTTGCATTTTATATACCAGCCCAGAGTCCCATGTCCCGACCGGACCTCACAAAGATTGGCAAGAAGCTAAGATGATTTGCTGTGGCATACAGTGAAATGATCTCTAGTTGAACACTGATAGTAGGTAATCTAACACTAGGTTCCTTTGTTTATTATTAATCAGCGCTTTTTAGGTCTTAGTTTGGTTGTATCTAGACTGTAAGGATAACACGTGCATATTTGTTATCCACAAGTTCAAATTAACAACATTGTTTAAGCATACTTATCTCGAACTTATTGAAAACATTGAAGAGATTAAGGGCCACAATGGGGGTTTGGAGGGGACCAGTTCTCCGTAATTGATAAGTTTGGGTCTTCTTTCTGATGTAGATTGCTTCCACAAGCCCCCATAGGCGTACACATAATGAACTTGGAAACTCGCCCTTCGTAAGATTAGAGGACAAAAAAAAGAAAAAGAAAAGGCTAGCTAGCCCTCCATTAATGAACTCTAATGAGCAGTGGACAAGACGACAAGTTGGTAAGTTTGATAAAAGAGGCCAAGTTATACTAGAGATAAGGTTAAAAGCTCAAATAGGGTGCTCTCATAATATATAATCGCGCTCCGAACGTAATAAGAAGCAAAAACTTTGAAATAGTTTAAAACACAAAAGGGAATTTTATCTAGAAAATACCTTTACCATGTGAGGAACCTTTACCATGTACATGCTGCACATACAGATAGACATGCGTACATATATATGCTTCTATATATATAGCAGCCAGACCTGAGAGGAAGCAACGTGTCTGTGTTTGACAGGATCAAATTAAGTCTCTTCTTTATAGAGATGGTTGATAATACGGGCAATAATTCCGACAGGGAAGGGTTTAAGTACCATTTTGCTGGAGTTAATAGTGCCTCAGGTGAAGATGGGGTCATGAAAGAGCAAGATCGGTTACTTCCGATAGCTAATGTTGGCCGGATCATGAAGCAGATTCTTCCTCCAAACGCAAAAATCTCCAAAGAAGCCAAAGAAACCATGCAAGAATGCGTATCCGAGTTCATAAGCTTTGTTACTGGAGAAGCTTCAGACAAGTGTCACAAGGAGAAGCGCAAGACAGTGAACGGGGACGATATTTGCTGGGCTATGGCAACGCTTGGTTTTGATGACTATGCTGAGCCCTTGAAGAGATATTTGCAAAGGTATAGAGAGTTGGAAGGGGAGAGAGCTCAACAAAGTAAGACAAGCAACAATGACGAAAACAATATTGAATCACCAAACTATGGAGCCGAGACACCAAAGAAAGCCACTGTTCCGACGACTCCCTTGAAGTTCAATGTGATTGATAGGAGTAGTAGCTCTCTGTCCAGGAGGTTTTGAAAAATATGAAACATGGTAATAATTTCTAGTCTTATATATCTGTATTTAACATTTTGATGCTGATTATGCTGTAGACATGATCATATAGTAAGTGGGTGGGAGTGGGGGCTGGGAGAGGGCTGGTTTCGTTAACTTGTGTTGGCTACTAAATCTTGATTTTGCCTTTCATTGACTGTTTCGACTAAAGGATTATGGAAATAAAGCTAATCCTGTTATCTTGTATTCTCTGGAATTATGAGTTTATTGCAGGAAATTTGATTAGAAAGTATGACCAAAAGTAAGTCTGAATTCGTTTGGTTAGTTGGGGATATATGTATGGTTTAGGGTTTTATTTAGATTACTGGAAATCGTGATCAAAGTTGTGTCATAGCTTAAACTAAATTCAACTAGATGCTTTTCGATTAAAGGGATAATTCGTTGCAAGCTTTGTTCAGGATAACCGCATAGGGCAGTATACTAGGTTCAATTTGCCCCAATTTACACCAATCAGAATTTCATGAAACATTGAAGTTAGCTGAGACTCAGATGCGATTGATGCAAGCTCGTTATCTAATGGGCTCCAGCTTTTTGTTTAGGATATCACCATCCATAGATACTCCTTCCAAATTTTGGGGGGGTTCATACATGATGCTCTAGATGCAACTGTCAGGTATAATTTAGATCTGAAAAGGATTCCATGAGTGAGTCATGGTTTGTCTAGGAAATCAGTTTTCACATTGGTTCCCTTTCTTTGGTTGATCATGTATAGTCTAAGTTTTGACACTGAATTTTCATGAGTTCCAATCACCGCTTGTAGTTTTTGTTTGTATATCTTGAACCATTCCTCTATATGTGATGAAGGAACTCTAAATTCTGAGCTACAAACTAGCAGTAGAACTAAGGACATATCATAGCTACCTTCTGTCATTTGAATAAGTACTTCACAAGGGAGATCTTAATTTTTGCAGCCAAGCTAGCTAAGTTACCATCCTGGCTTAATTAAACTGGATGGACATCCAACAAGCTATAAGTACTCATGGGAGTCGTCTAACATCAGTACTGGTCCAAAGTTAGGGTTTCCTTTGAAACTGCAAATCTAGGGACCACAGTCCACATTTTTACTGGTTCTACAATATTCCATGATTTGCTGTTAAAGCCCTTATCTTTTAGAGGCCATTGTCTTTTCCCTATAGCCAAATGAGTTCGGATCACATTCCCACAAGTGAGGATGTCGAAAATGCCAAGGTCTTTTGGAAGCTTTGAGCAGAGATTCTCTTCTTAGGGAGATAATAGGACTAGTGATACATGAGAGTAAACAATCCATGGCATTCTAGGGTTTCTGTACATATATATTAAGGTCTGCGTGAAGGATGCAGCCTCTCCTTTTCCTGGAGACATACAAAGAGGACAAAGCGATACGTCATTTTTGACATTGAACAAGTTATATTGCAATGCAGTACTTCGTGGTCATGAATTTTCTGGATACATATGCTAGGATTCCTTGAATCTTTTACAACTGCGAGAGTTGTACTAATTGGCATGGCGTCTGGCCAGTACCTTTATAGCTGTTGGCATTGCACTGGACGCTTATAATTATTAATTAATAGATCCTAATGAAAGAGGTAATCGCACTTCATACCATTTGACAATTATTATACCCGTCTTCTCTGACAGAGAGCACATGTGGATGATAAGTTCTCCATGTGACATCTAGCAGGTCACAACGATAGGAAACTATAAAAATGCAGTTGAGGACACGAGCTAGACCCAGAATTGGTGCATTTTGCGTTCATCCAACCATGGCATTTTGGCCGGCTGTGCTTAATCAGAAGTATCTGATATAAGATTAATCAAAGAGTACATGTCCAATCAGTACCGTAGATACGTGGCTTCAGTCGGCACTTGTTGACAAAATCTGACCATACGGGAATCTGATGTTCTGATGTTGTTTTGCATTGAAGGCTGTGAAGTAATATCTCCATCTAGTAGTGGCCACAGGTAATACAGGGTCAAGTCCCTTGCTACTTGTTCAAAATGGGTTTGATGTACTAAGCGCAGGCTCTCAATAGAACTCGACGAAAACCAGCAGCAGGAACCTCCTACCTCAAACTTCTCAGAGAGTCTTTTGAAATAGTACTTTTTTCCACACAGTCGAAATAATATGGTGACCATGAGCTATATATGAGTAGTACTAATTTAGTCCTGCAGCAGAGCCGAAGAGAGGACATCCTCCTTCTTCAATCTGTATGGACGGAGGAAAAATACAGAAGCTCCATTGTGCCAATAACAATAACCGTAAAAGAGTCGTGAAGAGTATGGAATTATTCCCGAGACAAGGAGTGACACCTAGAGAAGTCAGCACAACGCCATTGGCTTTAAGTATTTCAACTTGTCCTCTGTACTTGGCTGATTTATGCACAATTTTCACACGGGGAAACACGTACGCTGGTGGGAGGGGTTACAGAATTATAGAGAAAGTCCCTGAAGCCATGGGCATTCCTCGCTAGCTCTAGTTGCCACACATATGGCTACGACGTTGGCCAAGTCTACAAATTACAAGCACCATCATAATTTGTGAGTGGCTCAATTACTTAATACATCTCGATTGTTGGGTGTATATGAAGAAACTACGTACGTGGCTGTAGTCGCCAATATATTACCTTCACACACTTGTGCAAGATTTCCGCCAAACCGCGTTGAGGCCCGGAACAGTAGGAGTTTGGTCCAGTATATACTAGTACTAGTACTGCGACAGCCAAATAAGCCACGGAGTAAATGCTAATGTGTAGGACCGAACTGTGAAGTGGCCAAGAAGGGAAAACTTATCTGCAGGTTAAACATGTCAACAAATTACTGGGCAGGCCATTTAAAAGCCATGTAATTCCAATGAAGCGAGACTGTACGCAAGGAACGGCCTCCAAGGCACTACAACAAAGATGAGTTTTGGGACAGATATTTTTGTGATGTCAAAAAATTCTTCCTCCACAGATGTGGGTATAGTTAATTTTGGGACCAAAAATAAACGTCCTAAAGAGTTTTTGAATTTTTTGAAGCGTCTGTCCCAAAAAGATATCGACCTTTCGGTATTTGCCCGAATGCCAATATTACCGTTCGAATGATATGAATCTTTTTTGAGACGTGATGTTGTTTCGTTCCAAAAACGTGGTACACCGTTTGGATGCACAAAAGTACCGCTTTTTTTTTTTTTTTTTTTTAAGAGAACCTCAACCTTTATTAAAAACACAAACATACATAACAGAAGCTATGGGGATCAGTCCCATCATAAATCCAAGTCAGGAAAGGAAAATGTTCATGAACAGTTGGGTATCTTCCAGACATAATCCTAGAGGCAGCCTAACGAGCTAGGTGGTGCGCTTCCACATTCACACTGCGATTAACAAAGTAAAAACGACAAGAATCAAAAGAGCTACTACAATTAACCATATCACCAATACGCCCATAGCTCCTCCAATTTAGTTGTTTCGGAAAACTCCGAATGGCATCAATTGCCCGAATAGAATCACCTTCAACCAAAATCTTTCTAAAACCACATCGTCGGGCTTCCTCCAAGCCTATCTGAGCAGCCCATATCTCACCATCCTCAGGGTCAACCTTTGGCAATTTCTTCACAACAGCTCCAACTACCAGGCCTCTATGATCTTTAAGGACTGCAGCCCCCACAGCAAATGAGTCACGCATAGCAACATCGAAGTTGACCTTGATCGTGCCCAAAGGAGGAGGAGACCACCAAGAAATAGACCTTTGCTCCCTTTTATGCTGCCACGCCACCAAGTGCTCTCTAACAACTTTATGAATGCTCTTTACTAACTTCATAATGTCCATAATAGCAGCATTATGAATAACTTGGTTTCAGGTCCACCACAAAAAGTCCCACGCAACCAAAGCATAGAGCTGAAAGTGAGGGAAATCCTCCACTGGCAAAGATAAAATTTGAGAGGGATCAATAATTTTTGTAACCACTCAATAAGAGGTTGAGCCTGGAAAACATGAATATCCAAAGCCCAAGGGGATTGCTCCATATAATACGACTCACAAAACAGTCCAATAACAGATGATGAATGGTCTCAACACCCTCTCCACATAACACACAAACCCCCATCCTCCAAGTCCCGACTGCCCATTCTCTCAGCCACCTTGCCCTTAGTAGGTATCACATCCCAAATCAGCTTCCAGACATCCCAAATCAGCTTCCAGAGAGCTATTTTCAGCCTAGCATGCACATTGAGCCTCCACAACTTTTTCTACCAAGAGGCTTCCATTGGGCTATTAACAGGTATACGTTTTTTTAACAATCTCCCTAAACATAGATTTCATAGAATAATAACCAGATTTCTCATGGAACCATATCATAGTATCACAATGAGAAAACACACCAAGATGGATGTTAACAATTTCAGCTGCGTGTAAAGGACAAAAAGTAGACCAAATAAGAGAGTGATTCCACTGACCCGTAACAGGGTCAATAAGGTTAGCAACAGTAGAAACTTCCAATTTATAACCATAATTCAGATGAGGAGAAGGTTTAAAACCCTTAATGGAAGGAACCCAAGGGTCCTTCCAAACTGAAATGCTGACCCCATTACCCATCGAAAAACACAACCCTTCCTTAACTCCCTTTTTCCATTTTAACATACTCTTCAATGTCCATGAAGCTTGTGGACTTTGCTCAACGTCCCAAAAATTCGTATGCTGTAAATATTTGCCCCTCAGAATCTGCGTCCATAAGCTATCCATATTAGAGACAAATTGCCAAATCAATTTAGACAACATGGCTTGATTAAGATCTGCCAAGGCTCTAAATCCTATACCACCAGCCATTTTAGGAATACAAATTGAGCTCCACGATTTGAGAGAAAGGTTACGAGACTTCTCCACCAAAAATTCTTTAGCCTTCTATCAATTTCTTTGCACCAACTAGATGGCAAAGCAAAAAAACTCATGGTGTAAGCCAATAACGGAGTCGTCACACTCCTAATTAAAGTGCCCCTACCCACTTGGGATAAGAGCTTAGCTCGCCAACCCGTGAGCTTATCAAAAAGACGCTCTTTCAAATCTACCAATGCAGCAGCCTTAGAGCGAGGGTATAACAAAGGTAATCCAAGGTGTTTAGCCTTGGTAGGCATTTTACGCAACTGCAGCAACTCACATATAGGTACAATGGCAGAACCAGAAATTTTTTTACTAAAATGTATCGAAGACTTACTTCGATTAATCTTTTGTCCCGACCACCCCCATATACTTTTCTAGGCAACTGTCAATAGATTGGGCATCCCTTAGTTGAGCCTTTGCAAAGAGAATAAGATCATCCGCAAAAAGGAGATGCGAGATGACTGGAGCTCGTCTCCTAATCTTAATGCCTCTAATGTGTCCTTCAGCTTCAGCCCTTAGTAATAGCCTTGACAAGATTTCCGAACAAAGGAGAAACAAAAGAGGTGATAATGGATCACCTTGTCGAAGTCCTCTAGTCGGTGTAAACTTTCCAAAGGGGCTGCCATTAAGAAGAACCGAGAAACTTGAGGAGGAAATGCACTAAGAGATCCAATTAACCCAAATTGGATGGAAACCAAACTATCGCAAAATTATAAGGAGAAAAGACCATTTTACTCTATCATAAGCTTTCTCCATATCAGCTTTAATAGCCATCCACCCACCCTTACCTCTCTCTTATGGTTCATACCATTAAACACTTCCGCCGCCACAATGTAATTATCTTGGATTAATCTACCAGGAACAAAAGCCATCTGATAGGGGGATATAAGCTTAGGTAAAACTGATTGCAACCTCACAGTTAAAATTTTGAAAATTAGTTTGTACACAACATTGCACAAACTAATGGGACGAAACTGCCCAATCATAAACGGATTATCCACTTTTGGGATCAACACTAGGTTGGTATGATTTAGTTCAGATAACAGCCTCCTAGTTCTACAAAAAATCTTGTACTGAAGCAATAACATCATTACCAACAATAGCCCAAAAATAACGAAAGAAAAAAACCGTCATACCATCAGGTCCCGGTGCCTTATCCGGATGCATCTGCTTCAATACTTCCCAAATCTCCTTGCCATCAGGTACCCTAATGAGCTGAGCATTATCATCTGCAGTTATGATCGGGTCAACCAAACCTTCTAAATATTGTGGAATAGCAGGAAAATCATATTGATATAAAGCCAAATAAAAGTCCACCAATTCATTGCCCAGAAAACTACGCCCCACAACCTATTCTCCACTCCCCTTCTTTAATTCAAGAATCTGATTTTTACAACGACGGATAACCGTATAAGCATGAAAATATTTGGTATTCAAATCACTACTAACTAACTAATCGACTCGAGATTTTTGCTTCCACAACAACTCTTCTCTACGCAGTTGCTCATCTAGTCTAAAATAAGGCATTTTTCCAACCATAAATTCTCCCTAGTTGGTTTGGCCTCCTGATAGCAACAAGGTTGTTCTTTAATTGCTTTAAGGGATTCATGAATATCACCATACACCTGCTTGTTCCACAATTGTAAAGCTCCCCTCATAGCACATATTTTACAAAACAACACCCAAGCCGGTGAACCAGTTCTCACTCGACACCAAGTATCAGCAGCTAAACCAAAACAAGACTCCTCCCGAACCCAGAACTTCTCAAATTTGAATCCTTTCGCCACAGATATCTCAGAACAAAAAAGATTAATAATAAGAGGTACTTGATCAGAATTTGTTACCCTATAATGTTTCACCATTGCATTCGGAAAATTAGTTCGCCATTGAACCTTTGCTATGCTTCGATCCAGCCTTTCCCGAATACTTGCCAAACCAAAACGACCATTTGACCATGTAAAATTCCTCCCAACAAAACCCAAATCAACAAAGCCCCTACTATCCATAAAATGGCGCAACCCTCTAGAAGACGACCCTGCCACCATCCTGTCTCCCCTCTTCTCATTCTGCCTCATAACCTCATTAAAATCACCAGTGCAAACCCAAGGCAAATTACTAGATCCTCTCAGCCAAATTAACTCTTCCCAGAACTTATCCTTAAATCTCCAATAAGGTGGCCCATGAACAAAAGAACAAAAAAAAAAAAATCCGGTCTCTCAACACCTGGATGAACAAGAAAGTGAAAAATAGAACTAGATAAGCTCAGAATCTCAAACTTCAAACCCGGTCTCCAACAAAAAGTTAAACCTCCCTAACAACCCACAGGAGGGACAGAAACAAAAAAGAGAACCCTAACCAACGCAAGATCACAACAAGACGATCATCACTTATTTTAGTCTCCATCAAAAAGATACCCCACGAGTCTACTTCTCTCATCAGCATCCGTAGAGCTCTTGATGCAGCGGGTCTCCCAAGACCTCGGCAATTCCATGAGATAAGACTCATTTCGGGGGTGGGGGCAGATATAGGCTCGCCACCCTAGCCACAACAATGCGATTCTCAGTGCCATCCGAAGATGTCTTCTTTGCCTTACCCGTTACCTCTACCTTCTTTTTGGGTCCATATTTCTTTTTCTTCAGTAAACTCCCCGAATCGTCCACCCCTTTTGTAAATACCAACGCCAAAGGTGCTTCAGACAGATGTGCCTCCGAAGACTGTAAGTCATGAAACTTTTTCACGGGAGAGTCGGGAGAAGATAAGTCAGATCCCCCCCCTTTTAAAGTCACAATACCACCCTGAGTAATCTCAACGGCTTGTGCATGCTTCAAACCTTCCTCCATGTAAAGGTTCCTCAATGTTGAAATGCACTTGCAATCATCAGTGCAACCTTATCAATAGATCCCAATTTGTTTCCCAATAATAAGGCATTTTCTTCATCCAATCGTTCCAAAGGCAAGCCATGGATTTGCACCTAAAACTAAGCCTGAGATAGCTCAACCTCATCAATCGTTTCTCCCCTTTTCCACTCTTTAAGAAGCATAAAATATCCTTTGAAATTTCGTGGCCCTAGCCTGAGTACCCTCTCCTTCTCCTTTAGAGATTGAAAAGAGAAGAGAAATCTATTAGGGCCTGCATATTCAATACGCAGAGTAGGAGCAAACCTCCACCCTGCCTTGATAAGAGGAAAAAGCACCGGTTTCGGGAGTATCTTTCTTAAAGCCAACCTTCCAACGAAGGTCAAGGCCTTCACATCCCATGCTATCTCTTTATTCACTTTCAATAGACCAGATACATCCTCCCAGGAAAGGTTCTTTGTTCGCTCCAAAAGGTCATCCATACCAGACAAAGGTTGCTTCGATGTAGACATTCCTTTTTCCCACACCAATAGTTCCTTCCACCCTCGAATAGTCAACCAACAATACTGCTGCCAAAACTCAGGCGTAGAAACCTCGAGAAAAGAAACACTCAAACAAAGAGCAAGGAAAGTAGTGAAACACAGCACGGACCGGTGTAGAAAATGAGAAATGTCAAAAGCACTAGGGATAAAAAGCCAAATCAAGGATAAAGAAAAAGCAATAGGCGACAAATTCAAATCGTAAGCTGTCACCTCCAGATGCAAGGACGCAGACATAGAGAAGAAAGAGAAAAATTGGTCATATGGCCAGGAGGGAAAGGACGAATCAGAGATCAGCAATGAGAGAGAAGGTGTCAGATAGGGCAAGTGTGGGCCCAGGTAGGGTTTGTGGGAAGCGAAGGGAAAAAGTAGAGAGAGCATTTCGCTCAGATGCTCAGAGAGAGGTGGTATTTTTATCCGTGGTTTTTTTTTTTCCTTAGTTTCCCTACTTTATGCACAAAAGTACCGCTTGAATGTAAATCATAACCACTGCTATTAATGAACTGACAAAACGCCTTGTTACACACATTTCGTTCGGACAGTAAATAAAGTTAAAATGTTCAGACGGTTGTGGGCGGTTAAGTTGATGAATTAGGAGATGCCACGTCATCCAACTCCATTGAGATAGTATAATAATCGTTCAAACGACTTGTCGAAAACAAGAAAGCCCAACACTCATTTTTCTCAAAACACTACAAAACTCTGACAAATTTCCTCCTAATTTTGTTCCATTTGCAAAGCGAAGAACATTGTCAACGAAATTATCCTAATCTAGATTGGTTTTTGATATTTTATAACCTTTTAAATATTTATGTTTAGTTATTTTTTTTAGAAAGCTTTGCGTTTGATAAATATTAGATTTTTGGTTATTTTTTATGATCCATTTAGTTTCAAATTTTGAGAAACAGTGTTGCATGAGATAGTAGATAGTTTGTCTGATTGTTTGAGTTGATTTGATAGGAATTTGTAGGAATTCATAGGATTGTATAACCCGTTTCAGGGGCAAGTTGACTCGGCCGCGAACTGTTTTTGTTTACAGCGTTTGAATGGAACTATTACCATTTGGATGTATATTAGCAATAGTAGCATTTTGGTTTGACCTTTTGGATGGTAAAATCAAACAATTCGTTTAAGGATATACTGTTCGGACGCGTGGTTATGCCGTTTGAAAGGTTTTTAAAGTATACGTTTTAGGATATACCGTTTGAATGCAAACTTAGTCAGTTCAGACGGTATGACTGAAACAATACGTTTGGTACATATTCGTTCAAACGGTTTAAGACGGTTTCATAAGTCTTTATATTTTATATTTAGTTAAAAACTGTTATTTATCGTTTGATACTGTTCTTAATTCATTCTACATTGTTCTAACGTGTTTTATAGATTTAGAAAATTTTGAAGCGATCAAGAGCATCTTCTTTGTCCCAGGTCTCGGATGTCCCCTATTACCTTAGAGGTTTGTCGAGACCAGATACAAGCTAGTGTAGTAATTGTCTAGCTGTTGGTAGTCCTTTTCGAATTCATGAACTATCGATTTGATGACCAAACCATCCAACAGATTCACCATGGTTAGACCCAGCAATGTAATGGGTGGGACATGCTTGTAGCGAGTTGGTGTGGGACTTCAATGTTGTACTCCTGGATGTGGACACCAACGATGAATATAGGTGGTCACTATTCGGGGGATTTTGGTGACGCTTTTCGCCTAATGTCCTCACTACATTTCTGGATATCAATTGACTGCAGTCAGCGTATCCAGCAGTGGCTAACCTTATGGCTTGATTCTAACTTATTTCCTTATAGTGGTGGGCGTACCGATCCAGCCTGATGAGTTGAGACTAAGGTATAGTTAGAGCAGCTCAATGAGGTGATGGCTAGATGTAGCCTCGAACATTTCGGGCCACGACATTTTCGTGAAGCACAACCAGCACTAGAGGTTAGCAAACCGTCAGATGCTGTGGACACAACCTCCATGGTTAGATGAGGTGTAGCATTCTATGATTGAGGTCGTTTATCTTGCTCTCGCTCCGATTGAGGCGAGACTAATGCAACTAGAGCAATCCCACTTGCCAGACGAATGTATCGCGCTTGAAGGTAGGTTGGGGTGTGGGCAGCAGGCCTGACTTAGTCACGACCCAAATTTTGTTAGGGTGTGGGCAGGCCCGCCATCGACTACGACCCAGATCTACATTTTTGGGGTGGGATGTCCAATTAGAGCTAGGTGGTTCCTTGTGGTTGAAGGAACCCGATCTCATATTTTGTTTTCAGTCTCATCTTTTTAGTTTTTGTTTACTCATTGTTTTTTTTATTCTCAATTTTATTTAATTCTTGGGGGTTTTTTTTGGCATATTTTTACCTTATCATTTTTTTTTTAATGTTTTCGTCCTTTGAGTATATTAAATTTTTGTGTTTGTTTGATTTTCTATCGTTTTTATTTTTGACCTTTCACTTTTCAGATTTTAGGTCTCTTTCCTATTTTTGAATTTTAATTTTTTTTAACTTTTAGTATTTATTTCTTGTGTTTTTTTTTTTTTTCAAAATAATTTCTTTTTTTATTATCACTTTAAAAAAGTGCTGATTTAAAAATGATATGTCACTTAGAGTTATCATGATCTAGTAAAAATTTCAGCCATTTATAGCAAATGACATCATTACTTACAGCCAACCATTTTTATATTTTCTGTCTTGAATTAGACAGAGGAACTAATCATAGAGAGTTTACTTGGGGATCAGAATTTACTTGCCAGGTGTGTATGGAGGGTAAGTTGATTAATAATGCTTTTAATCAGATTTGGAACTCGATTCTTCTGTGGTTGCAGGTGGCGTCTGGTCGTCTAGCTCGAGTTAATAAGTTGAGCCAAGAAGATCATTTCATTTTACAAGATCTTCTTGTTCATGTTATTTTTCTTCGACCCTAGTTTGATACTACGTTTGTGTGGTGGGAGCCGTGGGTTGAGGGATAAAAATTGAATGTTGTAGTTGTAGCTAGTTTATCAAATCTGTGTCTATCAGGGGGAGGGGGTGTTTTGCATGATCATAGTGACAAATTGAGAATGGTATTCAATAGTCTCTTTTTTTTTTTTTAGAAACCTCTTTAATTAACAAAGGAGGTGGAATCAAGGTGGAAACCTTGGAAAAATCACTAGGAAAAATATTCACAGGGAATATAAGTAACAGGGATATTCCCTACCAAACAATTTTTTAGCAGCCCACAGGGCAACTTTGTGAGCTAAAAAATTAACAGATCGAGTCACCCAGTTAAAGCTCCAAGACAGATTGTGAGAAAGCAGCAAACGAATGTCCTCCACCAAAGTATTGATCTCCCAATCTAGACAAACTCCATCTCCAATAATAGCTTGGCATATCAATTTATTATCGCCTTCCAAGATGATGGGACTATGATCAAGAAGAAATGCCTCCTAAGTGGCAAATAATGCTACTGTGGTCTCACCCACGGAACCGGGAGGAAAACTCTTTGTCCAAGCAAAGAGTAAATCACCTGCTGAATTTCGACAGACAGCAGCTGCAAGGGAAAATGATGGGCGAATAGCAATATTAAAGTTGATTTTCTAACCAGTACGAGGAGGAAGAGTCCAAGCCACCAAGGAATGCCGCACCACCACGTGCCATGCTTCTTGATGTTCACCATAGAGAGACAAAACAGTAGATAAAAGGCTAGAAACACTCAGAACAGAGCGACCATGAACAATTTGATTTATGGAGCCCCAGATAGAGTAAAAAAGGATGGCCGAATACCTGATAAAGTTAAGGCAAACAACATGCCCCAAACTAGTTGCCAGATCCAAAATGAAAGCAATCCAATCCCCAATAGGTCTAGAGCCGAAAGACGAAACATCTAGTGACCAAGGAGAGAGTCTCCAGACTAATTGAGCAATAGGACACTCAAAGAAAATGTGCTCCATCTTCTCCTCCCCATGAGAACAATCACGACAACCAATCATCATGTCAAGCCTAGTGATACAAGCCACATTCATTCTGCAAGGCACAACATTCCAAGCAATTTTCCATAATAACAAGAGCAGACGATCTTGCAAAGGGAACGAGTAGAGAATCTTCCAAACAATAGGAGAAAGAGGGTTAACAAAGGACTAGAGAGCCCATAAGCAGATTTTAGAGAGAAATGACTTCTTGGATCCGCAACCCATCGAAGCATGTCATTTCGAGAGGAGGATGGGAGATGCAAGTTGAGACTAGAATCAACATCCTCAGGTAAAAATAATTGTTGAATAAGAGACTCATTCCAAAGACGAGAATTGGGAATGAGCAAATCACTAACGGTAAGAAGAACATCTCTCACCAAGTTAGGATCGCCAGGTCGAGGCACAAAACAAGAACTTGAGGCCACCCAAAGGTCAAGCAAACCCTCACCTCAGCACCACTATTAATCTGGAAACAAACTCCCTGTTGAAGAAGAGAAATTTGCTTATGAACCCCCTGCCAGAACCAAGAAGCCGATGGTAGAAGGGATTAAAGGATGTTTAATGTATTTAGCCTCAACGCCTTTACCCAGAGTTGCTCACTATTAAATTGAATTAGCCATCCCATCTTAGTGATCCAACTATGATTAAGAGGTTCTATCATCTTAAGACCAAGCCTGGCCATAGACTTAGGACGGCAAAGAGACGCCTAAGACTTAAGGATAAGGGCATGAGGTTTCAAGTCACTGATGCCCCACCAAAACCTCATGAATAAGGAATCCAAAGAGGAGCAAACTGATTTTGGAAGACTGTAATTGGCCATAGTATAATCAGGAAGAGAGGAAACCACAGTACGAATAAGAACTAGATGCGCAGCTTGCGAAAGTGTCTTCATTTTCCACCCAGCAATTTGCAGCCTAACGTTAGTCGTGAGTTCCTCAAAAACTTGCTTTTTATTTGTTTCCAGAACCAGCGGCAAGCCCAAATGTTTCTCAGGGTGGTCATTCCTTTTCAGATGAAACAGATAGCATAATTGGCGAATAGTATAAGGCCTCGTACCTTTGCTGAAACTAATGGAGGATTTTCAAACGTTAAGGAGCTGCCCTGAACAAGCCTCATATTTCTGAAGACAGTCCCATATGATTTCAGCTTCCGATAGTTTAGCTCGACAAAAGATCAACAAATCATCCCCAAAAAGCAGATAAGAGATCTCAGGGGCCCCTCACCCAATCTTGATACCGTGAATGAGTCCACCAAGCTCCGCCCTACAGAACATGCGAGATAAAAGCTCACAATCAATAATGTAGAGATAAGGCAACAGTGGATGTCCTTGATGTAATCCTCTAGTCGGCTTGAAGAACTCAAATGGTGACCCATTCAACAAGATTGAGAAAGATGAAGAAACTAAACACAGCTCAACACAACGAATGAAAGTTTCATGAAAACCAAAACACCGGAGGGCTAAAAGAATCTAGGTTCATTCCATGAGATCTTACACTTTCTCAATATCAGCCTAGATAGCCAAAAATTGACATCCTCTCTTTTTCTTCTCAAGGACATGAAAAATTTCATGAGCCATGACCAAATTCTATTGGATAGATCTGCTAGGGACGAAGTCAGACCGGAAAGGAGCTAATGATTTTGTGAATAACCACTCTCAAACGATTAGCCTAAACTGTGAATAACCTCTTAGAGACAATCTTATGAACAATATTATACAAACTAATTGGCCTAAACTGACCAATCTGGGTGGGATTCTCAAACTTCGAAAGAAGAACAATATTTGTATGGTTCAATTCATTCAAGAGAAAATCAAAACAGAAAAAAATTTCTTACCATAACAATCACCTTAGCACCCACCATCAGCCATAAAGTTTTGAAGAACAAAGCAGTCAAGCCGTTGAGGACTGGAGCTTTGCGTGAACCCAAAAGTTTAACTGCAACAAAAATCTCAGAATCCTCAGGGATTGCATATAAAAAAGTATTATTAGTCTCAGAAATGGACGAAGCAATAAGACCCTCCAAATCAGGGGGAATATTCGGGTGAGAAGTTTGATATTGAGACTTGAAAAAAATCTACAATGTGGTTACAAATCTCAAGTCGGGAAGAGAGCCAAGTACCCGAGTCATTTTTGAGAAATTCGATGGCATTTCAACGCTGTAGAAATGACAGTGGACAGGTGGAAAAAGCGTGTGTTAAGGTCCCTAGTGGTAAGCCAGGTAGCTCTTGCCTTCATCTTCCATAATTCCTCCTCTTCCTTCAATTTGAGCTAAAGGTCCCCTTACCAAAGCTTCTCCAAGGCCGAATTCTCAAATGAAGGGGGAAGGGATTGGACAGTTTCAATATGGGCTCGCAACTTCTTAATACACAGTTGGATATTCTGAAAATGATAACGATTCCAAATCCGTAACGTGTGTTTCACTTCTTTAATCTTATAGCAAAGAATAAAGGTAGGTGAACCTGACCGAGACACACTCCAAGCAATGTGAAAAATGTTTGCACAAGAAGAGTCATTAAGCCAAAAAGGTTCAAAATGAAAAGGTTCGCAAGGCCACGAGCACCTCTAAAGAGATGGGTGATTTTGGCACGATGAAAAAGGGCCCTCCAAGTAACATTTGCAACACCCCTGTCAAGGCGCTCACAGATATTCGCGAGATCCGATCGATTGTTGGACCAAGTGAAAGTATGACCTTGAAAACCTAGGTCAACCAGTCCTTGCTCTTCCATTAAAGATTGCAAGAAATTGGAAGAAGAAGAAGGACAGGATTGCCACCCCTCTTTTCTCACTCAGCAAGGATACAGTTAAAATCACCAACACACAACCAAGGACCCGCAAAGAAAGATGCCGCCCTATGAAGGGACTGCCAAAATTCAGGTTTTTGATTCCCTTGAGTAGGGCCATACACACCAAGAAAGAGCAAAGGAATATTGGGAGGATCAGAATACACCAAAAGACTAATGATAATATGATTCACACAAACTGGTTCTACATCCACACCATTCTTCCAAGAAAACAACAAACCTCCCTTTCTACCATCAGAAGGACAATCTACGAAACGATAAAAATCAAGAGCATGTAAAATAGAAGAAACAAGAGGAAGCTTAGTCTCAGCTAAGCAGAAAAAAATCAGCATTATGACTCCTGACCAATGCCCGAAGGGCATGCACTGCCGCAGGTCTCCCAAGTCCACGATAGTTCCAGAAAAAGCCTATCATGGTTGGGGTTGGGGCAAGTTTAAGCTCGCCCCCAGCTACTTTGGATTTTCCAGAGACTGATTTCTTCAACTTCAAACGATCTTGGCTGCCATCAGCAGGAGCATCAAGACTCGATTTGACAACCAGCTTTCGGCGCCTCTATATCAATGAAACCAGAGGTTCTTCCAGCTCCTCAACCACCGGCCGGTTACATGGCAACTGAGTTTCTGCTAAACGCACACCCGAAGCACCGGATGAAGCGAGGAGAATTTTTTTGAGTCCACCATCTCCTTCAGAGACTTTAAGCTTCGTTTGCGCGTATCCGCCATTGGAGGGTCCAAAATCTGGGAAAGGGCTCAATCATTAGAAAAACAACCACCAGGATCAACAAGAGGGGAGTCCAGCCCATCATCTAAGCTGCATTCTAAGGAATCCAGCATGTCAAAAAGCCTAGAGATTTTATGAGCACGAAAAGCTCAGGGGTCATCACTGTCAGACAAACTGAAGTAAAAATCAGAAAGAACTCGACTAAAGCGCTGGATGGGCCGAGCAGGAGCACTTGTGCACTTGGGATTTGGTTTCTTCCTCAAGGCCTTGGGTGCCAAAGAGAGAGGGAGACTAGAGACCCACTCAGAAGGGGCATGTGCAGCAAGTTTAGGGGTGTCACCATCAAGATATGTAACGCCCTGACCCATAAGTCTAAACAGACAGAATTCTGCTTGAAAAATTGGAACTTTCCGCTTGTAAACAATTTTTCTCAATCAAGAAAAACTCAAAAGAATCTTTATTCCATCTTTAATATTCAAAGACCACGGTCTAAACCCAAAAGACAAATAAAGAAATATTAATCACAATAGTTTAGTCAGAGCACTACTCTAAAATCCTTAAATACTACTCTTAACAAAAGTGTCAATATACAGTTTCCCAAATAAGCAATAAAACTACTAAATCTCCGAAATGAAACAATGATTACTAAAGTCTCCAGAGGACTTTTTATTCAATAATTCTGCCTCTTGCAACAAATCTCAGAACTACCACTCGAGATCTTTTATTACTCGTTACCACCAACCTCTAAATCTGAAAGATAGGAAATAAGTGGTGAGTTAAAACTACTAAATCTCTGAAATGAAACAATTATTACTAAAGTCTCCAGAGGGCTTTTTATTCAATAATTCTGCATCTTGCAACAAATCTCAGAACTACCACTCGAGATCTTCTATTACTCATTACCACCAACCTCTAAATTTGAAAGATAGGAAATAAGTGGTGAGTTACAACTAGCTTAGTAAGTAGCAAGTCAATGGAGTAGGGGAAAAGGCAATTTAATAACAACAAATTGAATCAGAAAATATTGTGAGCCATACCAAAAACTCAAAATATTAGTTGAAATAAAATTATCCAAGGCTATGCCACAAGGGTAATCACCAACGGTCACACAGATCTATATGCCACACAGACCTTTAAATGCTACGAACATCATCAAATTGACCATAAAGACCACAAGATATATTGGCTACACAGACCACAGAGATATATCACCAGCACATGGATAAATTTTTCAAGTATGCTCACAAAATAAATATATTCCAACAACCTAACATTTCAAATAAGATATTTCAAACAAATTCATGAAATCTAAATCATTTCATCTTTATAAAAAATTTGTACATTTTCCCATATAATGTATCAAAACCATATAAAAAATAGTGGACGTTTTAAAATCTGATTTACCAACGTCAAGGGATTTAATCTCTAACAAAGGCATATTTTTGAATCAATTTCATCTCACAAAATAATTAAACATCTCGTGCACTTAGATTCCACAAAAGTTTAAAGAAATAAAATCCCATTGAAAAGTCACTTATCTCAACACTTAACCGAAGCTTAAGATTTCACAAAGAATTGCTGAAGAGTCAATTAGCACCTAAAATCCATTTAAAACATCAGTCATCTCTTCATCTCAATCCTCACACATCTCCAATGTAAATCTAATAATAAAATTCCAGCAACAAACACACCTAAACTCTATCAACTCTATAAGAATACGCTATTCCACAATCACGAAATCTCCTCAAAACCACCTTTTATTACCTATAGCAACCCAAAAACTAATCTGAAAAATCTAGAAATCTCAGATCTAAAACTCTATCAAAGATAGAAACTTGAAGAAAATTCACCCAATGTGTTGACAAAATCGTAGAATAATTGCCTAATTCTTGAAGAACGGCTCTCTAACGTCGTCTATAAAACGACATAACCCAAATTAATCCAAAGAAATACACCCTTAACCAAAGATTAAATCAAACCTACATCCAAAAATCACCCAACCCTTGCAAATCGCGTCTCCAAAGGTGAGAGAAAGAGGTTTTCGTGAGAGAGAGAGAGAGAGAGAGAGAGAGAGAGAGAGCTTCAACTGAGAGAAAACTCACAATGTTGGGCGGCGATTTTCGAAGATAACAAAGACCTATACTTAAAGATCTCTAAGTAGGTTTGAAAAGGGCGACAATGCATGAGAAATTTGTTCAAAATTTGAAGAGAAATCAAATTTTGAAGCAAAGGGGCGTGCGACAATCTTCAGCATATTGAAACTGAACATTTCCGTTTAGTTTTCGTGAAATAAGTCACTTATCCCTAACGCACCGTTTCAATTTTTCAATTTTTTTTTGAGTATTAGGAGATAAGCTGAGTTAGGGGTGGTTAATGGTAGTGTAGGTGACAGTTTGGCGAAAACCGTCACCGTCACCGTAATTAATGGAATCACATAATTGACACCGCCACCGCATCGCTAAGGCACAATAACCGCCCTTACCGGTGACGGTATTAATGGTAACGGTTATACAATAACCGCTTAAACCGTATAACCGTTAAGCCAAAAAAAATAAATTTTTTTTTTTTTTTTGGAAATTTTTTTAAGATTTTTTTTGGGCCATTTGACCTATATTTTCCAACATAATATAACATTCAAATATCATAACCTGTTTAAATTTCAACATAATATAATCAATAATCATATCAAATGAAATAAATCATAATATCATAATCATTAATAATCATAACAAATATAATAAGCTGTCCAAAAGTCCAACATAATATCATATTCAAACATAAAAGACTAAAGTCCAATAAAAGTGTCCAACAATGTGACATAAACTAACTAAAATATTTCAACAAAAGCTCAACAAAAGTATGTCACATAATTAATAATCATCTTAAGTCTCAACTAGGGGGCTTAACGGTAGTGTAGGTGACAGTTGGCGAAAACCGTCACCGTCACCGCAAATTGACGGAATCACATATTTGACACCGCCACTGCACTGCTAAGGCACAATAACCATCCTTGTCGGTTACGGTACCGGTAGCGGTGGCGGTTTTAGCGGTTAAAACCGCCACCGCCGGTGAAAATGAGCACCCCTAAGCTGAGTTGCCAAAACGTTTTGTCTAAGGAGGTGCCAAAGATAGTAAATGGTTACAAGGAGGAGACAATTGGCTCAACATAACCATCTCAGACTCCACAACTAGGGGGCAGGTGGCATAAGCAGATTGGCTGATAAGATTTGGTTGGTAGGATGCTATGCATGAGCCCAAGCAATGTCACTCCTAGAAACCAGAGAACAACCAGAGGAGCCAACCACAGCAGACGAAAATCCATGCTCCAACACTCAACTAGAAGATCGGCAGAATGAATGATAGGAGGATCAGGTAAAGCAAACTGAGGAACATTACGGCTGGACATGGGAGGCCTATGAGGATTACGAGAGTGCGAACTCTCAGAAGGCTCTCCCAGAACATATTTGCCTTTAACCAAAGCCAAATAAGGCTTGGGTTGAGTAATAACACGAAAGAAGGCAAAATGCCTCAAATTAAATGACTCCGCTCGTAAAAGATAATCAAACCCAGAAGATTCAGAGATGAGATCCTTCTCTGGACAAGCCAGCTTAACATGCCTAAGACTGTCACAAAGGTAGCAGAAGTTTGCCAACATCTCATATTGAAACTGCACCCAGATAGTTGGGAAGCCTTGGCGCAGGATAGGAAAACCAGCAACTAATGGCTTGGACAAATCCAATTCCACCCGGAGACAGAGAAAGCATATTTAGACACATTCAAATATTCACTAGTGTCGATCTCCACCAATTGTCCCAACTTCAGCCCGATGAACCTAGCATTGACTTCACGCATCCTATTTCTTGGCAAGCCACGGATTTGAATCCAGAAAGGAGACGAAAGAAAAGCCATTTTGGGGAAAGTCATCTCAGGTTCCGACGGTTGTACCACCAAGAGATTACCTTGAATGTTCCAATGGCGTTGTTTCATCATTAAGTCACAATCAGAAAGTTTCAAAAAATGAAACAAGAAAACATTTGGCCCAACATCTTCAACCACAAACTCCTTCACCGAGCTCCAAGCAGCTCGAAGAATAGGTTGTACAATATTAAGAGAAAACTTTCACGAAGAGAGGATCTTGCCTACCAAAGATAAGGCAAGATTTAGTTCCCCATCCTCAGAAATCGGAGATAATAAGGAGTGAAAATCATTCCACCCAAGTTTTTCAATCTAGGAAGTAATATCCTCGGTATCAAGATGAGGACTAACCATGAGACCAGGGAAAGGAAAAAAGGAGGGAGAGACCAAAGATAGTCAACCAACGAGCAAGAGACAAGAGGAAAGAAGCGGGAATAAAGGATGGGAGAGAGACCGAGAGAAGCTGGGCAAAGGGGGGGGGTTGGATAAAAGACGTAGAGGGAAAAATCCTAGGGAAACCTCAGAGAGAGAGAGAGAAGCTTTTGGTCAGCGTGTGAATTAAATTATAAAATTAAATCAATGGTCTTCTCTTTCTTTCTTTTTTTAAGCAAACGTCCATACCATTAAAAAAAAAAGGTACAGAGTCAAGGAGGGGGAGGGGGGTCATCAGAACTAAGAATATTGGGGGGGAATACAATGCACAGGATATTACCCTCCAAATTAATCAAGACAGCCCATTTGGCAATATTATGGGCTAAAAGATTAGCACTACATCGAACATGAGAAACTTTCCAACTGATGTGATCCTCCAGCAAAGCTCTGATGTCACAAATCAGAGAACCAATAGACCAGTCCGGAGAAAAAAGTGGTAGAGTGAGGGCATTGCAGACCTGCAAATTTTCGCCTTCAAAGTCAATCAAAGGGTAACCAAGGAAACTAGCCTCCTGAACAGCAAAAAGAGCTGCTCGGGCCTCTCCCACAATAGGAGTACTGGGAGGACTTCTCTTTGTCCACGCAAAGAGTATAGAACCAACATGATTCCTACAAACCGCAGCAAGCATAGAACAGTGACTCCGAATGGCAACATCAAAATTAATTTTCAACCATTGCCACAAGGTGGAGACCACCTAATGGACTGAATTGGAACCAAAGCAGACCAAGCCATAGAATGCTCCACATACAGCCGGTGAATACGCCGAATAATAGTACCAAAGTCATCCCGTCTTCCACCATGCATCACTTGATTACGCGAGAACCAAATAACATCCATCAAAATAGCAGCATATAAAATAATGAGCTCAGATTGATCAGTTGGAAGAGACAAGGAAGGAACCGGATCTAAAAGAGAAGCAATCCACTGCTCAATATTCCAATCCCTTATCCGATTAGTGAGCAAACCCCATGGAGATTCCCGCCAAGCGAGAAGAGCCTGCGGACAATAGAAAAAGAGATGCACAAGAGACTCATCTTCCAGATCACAAAAAACACACAAGAGAGCAGCATGTCCCAAGTCAAGAGTCCGATGGAGATTGACACTACACGGTAGAATATCCCAGGCCACTTTCCAAATAAAAGCTTCAATCTATCTTGCAACTTTAACTTCCAAAGTTTCGGCCACAAATCCAATGAAAAAGAAGGAAGATAAGGTGGGGCAGAAAAAGTGAAGAGGTTGTAGGCAGATTTAAGAGAAAAGGAACCTTTGGGATCCAGAATCCAAAGAAGCTGATCAGGAGTAGAGGTAGCAGGGAGATGAATATTGAGAATAAGAGTGGCATCCTCCTCTTGAAACGTATGCCGAATCTTCAACTCATCCCACTCACGGGTGCCAGGAATAAAAAAATCCTCCACTTTGGAGGCGTCATGAATAAGAACATTCGAATTCCTTGGTTTAGGTAGAAAAAATTCAGCTTGCGGGACCTAAGGATCCAGCCAAGTATGCACCTCAGAGCCGGAAGAGATATGATAACAGCAGCCCGCTTGAAGAAAAGAACTAACCTTGGCAACACCCTTCCAAACCCAAGAAGGAGAACTAACAGGAGTCGAATCCCAAATGTAAGAAGAATTCAGATACTTAGCTCTAAGAGCAACTATCCACGGCTTTGAAGAATTGGAATGAACAAGCCAAGCCAGTTTCAAAATAAAGACACGATTGACAAACCACATCTGTCGAATGCCAAGACCATCAACAGATTTAGGGAGGCAAATAGACCTCCAAGATTTGGGAGTCTAGTTGTGCCGTTTACCATCCTTAAAGCCCCACCAAAAACGCATGAACAAAGTATCCAGATGCAAACACAGGGATTTAGGCAACAAAAAATGTGACATAGTAAAAGCGGGAAGAGCAGAAGCAACTGCTTTAATCAAAACTGTGCGTCCAGCTTGCGAAAGAAGTTTCGCTTTCCAACCCTCAATCCGATGCTTAACCTTGTCAACCAAGTCAGAAAACACCTGCTTTTTATTTTGACCAATCAAAAGGGGCACACCCAAATGCTTTCCTGGATTTTCAGAATTACGCAATTGCAATATAGAACAAATATCAAATTTGGCAGCAAGCCGAGTATTCCGGCTAAACGTAACAGTGGATTTGCGCACATTAAGGTGCTGGCCAGACTAGTAAGCGTATTTCAAAAGGCATTGCATCACCACATTGGCTTCACTCACGGTAGCACGGGTAAACAAAAGAAGATCATCCGTGAAGAGAAGATGAGTGATGGGGGGAGCAGCGCGGGCTATACAAATCCAATGATGAAGAGAAAGGGAGCCATGGGGTCACCTTGCCTAAATCCCCGAGTAGACTTGATAAGACCAAAAGGGGTACCATTCAAGAGAATAGAACAAGATGCAGTAGAAAGACACTGCTCAATCCAACCAATAAAGCGGGAATCAAAACTGAAATACCGCATCACCACAAGAATAATTTTCCATTCCATACAATCATAGGCTTTGGCAATGTCAGCGCGAATAGCCATAATCTTCCTACCCGTTCTCCTTTTTCTCAACACATGGAAGCTTTCATGGGCTAAAATAGAATTCTCATGGATGGTACGACCAGGAACAAAGGCCGCTTGAAGTGGCAAAATTAACTTATCAATAACAAGCCGCATCCTATTAGCCAAGATTTTGGAAATAAGCTTTGAAACCACATTACATAGGCTAATCGACCTAAACTGAGAAACTTGAGAGGGACACTCCCTTTTAGGAATAAGCACCACATGGCAATGGTTAATCTCCCTAGAAAGAAAACCAGAAACAAAGAAACGATGCACCATAGTAACCACATCACACCCAACAATATGCCAAAATATCTTATAGAAAATAGCAGTCATACCATCCGGCCCCGGGGCCTTATAAGATCCCAAAGAAAGTAAGGTAGAATGGATTACCTCAGCTGAAGGGATAGCACAAAGGGCAACGTTTTCCGAAGGCGTCAACACCGGAGACACCAAACCTTCCAAATCATGGGGAACATCCGGTTGAATAGAAAGATACAACTGACGAAAGAAATTTGAAATGTAGTTGCTCACCTCCTCACGGGAAGAAATCCAAATGCCATCCTCGGTTTTAAGAAAATCAACAGAATTCCTCCGACGACGAATAATCGTAGAAGTATGAAAGTACTTGGTATTTAAATCCCGAGTAGTAAGCCAAAGATCTCGAGATTTCATACGCCACAAATCCTCCTCTTTCCGTAACTCTTCATTTAAAGCAAGGATAAGAAGTTTCTCCACACGACAATTATCACTAGAAGGAGGTTGGGTTTGAACCCATTCAAGAGAATGCCTAAACCGAGCAATATTAGTTTAAAGAAAACCAAAATGGCTTATATTCCACTCTCGAAGGCCCTTCTTAGTGTGCTTGGTACGAAAACAGAGGCGAAATGCAGGAGAACCCATTGCAACCACATTCCAACAGCTTTTAACCACATCTTCACACCCAACATCTTTCAACCAAAAAACTTCAAAACGAAAAGGTTTTTTCAAAGGGGGCGAACCGCCAACTGTATCAAGCAACAAAGGAGAATGATCAGAAGCGGAACGAGCCAAGTGAGTAATCATAGCTCTAGGAAAAAGAGACCGCCATTGACAATTAGCAAGACCCCGATCAAGGCGCTCACGAATATTAGCCAACCCGTCCTTATTATTAGACCACGTAAAAGGAGACCCACAAAATCCTAAGTCAATAAGACCATGAGAGTTGATGAGATTTTGCAGAGGATTTGAAGCTGAAGATGCAACAGGAAGACCACCTTGTTTTTCCCAATCAGCAAGCAAACAATTAAAATCACCCATACAGAGCCATAGGCCACCAAAAGAACAAGCCAAGGTGTCGAGACCACTCCAAAAATCGTCTCGAAGATGCCACCTTGTAGGATCGTAAACACAAGAAACAAGCCACGGGGTATTTGGAGGATCCGAATACACCAGCATGTTAACAAAATTTGGAGAGGTCGAAATCAGCTCGACATTGACCCCTGGTTTCCAAGCGAATACAATGCCTCCACGATGACCATCGGGAGGAAAATCAACAAAGTGAAAGAAGCCAGCCCTTTGCAAAGGACTCTGAACATTCAAGATTTTAGTTTCAGCAAGACACAAAAAATCCAAAGAATATTTCCTTTCTAGAGACCGGAGTTCACAAACTGCCGCCACCCGGCCAATTCCGCGGCAGTTCCAATAAAGCCCTCTCATTGATCCACACGGGGTGGCTTAGGGCCCACCTCCATACCCATTTTGGATGAAAGGGAACAAACCTCTTCTGTCGAATCGTCCACGTCAGGATCGACCAGCACATACTTCCTGGGAAACTGACGTTTAAGTAAAGCAAATTTGGAATGATGAGCCTTCAAAACAACGAGAGTAATGTGTTCTTCTAGCTCAGATGAATCCACAGCCGATATGCAAGGACGCCGAATAGGAGAACGATGGGGGGGGGGGGGAGCACCACGTTTACTATCAAACTCTTCAGACAGGGGGATAGCTAATTTTCTTTTAGCCGATCGACAAGAAAAAGTAGGACTCGAATCAGCCCCAATGCGTAAAGGGCCAGGAGGAGGACAAAAAAATTCAAGTTCAAACTTACTAGCAACTCCCGGGGGAGATTCAGCTACTTGCTTCCCCTTATCAATGCCCAAAGGGAAAGAAGGCCCAAGGTCTGCTCGCCCTGAAATGGGCTGATCGACACTGCCACCAGGATGAAAAAGAGGTAAAGGCCCAGAAAGCTCAGACATTGGTCAGGCCCAGAGACCAAAAAAGAAGATAAACCAGGAGACTTCAACCCGAGATGAGATTCCAAACGGCCAGAAGATTTTGTCTTAGCAGGAATTGTCGGCTTCTGTGCCGCCAATGCAGGGCTAGAAAAAGACATCACACATCTACTAGGATCGGGTGGAACAACTTTCAACGCACCCAAAGGGGACAAAGTCTCTGTAGGTTGACAAATCCGAAGCTTTAAGTCAGGAGGTCCCTTAAGGGAAGACAACAAATCCTTCGGGCAAGACAAGTCCTTAGACATCAGAGAGTCCAAGGAATTAGCAAGCACTAGATTAGAAATGGATGAGTAAGTCCCACTCGACAGGTCAGCCAAGAGTGGAACTCGCAGCACAGCATCTGACACAGCAACGTGCCTCTGAACAACCATGGGTGGAGACTCCAAAGGACTGCAACACCCATCACCGGACAACTGCAAAGATGTGGATTGAGAGGCACCACCCACACTATCCACTGAAGCACGACGAGAAACCTGGGCAACATGAACTATGGGAACGCGCCTTAGGCTAACAGATTCAGCACGCATCTTATAGTCAAATAAGAACTTGCCAACATGAGACGCAGCAGCACGACAAGAAGTCTAGGTATGGCCAATACGTTCACACACGTAACAAAAATCAGTTAACTTCTCAAACTTAAACTGAACCCATGCAGTCGGTAAGCCCAAGCGAGGAATCGGGAAGCTAGCAACAAGAGGTTTATTCAAATCAAGTTCAACTCTGATTCGCAGAAAGCTTCTCCTCAAAGCATCCAAATACTCGTTGGAATCCATCACCAGCAGCTTACCCAGTTTAAGACCAATATACTGAGCATTAGCCTCACCCATACGGTTACGAGGCAAGCCATGAACCTGCACCCAAAAAGGCACTGTCCGGAAAGACACTTCCTGAAGCACCATTTCAAACTCCCATTGCTTGAATACCATAAGTTGGCCCCGCACATTCCAAGGAGA
Organism: Morella rubra; assembly: GCA_003952965.2. Taxonomy (NCBI): domain Eukaryota; kingdom Viridiplantae; phylum Streptophyta; class Magnoliopsida; order Fagales; family Myricaceae; genus Morella; species Morella rubra. The sequence goes on along the minus strand of CM025856.1, from coordinate 15,663,145 downwards.
TTGAGCCATAATGTAACTTCGGTCTTCCTCGGACAGAAAATGAAATAGGTAGGTGAAGGGATCAATCTCTTCAACCAAAAACTCCTTAACAGAGGTCCAAGCAACTTTGAGGGTAGCATGGACAACAGACATAACAATGGGTCTGTTAGTAATGATCTTAGCAACCAGGGACAACAGCAAACCTTTCTCTTCCTCCGAAGAGACAGGTGCAAGTACTGAATAAACTTCTCCCATTTCAAATCACGAATTTGTTGGGCCAAACAATCCATCTCAAGAGGTGAAGTCATCTTGCCAAAAGCCAAGCAATGAAGGAAAGAATGGGAAAAAAACCACCAGGGGACACCAAGAAGCCACTTAACACAAAGGCAACGAAGAAACCGATAAGTCAGGAAACAAGAAGGCAGGGGAAGATAACGAAGAGGCATGACCAAGAACTCAAAGGAACAGGGATAAACCCGAAATAACTTTATAAGGAAGTAAGAGGGACGAGAACATGTTCGGAGAGAAAAAAAGACACCCCCGGACTCCCCAGAACAACAACTTTAATGGTCTTCTCTTTAATTTGTAAGCGTTTGGGCATTTTTGAGTTAGCGGCGGACTGTGACTCCTAGGTTATCATAGAATGACTTAGAAATAAACAGCTACACGACTTGGAGTGTTTGCGATTGCTGGGAGGATTTGCGACCACTTTTTGGTTGATTTAAGAATCACTTTTTACATGTCTACCGATAAGTGAGTGCAATGAATGATGCTTTTGTTAAGCAAGGGGCGTGGGGATTAAATCAATTTATTACTTCACATGCTTCCTTATTGCACGAGATTGAAGATATAATACAAGATGATCTTGGAGTTTACCACACCTAATTCGTGTCGGGTGAGTTTTTTTTGTTTAGTCCTAATCTTTTTTTATCTTTCCTTTGGAATCTTTTTAAACTTAGTCTTCGAGATTTCGACTGACCCCACAAAGTTATATATAATCACAGTATTTCTCTGCTACAACTGAGGGTTTGGAATAAATTTTAGAGGTACAGTCCTATTTTATTAAAAAAAAATTAGGACCAAAATTATCTTAATACTTTGAGATTTCATCAGACCCCTAAGGACTAGTCAAATAATGCAGCATAGTACTACGAGGACAATAATTTCATTGCATTGCTAGTACCCGCTTTGACTGTAGTAGTGAAGCTGACCGTATAGGTTGTGATTTAAAATGATATGGGGACCATTCTATTGTTTATTGAAGTTTCTAGGTGGATTGGGTTCATCTTCCACCAAAGTTGGGATTAAATAACTCAATAGTACCTAGGGCTGTTCAAAATGTTGTCGACCCAACCGACCTGATCGACACCCGACCGAATGACGTCGAGCTAAACACGGGCTTGGGCTTGTGCGGGCCCAAACCGATGGAACCAGCCTGTAGTCGGACGAGCCTCGGTATACCATCGGCCAGACCCGACCCGCCCGACTACATTACAATCCTAAACCTAGGTCGTGCTCACTACCTTTCAACCCATCGCCCTCACGCTGCCTCCATCACCGTCTGCCTTGATCTCCCCTCTTTTCATCCAGCTTTCACTCTCAGGTCCTTCCTCTGTCTCTCTCTGTTTTACAAGTGTGGATATAGTGTATTGATAGGCAAGATTCTTGTTGGAGTTCTTCATCATCGTTGTCGTCGTTATTGGTCTTGTTGGAGTTCTTAGTGCTATTTTTTATGGAGGCAGCTGGTGCACTTGTAACGCCTTTGGCATTCGCAACTCGTTTGAGTGAGCTTAGGCGATGTTTTAGTCTCGACATGGTTGTGGGGTGGAGATTTGGACTTTTGGGCTTCCATGGAGGAGGCTTTGAAAGTTGTAGACAGGCTTTGAAAGTTGTAGACAGAAAATTATATTAACTTTTGTTATATTCTTCAATTCAATTTTTCTATTTTCTTTTTTTGTCTCTTTTGTCTCTTTCTATCATGTACATTGGCCCCCTTTACAGAGTGACTCATCTGTTCGCTTTGATAATCAAGCATACGTGGGGTTATGATCCGTAAATATGGCATTAAAAGAGAATTAGAGAAACGAGTACTTGCATCACCATCTATTAAAAGTAGAGCGCGAAGATAATCCCATTTTGTTGCAGCAACAACAATGGTACAGAGGCAATTTTGGTGTTCTATTACCTGAAATTTTGGACTATTTTTGAGGGTGACCCACTTGTAGACAGACACATTTTGTTCCCTACTGAATCACATGACGACAAGAGTTCTATGAATGGAATTAGAATTGCAGGTAATGGAATTAGTATTTCATTTTTTTCACTTTTATTTTAGAATTACAGATTTAAACGAAAAGCATAAACCAATGGGATCCAATCAAAAAACAGTCCATTTTTGCTATTGTAGTTCTAGAGTCATCATCTTCGACATGTGCTTATATTTTATGAGTTCTTCAATGAACTTTGTGTTCTATATTACTACAGAGATAACAGATAAGAAGCTCAAGAACAACGACGAGTTTGTTTGGGCAATAGCTTATTCAGGTAATTGTAAGCTAAAACCCTATTAGAAACTTAGAAAATGATATATTGGAGGTTAGGGTATATGTTGGTTCTGTTGGAGATTGGAGGTCAGGGCTTATGTTGGTTTTGTTAGGTGATGAAGTGATCTGTTGTGATATGTGTTTTTTATGATATGTTTGTTTTTAATTTCTGATGATTTGTTTGTTTTTTAAATCTTGTTTGTTCATATGCTTTAAATATAGTAACTAATTATTATTTTGTTTGTTTGTTCGTTTGTTTTAGATGGATACTATTGATTCTTCAGTAAATCAATCATTTCCATCCATTAATACGGACGATGAGACCATAGATGTAGATGAGGGGCCTTCGGCCTCGGGTAATCCTCGCAAACGTAAAAGGAATAAGGAGGGGTCAGTAGTTTGGGATCATTTCACCAAAGTAGATGGTTGTGACCAAGTGACCCACTTGCTAAATGTAACTATTGTAGCAAGCAGTACCATTGCCACTCTAAACAGCATGGTACATCTAATATGTTGAACCATGTGTTACATACGTGTCCCAAGTACCCATTTAGCAATGAATCAATGGACAAGGATCAATCAGAAGGGGTTGGAGATCATGATGTTGCCAATCTATGGGTTCATAAATATAATCCTGAAATTATACGGTTGGCAATTGCAGAGATGATTATATGTGATGAAATGTCATTTAGGGTTGTGGAAGGTCAAGGTTTCATAAAAGTGTGTAGGGCTTTTGAACCACGGTTTCAAGTCCCTTCTCGTATCACTGTAGCAAGAGATTGTATGAAATTGTATATGAGAGAGAAAGAGAAGTTGAAGAAGGTATTCAAGTCTACTTGTCAACGTGTTTGTTTGACCACTGATACCTGGACCTCCGTGCAAAATCTTAACTACATGTGTCTCACGGCGCACTTTATTGATAGTTGTTGGAAACTTCAGAAAAGGATCATCAACTTTTGTTTGATTCCTAATCACAAAGGTGACATCATTGCAAAACATGTGGAATCTTGTTTGTTGGATTGGGGAATTAGTGATATTTTTACTGTAACGGTTGATAATGCTTATTCAAATGACGTTGCAATTGAATTTTTGAAGAAAGATTTGAAAGGACATGTATTGGATGGTAAGTATCTCCACATGAGGTGTTGCACATATATTGAATTTGATTGTGAATGAAGGTTTGAAAGATTGTGATGATTCAATTGTAAGGGTTCGAAATGCAATGCGATATGTGAGGTCCTCTCTAGCAAGAATGGCAAATTTAATAAGTGCGCTGAGATGGCTAAGATTGAGTGTAAGAAGTTGGTTTGTCTTGATGTTCCAACTAAATGGAACTTAACCTATCTTATGTTAGAGTCCGCTGAGAAGTTTCAGAATGCCTTTATGCAGATGGCGGAAGATGATGGCCAATATATCCGTCATTTTAGTGATGGGGCACACATAGGACCACCGGGATCTGAGGATTGGGAAACAATTAAAGTGTTTGTGAAGTTTCTAAAAGTGTTTTTTGATGCCACTGTGAAGGTTTCTGGTTCTTTGTATGTCACATCAAATACCTGTTATAGTCAGATTTGTGGCATTCAATCCAACTTGATGAAAATGAGCCAGTCTAATAATGTTCTTGTTAGTGCTATGGCGACGAGCATGAAGCTAAAGTTTGATAAGTATTGGGGGAAGATTGAAAAAGTAAACTTTTTGATATTTGTTGCATCAGTTCTTGATCCTAGGTGCAAATTGAAAGTTTTGCATTGGTGGTTTAAAAAAATGTACGACGAGTGTCAAGCATCCGTAATGATTGAGAGCACCAAAAGCTTGTTGTATATGTTGTTTGTTGAATATAATGATCTATATGGGAGTTCAAGTGCAGTTGCCTCACGTAATCAAACTCCTCGTGTGAATATTGAAGCTTCCACATCTGACTTTGGTAATGATAATCTTGATGTGGCATTTTTTGAAGAGTATGAGCAAAATGCAGATGAACATGCTGTTGATAATAAGTCAGAAGTAGATCAGTATTTGTCAGATGTGTGTGAATCAAGAACTCAAGATTTTGACATTTTGACTTGGTGGAAGATAAATGAATCCAAGTATCCTATTCTTGCGAGGGTTGCACGGGATGTGTTGGCCATTCCTGTTTCAACAGTTTCCTCTGAGTCAGCTTTTAGCACTGGGGTAGAGTGCTTGATCCATTTAGGAGTTCGTTGGCACCTAGAACAGTTGAGGCTCTTGTTTGTGCACAAAATTGGTTGAGGTCTGATCCAATTCGAATTGATCTTCGTGAGACATTGGATAATGTTGAGAGCTTCAAGGTTGAGCCAGGTAACTTGTGATTTGATTTTTTTGCATTTGGATAATATTGATGTTAAATTTGTTTCTAATTTATTTCTATTTTCATTGTTTATTTGCATTTTCAAGTGTTAGATGAAAACTCTACGCCCAATGACATTGATGAAGAAGATGAATGATAATTGGTAGGGATGGAGGAACTAAGGTCAGCCTGCCAATTCCATAATCTATTCACTCATCTGAGTTCCTTAGATTGATCTTTCTTGGTTGATCAACTGTTTTGCTTGTTTTCTCTTTTACAGCTTCTTCAACTCAAGTTTGGTCTTGAAGTTGAGGGTCTGCTGCTTGTTTCATTTGGCCATTGGATTTCTACTTTTGTTTACGTGTCATGTTTATAATTGCTTACATGATTTTTTGTATCTTTAGTGCTATTGGACTTGTATTAGGTAATGATTTTTTTTTACTAGTTTTTCTTTTTAATTTAAAGTTGGTGAAGGCATCATGATTATTCAAACAATTTGGTAGATGAGACACTTAGAATACTGGTCATATATAATCATTTAAAGGGGAAAAGAGAATACTGGTCATATATAATCATTTAAAAGGGAAAAGAAAAAACGGTTGTGCTTTGTTTCATTTGGTAGATGGGTTTGGTCCTGTTTCAATGGAAATGCTTAGATAAGCCATAAACCAGGTACGTGTTTCTTCAAATTAAAAAAAACCGCATGAACCCGACCCGATTTGTATGGGTCGGGTTCGGGCGGATCCCATAATAGTTAGTTCGGATTGGGCGGTTCGGGTCGGGTTTGGACCAATAGAAAACGATCGTACGGATTCGACCCGATTCGGCACATGAACACCCCTAATAGTACCTAGAGTCAAGGGATGGAGACGGTGAAGAGAGAAAAATTGAAGGTAACATTCAAGGTCTTTCTTGGGTTTCTCCCATTTCCACACTTAAATATATTTTTATCTTTCATTCCTTGGTGTTTACAAAATCTATTGGATGAAGTAATCCAAAGACCACAGTATAGATTCTTCTCGTTGCTATTTTTAAAGAATATAATTCAAATAATAAAATTTTCCTCTTTTTATGAGTTTAAACTTTTCAGATAAGTGTTAGATTCACATAATATCAGAGCTAATTAAGGTCCTAAATTCGAGACTTGACTTTACACTTCACCTGAATTTCAATTAAATAATGAACGTGTTGGATCTCCTAATTAAAGGAAAGTTCGACTCACACATGAAGGCTGAAAGTATTAGAGAATATAATTCAAATAATAAAATATTTCTCTTCCTATTAACTTAAATTTTTGGGATAAGTCTTAGATTCATAGCTATGTTCTTTCTGTATGTTATGTCTCACAAGGGGGAATGTACATTGCAAAACCTATCGCATCCCCTGATGGAGGCCAGGCCTCTCCGTTGGCTTCCAGTGCTTCCTTCTCTTGGCCCGTAGGCTTCCTACTACGATTTCTGTAGCCTCTTGTCATTTCGCAGTTACTAATTTCGGAGACAGGCAGATAATGGGAACTGCATATTATTCATAGTATCTATTCTATACTGATCTCTTGGCATCTATCAAATCCATGTATGTGATTAACAGCATGTTATTAAGTGGAAGCCAGCTAGTTAGAAACCTTTCCTTTTGTAATATAAGAAAAATTAAGAGAATGTCAACTATGGCTTCCTGTGTTGGCGAAAAGTCAAGCTTTGCGGCTGCAAAGCTTCACGAATAATTCGGCATGAGATCTTCACGTTGTTTTTCGCGAATCCATACCCAGCAAACGAGGTCAAGATTTGCAGGCAGCAAATCTTGCATCGCAGTGCAGCAACCAACAACTCCATTTAATGGAGTTAGGCGTGTAGCTCATTTACTGCAACAGCTCAACTAGAAACCGTTTGAACTTCTCTTCTTCCTTTATAAATTAGTAACGTGAATGGAAGAAGGAGGTGTGCAAAGTTGAGGTGCGAAGAGGTGCTGCAGAGTGGCTGTGAGAGTTAAGAGTTGTAAAACATGGTTTATTAAAATCTAAGTTATCTCCTCTGTGGACGTAGGCAAATTGCCGAACCACGTTAAATATTGGCCTCCGTGTGTTTGTGTTTTTTTTTTCGTTCTGTGCTCAACGAGAGGGATCAGAGCCAACAGTACTGAAATTTCGTTTGTTGTATTCGGCCGAGACCCGATCTGTGTCCAAATTAAATTTTGGAGCTAACTGGAAATTTCTCGTGACGAGACGAGCACAACGGTACAAACCAGGAGTCAAACGCACAACGCAAGCGCTGATAGAAGTTTCTGTGCGTGTGACCACTCTCCCCGCACGCTTCCACGCACCGCCAGTTGCCGGAAGGATGCTACACGCGCTGTCACGTGCTCAGAAGAAGATTGCCATGCGTCTCCATGTGCGACAAGCGCCCGGTGGATCGTTCGGTTCGAGTTTTGACTGAGTCGCTGAGTCAACTCAGCGAGTTGGGCCGTGCTACCTGAGTCAGTCTGAGTCACTGAGTCGACTCACCCGAGTTAGAGTTAACGGAGCTCGTTAACGGCGTCAGCATCTTTAGAGAATATTTTGTTAACGTTAACGGAATATTCTGTTTCTGGAAGGAATATTCCAGATTCGAATTTTGTGCATTTTGGGCCCAATTTTTGTCCTTTTTGGGCTAGACTGGACCTATTCCTAGCTATTTCGACCGTTCCGGACGCAATGGTGGGCTCCGTTTTATGAGATTCTACTCAAACGTAGAGCAACAAGCCATTTGAGCTAGTGTTAAAGGCGGAATCTATGGAGGATTCAAGTTCTGGTGCAATGATCAAGCTTACGGCGACCAACTATACACTCTGGAGACCCCGGATGGAAGATCTCTTAAATTGCAAGGATTTGTTTGATCCAATAGAAGAGAAAGGAGTAAAAGCAGCCGCGACGCCGGAAAAGGATTGGAAAAAGTTGAACAAGAAAACTATTGGTCAGATCAGACAATGGATCGACCATAGTGTATTTCATCATGTTGCACAGGAGACAGACGCCTACACGCTATGGCAAAAGCTGGAGAACATGTATCAGGCCAAAACCGCTCGCAATAAGGCTCTCTTAATGAGACGCCTTGTAAATTTGAAGTTAAAGAGCGGCACCTCTGTTGCTGAGCACACCAGTGAGTTTCAGAACCTGGTGAACCAACTTTCAACCGTGGCGTTGACTCTTGACGATGAAGAACAAGCTTACCAGTGGTGATGGTAAATAATGCCTTGTTTAATGAGGAAGCCAGGAGAAAAGAGGCTGGTATGGACCAGTCACATGCCTTCGTAACCGAAGGAAGACACCAACGAAGTGGTAGAGGGAGAAGTAGAGGCAGAAGCAGGAGCAGAGGCAGATCCCAAAATCCCGGCGGTTACCACCAAAAGGGCAAGATGAAATGTTTCCACTGTGGCATCGAAGGCCACATTAAGAAGAACTGCTGGAAGTTACAACGGGAGCAAGGCCAATCCAGCAACCAGCCAAAGAAGGCCGATGGTGAAGCATTAGTCACCATTCCAGGAGATTGTGCCTTACTCTCCACCGGTGAAGAAGAATGTCTCCATGTTGCGAGTCAGGATGCAGAATGGGTGGTAGACACAGCAGCTTCCTACCACGCCACTCCTCGCAGTGATTTCTTCACCACGTATAAAGCCGGAGATTATGGTACAGTGAGGATGGGTAACACCAGTTCCTCAAAGATCGCGGGTATTGGCGATGTCCGTATAAAGACAAATATTGGCTGTACCATGGTGTTGAAAGACGTTCGACACGTGCCCGACCTCCGGTTAAATTTGATATCCGGGACAGCCCTTGATCGACTGGGCTACGACAACCACTTCGGCAACGGTGCTTGGAAGCTGACTTCATTTGTCGCCCGGACATATCTGCGGCACGTTATACAAGACTCATGTGAAGATATGCACCGATAGCCTCAATGCAGTTCAAGATGAGGCATCTCCAAATCTGTGGCACGAGAGACTCGGTCACATGGGTGAAAAGGGTTGTTTACACTGGCAAAGAAGGCATTTATTGCTGTCAACAAAGGTACAACGCTAAACCCTTGTGAGCATTGCTTGTTTGGTAAGCAACATCGAGTCTCATTTAGTACATCTGCTAGTAAAAGATCAGAGTTGTTGAGCCTGGTACACTCTGATATATGCAGGTCCCTTAGAGGTGGAGTCTTTGGACGGTAACAGGTATTTTGTTACATTTATTGATGATGCTTCACGTAAAGTGTGGGTGTATTTCTTGAGAACGAAGGACCAAGTTTTTGAACAGTTCAAAAACTTTCACACTATGGTGGAAAGAGAAACTGGGAAAAAGTTAAAGTGCCTCCGGACAGACAATGGAGGCGAGTACACTTCCAGAGAGTTCAGAGCATACTGCTCTGGCCATGGCATCAGACATGAGAAGATGGTTCCACGCACCCCACAACACAATGGTGTAGCCGAGAGGATGAATCGGACCATTGTAGAACGAACCAGATGTATGCTCAGTATGGCCAAGTTGCCTAAGCCATTCTGGGGTGAAGCAGTTCGTGCAGCCTGTTACCTGATCAACAGAACACCATCTGTACCATTGAAGTTCGAAGTTCCGGAGATGGTGTGGTCTGGTCATAAGATCTCCTACTCTCATCTGAGAGTATTTGGGTGCAAAGCATTTGCACATGTATCCAAGGAGCAGAGGCAGAAGCTTGATGTCAAGTCCACTCCGTGTATTTTTATTGGCTACGGAGATGAAGAATTTGGATACAGACTTTGGGATCCAGAAGCTAAGAAGGTCATCAGAAGCAGGGACGTTGTGTTCCATGAAGCTGAGTTATACAGGTAGCTTCAAAAGATCAACAAACCCAAGTGAAAACAGTACAAGTGCTCAAGATACTGTTACCAGTCCTGCGCCATTCCAGTCTACCACAGAGACTGAAGAAATGCAGGAAGGATCCCCAGAAGAAGAAGAGGAAGTTGATGATGATGCAGAGGGTGTTGAGCAGGGGGAGCAGGTACCCACTCCACCAGAAGCTGCTGAATCATCACAGCAATCAGATGATGAAGAACTTCCTCCAGTTGATGACCCTCAACAAAACAGATCCACGAGAGGTCGGTTGCTGATTCCATCACGAAGATATCCGGAATCAGATTATATTCTTCTTACTGATGAGGGGGAGCCAGAAAGTTTTCATGAAGCAAAAGCTCATACAGATAAAGTCAGATGGATTCAAGCTATGCAAGAAGAGATGGGTTCCTTGCAGAAGAATCAGACGTATGAGTTGGTGAAGCTTCCGAAGGGCAAGAGAGCACTGAAGAATAAATGGGTATTCAAGCTGAAGAACGATGGCAAGCAGGTGAAGTACAAAGCTCGTTTGGTCGTCAAAGGTTTCCAATAGAAGAAAGGAGTTGACTTTGACGAGATATTCTCACCTGTAGTGAAGATGACCTCAATTCGAGTCGTACTCGGATTGGTTGCCAGTCTAGACTTGGAGCTTGAACAAATGGATGTGAAGACAACATTTCTTCACGGAGATCTCAAAGAAGAGATATACATGGAGCAACCAGAAGGTTTTGAAGTTCATGGGAAGGAACACTTGGTCTGCAAGTTAAAGAAGAGCCTCTACGGTCTTAAGCAGGCTCCCCGACAGTGGTACAAAAAGTTTGACTCGTTTATGGTGAGTCATGACTACAGAAGGACTGCTGCGGACCAGTGTGTGTATATTCGCAAATTCCCAGATGGTAATTTCGTTACTCTACTGCTTTATGTTGATGATATGCTGATAGTTGGACAAGATGCATCCATAATCAGCAAGTTGAAGACAGATCTCTCTAAGTTCTTCGACATGAAGGACTTAGGACCAGCCCAGCAGATATTGGGCATGAAGATTGTTCGTGACAGGAAAGCTAAGAAGCTATGGTTGTCACAGGAGAGATATGTTGAACAAGTGATCAAAAGGTTCAACATGGAAAGTGCTAAGCCAGTCAGTAATCCACTGGCTAGTCATTTTAAATTGAGCAAGAGCTCGTGTCCCTCATCGAGGGAAAAGGTTGAAGAGATGGTTGCAGTCCCCTACTCTTCAGCTGTTGGCAGTCTTATGTACGCAATGGTGTGTACGAGACCTGACATCGCTCACGCTGTGGGAGTTGTGAGCCGATTTCTTTCCAACCCAGGAAAGGAACATTGGGAAGCGGTCAAGTGGATTCTCAGGTACCTTAAAGGTACGTCGAAGCTATGTTTGTGCTTTGGGGAGCTGATCCTGTCTTGGAAGGATATACAGACTCGGATATGGCTGGTGATCTTGATGGAAGAAAATCTACATCAGGATTCATTTACACATTTTCTGGGGAGCTGTCTCATGGCAGTCCAGATTACAGAAATGTGTGGCTTTATCCACAACAGAAGCAGAGTACATTGCTGCAGCGGAAGCTGGGAAGGAAATGTTGTGGTTAAAGCGGTTTCTCCAAGAGTTGGGTATCAGTCAGAAGGAATACAAGGTACATTGTGACAGTCAGAGTGCTCTGGATTTGAGCAAGAATTCAATGTACCATTCCCGCACAAAACATATTGACATTCACTATCATTGGATACGCGAGGTGATGGAGCAACAACTACTGAAGCTTGTGAAGATCCACACAAAAGAGAATCCAGCAGACATGTTGACGAAGGTGGTCACTCGTGAGAAGCTCGAGCTATGTAAAGACATAGCCGGGATGGACACCTCCAACTGATTGATGTCAGGACACAGTCTCCTCTTGTGGGTATGGAGGGGGAGAATTGTTGGCGACAAGCTTTGCGGCTGCAAAGCTTTTTATGATCAAATCCATACCCAGCAAACGAGGTCAAGATTTGCAGGCAGCAAATCTTGCAAGCGCAACAACAACTCCATTTAATGGAGTTAGGCGTGTAGCTCATTTACTGCAGCAGCTCAACAAGAAATTCGAACTTCTCTTCTTCCTTTATAAATTAGTAACGTGAATGAGAGAAGGAGGTGTGTGAAGTTAGGTGCGAAGAGGTGCTGCAGAGTGGCTGTGAGAGTTGAGAGTTGTAAAATTGGTTTATTGAAATCAAAGTTATCTCCTCTGTGGACGTAGGCAAATTGCCGAACCACGTTAAATATTGGCCTCCGTGTGTTTGTGTTTTTTCGTTATGTGCTCAACATCCTGGGCACTGAGTGCATCACAGCTAAAGAAAAGAAGCTTCTACACTAAAATTTCAAAATGTCAACTTCCGCAGGGCACTGATTGCCTCCATCACAACAAAAGAAAAGAAGCTTCTGCACTAAAACTCTCCTTTTCTTATATCAGAGAATTTCAAAATGTCAAACTATGGCTTCTTGGCAACTGATTGCCTGCATCACAACTAAAAAAATAAGCTTCTGCACTAAAATTACTTACCCGTCTACTCCACGGGTTGCGCTCTAAAGCTCATAAATCATTCCCACTTTTAGCATACGCTCACGAGGAATATCAAACACTTTATTAGTACTCTGTCTCAAGTTCCTCTTCAAGAAATTGTACGCATAATCGATCACAACTCTCTTGCCTATTGAGGCTCCTTTGCCTGCGACCACTTCACTCTCGCCTATCAAGTGAACAATACCTGCATCCGCTGCCTTGTCCACTGCCTCAATCTCTCTCTCTGCAGCCTCATGTTCCCTAAATTCTTCAACTTCCTTCACTTCTTCAGTGTTGTTTTCTTCACTAACTGACATATCAACCGATTTTTCATCCCCCTCACGGTTGTAAAGCGTTCTTTGGGCCAACCAAAACTCGTCTCTTATAAACCTCTTCAATCTTTCTATCAAGACCTTCTCAAGGGCTCTTGCTCATCATGTGCATCTGTATATCCATACCTCACTACACAGTGAAACATATTAAGCTCTTTAGGCCCTACTCGACAAGAAAGGAAACGCTCTTGCACAGGAACCTTGCTTATGGGAAGTGATTTGAAGGAGACAAAAATCAGGACTGAGGGCAATGCTGGCACGTTTGCCACATAGTGTTTGAAGATTGGTGGGATGCCGTGAACCAACTCTGAGTAGAACAAGGCTAGACTAGGCATTTGAGAAAAGCTTGTGACAGCAGTTATTTCTTTGAGCTTCTCTCCGGAGATTTTGTTCTGAAGCTCATAATGGTACTTTTTTCGGAACACATAGTTCCAAACATACATTACAGTCATTAGGACTGCAGCAAAGGCTAGGGGAAGATAACCTCCTTGGTCAAATTTGTAGAGGGTTGAACTTAAATAGATAAGCTCTACACTGCCAATAACCAAAATGTAGGAAATTACGAGCAGCAGGTGCCATTTCCATATCAGGATCATGACTAGCACTAGGAATGCCGCTGTGAGGGTCATCACAAAAACCACCGCTATTCCTGCATGCAGTAAAAAACTCATTAGTTGCAACATATACTTCGAGGCTCTAATGTTTGAATTTCTGCTCACAAAGGGGCAAGGAAAGAAAAGGCTCAACATTGTTCATACCGGTTTAATCTTTAGCATTTCTGAGATTAACTAGGAGCAAATTGAACCACTGACATCAACGGTAGATTAAATATACAGTATATAGTGGGATGGATGGCTAGCAAAATTTATTATAAAGCTATATATGGAAGCTTAATTCAGATTCAAAAGATGCTAACAGTAGAGTGGAGTTACAGATTACCATAGGCATTGCCAATCTTAGCAGTGGTCCTGAAGCCTAATGTGACTGCTACACAAGTCAACATCAGAGGAAATTGACTTCCGGTACGTACACTTGTCCTTCATACTTGGCAGATGTATGCACTACTTTCACCTGGGGGAAACACCCTGGTGCGAGGGATTGTTGGATTATAGAGAAAGTCCCAGAAATCATAGCTTGACTTGCTATGATCGCAGCCAATACGACCACGACAAACATTAGCCAATACAGGGAGTCTGCCACATGTATAACCATTTGAGCTAGTTAGCTGAATCAAACACCACCACAAATAGACAGAAAAAGGAAGAATGAACTATCTCGATGGACAAGCATTGCTTGCCTGGTATGGAGCTGAAAAAGACATCCCCTACAACGTCATTGTGCTTGCGAAGGAAGGACGCTTGTCCTGTGTACGCCAATATGATAGCTGGATATGTCAAGCAACTCATACTTATTTTTATGGACGGAACTGAGAAATGGCCAAAATCAGCAAATAGAGCTTCGGTTCCTGCATATTGGTGCAAGTGAAAAGGCTCCATTAGCGTGTTCCAGGCCATACATACTAAGTAGATAACAAAGGGTATATGTCTCTAACACATAAGAAAGAACTTCCTACCCGTTGTGCAGAGGACAATGCCACCGAGAGAAATCCAAGCTTCTTTTTTGTTTCTCTGAAAATAATCTATGATGTACTTTGGATTTATGGCTTTAACAACACTGGCATCGAATTTGAAGAAGTTTTAGATTCCGATACCACCAATGAAAACAAACCAAATGCAGATTATCAGAGAAAAAGAGTAGCCAACTTTGTCAGTTCCATATCTCTGGATATAGAATAGACAAATCAAGATGGCTACGGATATCCAAACAATCCTATCTGCATCAAAACACAAATAGTATGAACAAGTTATTTCTTCTAGTCAAACAGGATGGACAATAATTACTAGAATGTTCTATACAATTTTGCACCTCAAGTACGGGTATATCAGATAGTTGTTGGTTTTAAGACACAGCATAGCCACTGATGAAGAAACTCCATTACGCATTACAATGAAGGGCTGAGAATCTGACAAACAAAGTTATTCTCTTGCAGATGTCTCTTTAAGAACCACTATATATATGGTTGAAAGAAATGTCTGGATGATGATCTTTCCCTTTTTGGCTACAAATGTCTAAACGATGTCAGAATTGGCTATTCTGGAATACAGATCATTTTACATTAGTTTAATGACCTTTTGTTTTACTTTGTTGAACTCAATGCTCTAATTTTCCAATTACATGATTCATGTGGATTCACTCTCTTAATTTTTACTTGTCATTCCCTCTGTTTCACTATAATTAGACCTGTTTATCTTTTTGAAATAGATTGACTAACTACTTATATACCAAGGAGAAAAAGACTAATTAGAACCAAGTTTCTGTTTCTGAGAGCTCCTTATGATGGAGGATTAATTACTTTTCTTCTTGCAAGTTATTCACCACAGAAGCATTAGTACGCGACAGGGACTACCTTCTGTCATTGCGGATGTTGCTTCTTTGAGACCCCCTACAGCCGATAGAACTGCCATCGAAAACAAGGAAACAGGTGTAAGTTGAAAACTGAAAACAGAGTTTTAAGTGAAAAACTGTACTGATTGATATATGGCCGCCTAGGACTGGAAGAAAACCTGTAATTACTACAACATGCGTGGCTGAATTACAACCACTAAGATAGTAATGAACAAGAACGAGCAAAGAGTTTTCATGCGAACCTGAGATACAAGGAGTGAGAACACCGTCCCCTATCACCATGGAAGTTCCAAGCATGGAGCCGAACAACAGGAGAATCTTAGCTAAGTTGCTCTTTTCTAGCGTAGACTTGAGCCACGAAGCCCTTTGTACATGACGGTTTAGCAACTCAAGCTTGTAAGTTGACACATTACAGTCCTCAGCCTGTTGATTCGGGATCAGACTCACCTTGGTGTACCCAGAGGCGGAACCAGGATTAGAAGCCAACCATGGCGAATTTTTAAAGTGAAATGAATGAAATTTTTTTTGCATATGTAATGCTAAAAACTGTCTTAGAATTACAATATCAAAAATTAAAGACTAAAAATATTAAAAATATTGAAATACACATATCGTACTATGTACTATGACTGAGAGTGGGTAATTGGATCCTGCGTTTCTGCATCTTTTGAAAATGTTGCAAAACGATTTCGTTCTCTAAAGTTTCAAAAATTTCCTGCTCGATGTACACTATCATGCAATCATTCATCTAGTCATCTCCCATCCTATTACGCAAACCAGTCTTGATAATCTTCATCGCAGAAAACACTCTCTCAACGGTTGCAGTCGCAACTGGTAAGACTAATGCCAACTCAATAAGCTGATAAATTAGTGGATACAAAATATTCTTTTGGTCTCAACCATCTTCATAGCAAGATCTCAAATATCTTGAAGCCCAAAAAAAGCATAATGCAATCTAACATCTCTAATGTAGGTGTCAAGCTGATCTCCAAGAAACAACTTCTAAGTTGTTGAGAAATCTTTTGGATAAAACTCAGCAAGACAACATAACCTATCAAGATCAAATGTTGAGAATGAGTCCCTTGGATCAACGAGTATCACCTGGTCGTACAAGACTGGTTTCTTGATTTTTGCCCCTTCCACTAGAAATCTCTCCATTTTCCAACCTCTCCACTATCTTCTCATGTTGACTTTGCCGAAGATTATCTTTCCTTTTACAAGAAGCTCTGACCATAGTCACAATCAAAGAAGTGTAATTAAAAAAAGGGGTAAAATCATAGTTAGCCCCCTATCTTTGGGCAAAAATCAAGTTGCTACCCTTATTTTTCAATCCAACAATTTGAGACCCTTATCTTTGAAAATCTGTCAATCTTCGCCCCCCGTCTAAATTCTCCGTCAAATGAGACGGTTTTTTGTCCACGTGCATCACACGTGCCTCTATTACACTTGAAATGACCAGAATGCCCTTGTTAAGTAATTGGTGGATGACCTCGACGCCCCTGCTCTGTTCGTGCCCATACGAAGACCAAATTGATTTAGAAAAGGTGGTCTGTCGTGCCCTAGACGACTAAGGAAAGAACACAGTTGCTGTCGTGCCCTCTGTAGAAGCCCAAAAGGGAGTGAAGTGAAGCAAGGCAAAACTGTTCTTTCATGCCCTCTGTAGAATCCCAACGCCCCTGCTCTGTTCGTGCCCAGACGAAGGCGAAATTGATGAAAAAAGCTGCTCTGTCGTGCCCTAGACGAAGAAGGAAAGAAAACGTGCCCACTGTAGATGCCCGAAAGATAGTGAAGCAAGGCAAAACCTATTCTTTCGTGCCCACTGTATAACGCCATTTAGTTCGGCAAGATCAAAACCATTTGGAAGTGAAAATCCCAAACGAATCTGAACGAGAAGAAGACTCAACAGTAAGCCCATATAGCTTTCGACCCACCAACTTTTTCAAGTTTCATTTAGCAGGCATTTTAGATGTTTGATGTTGTAGAATGTGATGTTGGATTGGTATTTATAGGCATTTTAGGTGGTCCAAAAGTGATTGGGACAATTCTGTATAGTATATTGCAACCTGTTATATTGTGGCCGACAACATGTGGTCCCTGGTTCATTGTCTGAAATTTTATCGTTTTGTTAGCACATGTAGCTGACAAGTCTTGTTCTGTAAAGCACATGGGTCCAAAGCTGATAGGTCTTCTGTAAAGCACAAGAATTTGTTACTCACGCAGTCTGCACTTTCTCACAAACTATTGCACTTATGGCTCACTAAAATAATTCATGTTAAAGCTTTGTGGGGACAAGCTTCATTTTGTACAGTTCTCAGGTTTTTATTAATATAATCTCATGAGTTACGTGTTGAAGTTGCTTTCAGACCTAAAAATTGAAAACCTTGTGCTTTGATCAGGAAACTCCAGCCCCTTGTTTTTATTTACGATAGAGAGAGAAAAAAGGAAATAAAAGAATTAGAAATAAACAATAGAACAGAGGAAGTTTACAGGGGAGGAGGCGAGGGAAGTAAAAGAGAATTGGTTAATTTATTATCGTGGTGGCTGCACACAGGGGTAAAGAAGCAGAGAGAATAATGTGGACCACATGAAGAGAAAACTTGTGATGTCTACGTGTTTGCCTCTTGAAATTTTACAAGTTCTTTGTCAACTAGATGGTTCATATTCTAGGGCATTGTTTATAATTGAACTGTGGAGTCAATACTTTCAAGATATGATCATGGGCGCTGTCACATTGTCATAGTACTTATCTCTTGCTTTAATGTTGCATTGTCTGTATTTTCATTTAGTGTGCCAGCTTTTGTCTTGTTATATTGTTGGATAAAGTTTGTCAATATGATGCTTAATTTATGCTCCATCGAGATTGAAGCTGGTATAATAATCAAGGGCCTAGATATGTCCTATAGCTAGCAGTTGGACCTCATGCACGTTTCCTTTATGAGCATATTTTTTTAGGACTCCCTATACGAACTATAGAGTCACTTACACTGCACATGGCCTTGCATGCCCTTGGTCTCACCTATTCTATCGGTTTTAATTAATCTCCCAACCTTTTAATTAAGACCTTTGGAGGCTTCAAATATTAGACTAAAAAGAAATTCAGAAATATTGTAGGATGTGGATATGAGTGAACTTCAACAATCGGTGCTTATCTTAAACTCCATATACATGTTTAAGGTAAATTAAACAGATATTATAGTGTAGTTCTGATTGTGGCAGGTCCCAATGGCGTCAGATTCTTTTGTGTTTAAGGTCCACTATGGGGGCAGATTTGACAGGTCGAATGGTGGGTGCGTATATGTTGATGGGAAGATGGCTATGCACCCAGATCCCTACGACTGTGACTGCCTATCATACATAGAGGTAGAAGCAATTGTCAAAGAATATGGGTATAAACATGGTGACCTATTGTTCTACCTAGAGCCAGAGAAGACCCTCTCTGATGGGCTGCGAATTATCTCAGGGGACCCTGATATACTTCAGATGGTGGCTGCACACAGGGGTAAAGAAATCATTGTGCTATACGTTGTCGGTTTCGAGGCTGTACCTGTATTTGACACGGTGGACGACGTTGACGATGAACGTGAGAGACGCCGTCTTGGGATTGGAACAACGTGGTGGGATGAAGCACTTAGTAGCGATGATGACCTCTATGATGTGAATGTCACTGATAATGATAATGCCGAGGCTGTTGGCTGTGAAGAAGATGTGAATATGAGTCCTCCATCTTTAGACATTGGTGGTCCCTCTTTTGAGTTGGGTGGACATTCATTTGAGGTTGGTGGACCTTCTGGTAGATCAGATAAGGACACAGAAGCTGCAGATGTGGAGGCCGAACATCTCACAGCAGACGGGCTTCTTGTCACACCTCCTCCATCGCCCGATGGTAAAGATGACGGTAAGCAGTAAATTCAGTTATTGTATGAAGTAATGATTACGTTGGCTTTTGCAGCATGATATTGTTATTTATTAACTTCACTTTATAACTGTGAAGTTGCAGGATATATGTCAGATATGATACCATCTGATATACTTGTCTCCCCGCCACACAGTGATTATGAGGCTGGTGAGCCCTCCCGCTCTGCACCTGAGTTCGTTGAACGTGACTTGGGCTCAGTAACCCTTGTGAAAGGGATGAAGTTCCCGTCTGCTGCCCTATTTAAAGAGGCCGTGAAGGAGGCAAATATTGCTATAGGGA
This sequence comes from Morella rubra, assembly GCA_003952965.2. Taxonomy (NCBI): domain Eukaryota; kingdom Viridiplantae; phylum Streptophyta; class Magnoliopsida; order Fagales; family Myricaceae; genus Morella; species Morella rubra. Next base: position 15,643,945 of record CM025856.1, on the reverse strand, counting down.
AGGACGTCCGCTTTCATAAAAATACTGGCGATAAGGTAGTGATTGTTTGTAGGGCAGAGAGGTGCAAGTATAGAGTTTATGGTAGGAAGATACCGACCGAAATAACCTTTGAGATCAGAGATATTCAGCCTCGGCATAGATGTCCTAGAAGATATAGGCTTTCTCAGATCAGCTTTAGATGGATCGCCAAAAAGATGATAGACCAGATAAAGAGCCAACCTAACATCTCTGTATCTGCTATCTACGACGAGGTTAAGCGGAAGTGGCAGTGCGAGACAATGTGGCAGAAATGTTATCGGGCAAAGAAGAGGGCTTTAGAGCAGATCTATGGAACCCATAAGGAGCAATATGGGAGGGTTTGGGACTACTGCGCGACAGTAAGGGATACTAATCGGGGGTCCTGTTTGATAGTAATGACGGATCGAATTGCACCAGAGCTGCCACCGTTCTTCCAACGGTTATATGTATCTTTTAATGCAATGAAGACGGGCTTTAAAGAGGGTTGTAGGCCCCTTATTTGTTTGGACGTTGTTTCTTGAAGGGCGAATTCAAGGGGCAACTTTTGAGTGCAGTTGCGGGATGCAAACAACAACATGTACCCCGTTGCATTTGCAATTGTTGAGGCTGAATTGAAGGATAGTTGGATTTGGTTTTTAGAGACATTACTTGGTGATCTTGGGGCTGCTCCTCATGGTGGTTGGACCTTTATGTCAGATCGACAAAAGGTCATTCTATATATTTTTTACTTTCACTAGATACAATAATTCCTGGTAAATACGTCAATTATAGCTTTTGATTGTTTGTGTAGGGTCTTGTTCCAGCATTTGACGTAGTAATGCCCCAGGCAGATCATCGATTTTGTGTGCGGCACCTTTATGCGAACTTCAGGGATGCTGGTCACCGCGGAGTAGCACTCAAGGATAAACTATGGGGAGCAGCCACAGCGTATACGGAGTCCGAGTTCAATAAGAAAATGGATGAACTGAAGGCGTTGAGTCCTGACGCACACGAGTACCTTAGGAAAATTGACCCAAGTGTGTGGTCTCGATCATGGTTTCACACGCACAGCAAAAGTGATCTTGTGGTGAACAACCTGTGCGAGTGCTTCAACTCTTATGTTTTGCAAGCACGAGACAAGCCAATTATATCCATGGTTGAGATGATACGGAAGAAGCTGATGAGGAGGTATCAGCTTAAGAGGGAGGGGATAAGGACTTGTACTGGTAGATTGTGCCCACGGGCAGTAGAGAAACTGGAGTCCATTGGTGAGGAGGCAAGCCATTGCCTTCCTACGTATGCTGGGGATGGTTATTTTGAGGTGGAGTGTCATCTGAAGCAGTATGTCGCTGCTATCATCCTACGATGGCAGAAATCCAGAAGACTTCGTTGACTGGTTTTATACCACTGAGGCCTATCGGAAGGCATATGCCCCTATCATTTATCCGGTTCCATCTGAGGAACAATGGCTCCGTACTGTGTATGAGGCGATGGAACCCCCGCAATCAAGGGCTCAACCCGGTAGACCTAAAAAGCTCCGGAAACGGGGACCGGATGAGCGTACACCCACCGGTAGGATTCCGAGACGACAAAGTGGGATCTTATGCTCTGAGTGTAAAGAGATGGGCCACAACAAAAGGACCTGTCCACGCCTAAATAGAAGGAAAGCATCACGAAGGGTTCCAAGTACCGCGGCTGCACCGGATGCACCATTTACTAGTGGACCTCCACCATCACATTCTAGCCCAAGTACACGCAGCACTAGACAGGTTAGTGTGATTTGATTTTTAGATTCTATATGTTGAAACTGTATCTGATTTTTTTTTTATAATCTGTTTATACAGACCATTCGGGTACCACATTTACGTGATGAAACTCCCTCCCAATCTACCCCACGTACACGGACAACACGGAAGGTAACGTTGGTACAGATTTTAATTTCAAGTTATCTAACAGTTAACAATTATTCTGACTTTTACACCTCTGGTTTTACTGATTATTTTAGACCCAAGGGGGACCACCAATACGTGATGAAACTCCATCCCAATCTACCCCAATTACACGGGCAACACGGAAGGTAACCTGTGGTACATATTTTCATATGATTTGTCAACAGTTTGCTATTTTACTTAGTTTTACAGCTCTAGTTTTACTGATTATTTTAGACCCAAAGGGGACCACAAATACGTGATGCAACTCCATCGCAATCTATGCCAAGTACCCATAGCACTAGACATGTGAGTATTATAGTTTGATGCATTTTTAGAAACATAAGCCACTTTCCAACAGTTACTTATAGACTTTTGGTGGTTACTATAGACCATGCAGATACCACAGTTGCGTGACGAAGAAAGTCCATCGCAATCTACTGGCCAGCCACTTAGTGTACCTGTATGACAGCTAACAAATTTCATTAATTTTTATTCCATTTGAATTTACATCAAGTATACATCTATCTATTTTAATAATCATATTGCTAACATTATTTGCGTAGCTTACAAGAAGCCGACGATTATCACAGCTACTGTCTGGGATTGTTGAAGTTAATGATAACGCAGTAGTAGCAATGACGGTAAGTTAGATACACACACGTTGTATAACCAATATTTTTGTTTCATAGAGGGACTATTAACTAAGTTGGTTTTTCCAGGCATCAAGAAAGAAAACGCCTCGAGCTCAAACGCCATACAAGGAAGCCCCAGCTACGGAGTCAATGGAGACGCATCCCGCCAGGAAGAATACAAAAGGACCATCTACCAGAAGCACTCTAGCTGCAACGGGGATTGCTTCTCGCATACGGATGCGGCGCTCAAGTAGATTGCAAAGATTCAGGTCTCAAGGCGCCTCTACAAGCACTAAAGTGGTAATCGACCTAACAGCTCCAACAACAGGGGAAGGTGTAAGGTGCTCTTGGGGGCCTCCTGGTCGAGGAGGTGTTCAGTTTCGAGTTTCACAGCCTCCTCCGGGCATTGGACCATCAGACACGGGTAAAGCTCCAGTTACCGAACGCAAGGGAGCAAAAGACAAAGGGAAAAAAGCTCGCTTGGCAGATATAGGACCTTATTGAGTACATGATAGACTGTTGGATGTTATGTCTATTTTGTTGGGAATGTCATTGCCGAATTTGGATGCCCCCATCATTTATTTTGGATGTTGGTTGCTTGAATTTGCACTGGATTTTCTTATGTTGCATGTACAGGGTAGTTATGTGTGGCATTTTTGGATAGAAGTATATTTGCGTCACAGATTCGAGTTCTGTTGGATGTATATGGCAGCTATGTGTGCCATTTTGTAAATAGATATAATAGATGTATGTTGGCACTTGGTTATTTATTAAATGATCATGATACTTTCAATGTGTCAAACTTATTGTGAATATCAGGTCAAACTGTCAAAAGTTATTTGGCAATGAATTATCAGATTGTTAATCAGGTAGCTATTTTTGTATATAGTTAAGAGATTGGTAGATAGTTAATCAGGTACCCATAGAAGAAACTGATGGCGAGTTTACAATAACAGCTATACAGGAC
>CM025856.1:15525936-15637979 GCA_003952965.2 Morella rubra | reverse complement strand
CAAACATACATAACAGAAGCTATGGGGATCAGTCCCATCATAAATCCAAGTCAGGAAAGGAAAATGTTCATGAACAGTTGGGTATCTTCCAGACATAATCCTAGAGGCAGCCTAACGAGCTAGGTGGTGCGCTTCCACATTCACACTGCGATTAACAAAGTAAAAACGACAAGAATCAAAAGAGCTACTACAATTAACCATATCACCAATACGCCCATAGCTCCTCCAATTTAGTTGTTTCGGAAAACTCCGAATGGCATCAATTGCCCGAATAGAATCACCTTCAACCAAAATCTTTCTAAAACCACATCGTCGGGCTTCCTCCAAGCCTATCTGAGCAGCCCATATCTCACCATCCTCAGGGTCAACCTTTGGCAATTTCTTCACAACAGCTCCAACTACCAGGCCTCTATGATCTTTAAGGACTGCAGCCCCCACAGCAAATGAGTCACGCATAGCAACATCGAAGTTGACCTTGATCGTGCCCAAAGGAGGAGGAGACCACCAAGAAATAGACCTTTGCTCCCTTTTATGCTGCCACGCCACCAAGTGCTCTCTAACAACTTTATGAATGCTCTTTACTAACTTCATAATGTCCATAATAGCAGCATTATGAATAACTTGGTTTCAGGTCCACCACAAAAAGTCCCACGCAACCAAAGCATAGAGCTGAAAGTGAGGGAAATCCTCCACTGGCAAAGATAAAATTTGAGAGGGATCAATAATTTTTGTAACCACTCAATAAGAGGTTGAGCCTGGAAAACATGAATATCCAAAGCCCAAGGGGATTGCTCCATATAATACGACTCACAAAACAGTCCAATAACAGATGATGAATGGTCTCAACACCCTCTCCACATAACACACAAACCCCCATCCTCCAAGTCCCGACTGCCCATTCTCTCAGCCACCTTGCCCTTAGTAGGTATCACATCCCAAATCAGCTTCCAGACATCCCAAATCAGCTTCCAGAGAGCTATTTTCAGCCTAGCATGCACATTGAGCCTCCACAACTTTTTCTACCAAGAGGCTTCCATTGGGCTATTAACAGGTATACGTTTTTTTAACAATCTCCCTAAACATAGATTTCATAGAATAATAACCAGATTTCTCATGGAACCATATCATAGTATCACAATGAGAAAACACACCAAGATGGATGTTAACAATTTCAGCTGCGTGTAAAGGACAAAAAGTAGACCAAATAAGAGAGTGATTCCACTGACCCGTAACAGGGTCAATAAGGTTAGCAACAGTAGAAACTTCCAATTTATAACCATAATTCAGATGAGGAGAAGGTTTAAAACCCTTAATGGAAGGAACCCAAGGGTCCTTCCAAACTGAAATGCTGACCCCATTACCCATCGAAAAACACAACCCTTCCTTAACTCCCTTTTTCCATTTTAACATACTCTTCAATGTCCATGAAGCTTGTGGACTTTGCTCAACGTCCCAAAAATTCGTATGCTGTAAATATTTGCCCCTCAGAATCTGCGTCCATAAGCTATCCATATTAGAGACAAATTGCCAAATCAATTTAGACAACATGGCTTGATTAAGATCTGCCAAGGCTCTAAATCCTATACCACCAGCCATTTTAGGAATACAAATTGAGCTCCACGATTTGAGAGAAAGGTTACGAGACTTCTCCACCAAAAATTCTTTAGCCTTCTATCAATTTCTTTGCACCAACTAGATGGCAAAGCAAAAAAACTCATGGTGTAAGCCAATAACGGAGTCGTCACACTCCTAATTAAAGTGCCCCTACCCACTTGGGATAAGAGCTTAGCTCGCCAACCCGTGAGCTTATCAAAAAGACGCTCTTTCAAATCTACCAATGCAGCAGCCTTAGAGCGAGGGTATAACAAAGGTAATCCAAGGTGTTTAGCCTTGGTAGGCATTTTACGCAACTGCAGCAACTCACATATAGGTACAATGGCAGAACCAGAAATTTTTTTACTAAAATGTATCGAAGACTTACTTCGATTAATCTTTTGTCCCGACCACCCCCATATACTTTTCTAGGCAACTGTCAATAGATTGGGCATCCCTTAGTTGAGCCTTTGCAAAGAGAATAAGATCATCCGCAAAAAGGAGATGCGAGATGACTGGAGCTCGTCTCCTAATCTTAATGCCTCTAATGTGTCCTTCAGCTTCAGCCCTTAGTAATAGCCTTGACAAGATTTCCGAACAAAGGAGAAACAAAAGAGGTGATAATGGATCACCTTGTCGAAGTCCTCTAGTCGGTGTAAACTTTCCAAAGGGGCTGCCATTAAGAAGAACCGAGAAACTTGAGGAGGAAATGCACTAAGAGATCCAATTAACCCAAATTGGATGGAAACCAAACTATCGCAAAATTATAAGGAGAAAAGACCATTTTACTCTATCATAAGCTTTCTCCATATCAGCTTTAATAGCCATCCACCCACCCTTACCTCTCTCTTATGGTTCATACCATTAAACACTTCCGCCGCCACAATGTAATTATCTTGGATTAATCTACCAGGAACAAAAGCCATCTGATAGGGGGATATAAGCTTAGGTAAAACTGATTGCAACCTCACAGTTAAAATTTTGAAAATTAGTTTGTACACAACATTGCACAAACTAATGGGACGAAACTGCCCAATCATAAACGGATTATCCACTTTTGGGATCAACACTAGGTTGGTATGATTTAGTTCAGATAACAGCCTCCTAGTTCTACAAAAAATCTTGTACTGAAGCAATAACATCATTACCAACAATAGCCCAAAAATAACGAAAGAAAAAAACCGTCATACCATCAGGTCCCGGTGCCTTATCCGGATGCATCTGCTTCAATACTTCCCAAATCTCCTTGCCATCAGGTACCCTAATGAGCTGAGCATTATCATCTGCAGTTATGATCGGGTCAACCAAACCTTCTAAATATTGTGGAATAGCAGGAAAATCATATTGATATAAAGCCAAATAAAAGTCCACCAATTCATTGCCCAGAAAACTACGCCCCACAACCTATTCTCCACTCCCCTTCTTTAATTCAAGAATCTGATTTTTACAACGACGGATAACCGTATAAGCATGAAAATATTTGGTATTCAAATCACTACTAACTAACTAATCGACTCGAGATTTTTGCTTCCACAACAACTCTTCTCTACGCAGTTGCTCATCTAGTCTAAAATAAGGCATTTTTCCAACCATAAATTCTCCCTAGTTGGTTTGGCCTCCTGATAGCAACAAGGTTGTTCTTTAATTGCTTTAAGGGATTCATGAATATCACCATACACCTGCTTGTTCCACAATTGTAAAGCTCCCCTCATAGCACATATTTTACAAAACAACACCCAAGCCGGTGAACCAGTTCTCACTCGACACCAAGTATCAGCAGCTAAACCAAAACAAGACTCCTCCCGAACCCAGAACTTCTCAAATTTGAATCCTTTCGCCACAGATATCTCAGAACAAAAAAGATTAATAATAAGAGGTACTTGATCAGAATTTGTTACCCTATAATGTTTCACCATTGCATTCGGAAAATTAGTTCGCCATTGAACCTTTGCTATGCTTCGATCCAGCCTTTCCCGAATACTTGCCAAACCAAAACGACCATTTGACCATGTAAAATTCCTCCCAACAAAACCCAAATCAACAAAGCCCCTACTATCCATAAAATGGCGCAACCCTCTAGAAGACGACCCTGCCACCATCCTGTCTCCCCTCTTCTCATTCTGCCTCATAACCTCATTAAAATCACCAGTGCAAACCCAAGGCAAATTACTAGATCCTCTCAGCCAAATTAACTCTTCCCAGAACTTATCCTTAAATCTCCAATAAGGTGGCCCATGAACAAAAGAACAAAAAAAAAAAAATCCGGTCTCTCAACACCTGGATGAACAAGAAAGTGAAAAATAGAACTAGATAAGCTCAGAATCTCAAACTTCAAACCCGGTCTCCAACAAAAAGTTAAACCTCCCTAACAACCCACAGGAGGGACAGAAACAAAAAAGAGAACCCTAACCAACGCAAGATCACAACAAGACGATCATCACTTATTTTAGTCTCCATCAAAAAGATACCCCACGAGTCTACTTCTCTCATCAGCATCCGTAGAGCTCTTGATGCAGCGGGTCTCCCAAGACCTCGGCAATTCCATGAGATAAGACTCATTTCGGGGGTGGGGGCAGATATAGGCTCGCCACCCTAGCCACAACAATGCGATTCTCAGTGCCATCCGAAGATGTCTTCTTTGCCTTACCCGTTACCTCTACCTTCTTTTTGGGTCCATATTTCTTTTTCTTCAGTAAACTCCCCGAATCGTCCACCCCTTTTGTAAATACCAACGCCAAAGGTGCTTCAGACAGATGTGCCTCCGAAGACTGTAAGTCATGAAACTTTTTCACGGGAGAGTCGGGAGAAGATAAGTCAGATCCCCCCCCTTTTAAAGTCACAATACCACCCTGAGTAATCTCAACGGCTTGTGCATGCTTCAAACCTTCCTCCATGTAAAGGTTCCTCAATGTTGAAATGCACTTGCAATCATCAGTGCAACCTTATCAATAGATCCCAATTTGTTTCCCAATAATAAGGCATTTTCTTCATCCAATCGTTCCAAAGGCAAGCCATGGATTTGCACCTAAAACTAAGCCTGAGATAGCTCAACCTCATCAATCGTTTCTCCCCTTTTCCACTCTTTAAGAAGCATAAAATATCCTTTGAAATTTCGTGGCCCTAGCCTGAGTACCCTCTCCTTCTCCTTTAGAGATTGAAAAGAGAAGAGAAATCTATTAGGGCCTGCATATTCAATACGCAGAGTAGGAGCAAACCTCCACCCTGCCTTGATAAGAGGAAAAAGCACCGGTTTCGGGAGTATCTTTCTTAAAGCCAACCTTCCAACGAAGGTCAAGGCCTTCACATCCCATGCTATCTCTTTATTCACTTTCAATAGACCAGATACATCCTCCCAGGAAAGGTTCTTTGTTCGCTCCAAAAGGTCATCCATACCAGACAAAGGTTGCTTCGATGTAGACATTCCTTTTTCCCACACCAATAGTTCCTTCCACCCTCGAATAGTCAACCAACAATACTGCTGCCAAAACTCAGGCGTAGAAACCTCGAGAAAAGAAACACTCAAACAAAGAGCAAGGAAAGTAGTGAAACACAGCACGGACCGGTGTAGAAAATGAGAAATGTCAAAAGCACTAGGGATAAAAAGCCAAATCAAGGATAAAGAAAAAGCAATAGGCGACAAATTCAAATCGTAAGCTGTCACCTCCAGATGCAAGGACGCAGACATAGAGAAGAAAGAGAAAAATTGGTCATATGGCCAGGAGGGAAAGGACGAATCAGAGATCAGCAATGAGAGAGAAGGTGTCAGATAGGGCAAGTGTGGGCCCAGGTAGGGTTTGTGGGAAGCGAAGGGAAAAAGTAGAGAGAGCATTTCGCTCAGATGCTCAGAGAGAGGTGGTATTTTTATCCGTGGTTTTTTTTTTTCCTTAGTTTCCCTACTTTATGCACAAAAGTACCGCTTGAATGTAAATCATAACCACTGCTATTAATGAACTGACAAAACGCCTTGTTACACACATTTCGTTCGGACAGTAAATAAAGTTAAAATGTTCAGACGGTTGTGGGCGGTTAAGTTGATGAATTAGGAGATGCCACGTCATCCAACTCCATTGAGATAGTATAATAATCGTTCAAACGACTTGTCGAAAACAAGAAAGCCCAACACTCATTTTTCTCAAAACACTACAAAACTCTGACAAATTTCCTCCTAATTTTGTTCCATTTGCAAAGCGAAGAACATTGTCAACGAAATTATCCTAATCTAGATTGGTTTTTGATATTTTATAACCTTTTAAATATTTATGTTTAGTTATTTTTTTTAGAAAGCTTTGCGTTTGATAAATATTAGATTTTTGGTTATTTTTTATGATCCATTTAGTTTCAAATTTTGAGAAACAGTGTTGCATGAGATAGTAGATAGTTTGTCTGATTGTTTGAGTTGATTTGATAGGAATTTGTAGGAATTCATAGGATTGTATAACCCGTTTCAGGGGCAAGTTGACTCGGCCGCGAACTGTTTTTGTTTACAGCGTTTGAATGGAACTATTACCATTTGGATGTATATTAGCAATAGTAGCATTTTGGTTTGACCTTTTGGATGGTAAAATCAAACAATTCGTTTAAGGATATACTGTTCGGACGCGTGGTTATGCCGTTTGAAAGGTTTTTAAAGTATACGTTTTAGGATATACCGTTTGAATGCAAACTTAGTCAGTTCAGACGGTATGACTGAAACAATACGTTTGGTACATATTCGTTCAAACGGTTTAAGACGGTTTCATAAGTCTTTATATTTTATATTTAGTTAAAAACTGTTATTTATCGTTTGATACTGTTCTTAATTCATTCTACATTGTTCTAACGTGTTTTATAGATTTAGAAAATTTTGAAGCGATCAAGAGCATCTTCTTTGTCCCAGGTCTCGGATGTCCCCTATTACCTTAGAGGTTTGTCGAGACCAGATACAAGCTAGTGTAGTAATTGTCTAGCTGTTGGTAGTCCTTTTCGAATTCATGAACTATCGATTTGATGACCAAACCATCCAACAGATTCACCATGGTTAGACCCAGCAATGTAATGGGTGGGACATGCTTGTAGCGAGTTGGTGTGGGACTTCAATGTTGTACTCCTGGATGTGGACACCAACGATGAATATAGGTGGTCACTATTCGGGGGATTTTGGTGACGCTTTTCGCCTAATGTCCTCACTACATTTCTGGATATCAATTGACTGCAGTCAGCGTATCCAGCAGTGGCTAACCTTATGGCTTGATTCTAACTTATTTCCTTATAGTGGTGGGCGTACCGATCCAGCCTGATGAGTTGAGACTAAGGTATAGTTAGAGCAGCTCAATGAGGTGATGGCTAGATGTAGCCTCGAACATTTCGGGCCACGACATTTTCGTGAAGCACAACCAGCACTAGAGGTTAGCAAACCGTCAGATGCTGTGGACACAACCTCCATGGTTAGATGAGGTGTAGCATTCTATGATTGAGGTCGTTTATCTTGCTCTCGCTCCGATTGAGGCGAGACTAATGCAACTAGAGCAATCCCACTTGCCAGACGAATGTATCGCGCTTGAAGGTAGGTTGGGGTGTGGGCAGCAGGCCTGACTTAGTCACGACCCAAATTTTGTTAGGGTGTGGGCAGGCCCGCCATCGACTACGACCCAGATCTACATTTTTGGGGTGGGATGTCCAATTAGAGCTAGGTGGTTCCTTGTGGTTGAAGGAACCCGATCTCATATTTTGTTTTCAGTCTCATCTTTTTAGTTTTTGTTTACTCATTGTTTTTTTTATTCTCAATTTTATTTAATTCTTGGGGGTTTTTTTTGGCATATTTTTACCTTATCATTTTTTTTTTAATGTTTTCGTCCTTTGAGTATATTAAATTTTTGTGTTTGTTTGATTTTCTATCGTTTTTATTTTTGACCTTTCACTTTTCAGATTTTAGGTCTCTTTCCTATTTTTGAATTTTAATTTTTTTTAACTTTTAGTATTTATTTCTTGTGTTTTTTTTTTTTTTCAAAATAATTTCTTTTTTTATTATCACTTTAAAAAAGTGCTGATTTAAAAATGATATGTCACTTAGAGTTATCATGATCTAGTAAAAATTTCAGCCATTTATAGCAAATGACATCATTACTTACAGCCAACCATTTTTATATTTTCTGTCTTGAATTAGACAGAGGAACTAATCATAGAGAGTTTACTTGGGGATCAGAATTTACTTGCCAGGTGTGTATGGAGGGTAAGTTGATTAATAATGCTTTTAATCAGATTTGGAACTCGATTCTTCTGTGGTTGCAGGTGGCGTCTGGTCGTCTAGCTCGAGTTAATAAGTTGAGCCAAGAAGATCATTTCATTTTACAAGATCTTCTTGTTCATGTTATTTTTCTTCGACCCTAGTTTGATACTACGTTTGTGTGGTGGGAGCCGTGGGTTGAGGGATAAAAATTGAATGTTGTAGTTGTAGCTAGTTTATCAAATCTGTGTCTATCAGGGGGAGGGGGTGTTTTGCATGATCATAGTGACAAATTGAGAATGGTATTCAATAGTCTCTTTTTTTTTTTTTAGAAACCTCTTTAATTAACAATCAAGGTGGAATCAAGGTGGAAACCTTGGAAAAATCACTAGGAAAAATATTCACAGGGAATATAAGTAACAGGGATATTCCCTACCAAACAATTTTTTAGCAGCCCACAGGGCAACTTTGTGAGCTAAAAAATTAACAGATCGAGTCACCCAGTTAAAGCTCCAAGACAGATTGTGAGAAAGCAGCAAACGAATGTCCTCCACCAAAGTATTGATCTCCCAATCTAGACAAACTCCATCTCCAATAATAGCTTGGCATATCAATTTATTATCGCCTTCCAAGATGATGGGACTATGATCAAGAAGAAATGCCTCCTAAGTGGCAAATAATGCTACTGTGGTCTCACCCACGGAACCGGGAGGAAAACTCTTTGTCCAAGCAAAGAGTAAATCACCTGCTGAATTTCGACAGACAGCAGCTGCAAGGGAAAATGATGGGCGAATAGCAATATTAAAGTTGATTTTCTAACCAGTACGAGGAGGAAGAGTCCAAGCCACCAAGGAATGCCGCACCACCACGTGCCATGCTTCTTGATGTTCACCATAGAGAGACAAAACAGTAGATAAAAGGCTAGAAACACTCAGAACAGAGCGACCATGAACAATTTGATTTATGGAGCCCCAGATAGAGTAAAAAAGGATGGCCGAATACCTGATAAAGTTAAGGCAAACAACATGCCCCAAACTAGTTGCCAGATCCAAAATGAAAGCAATCCAATCCCCAATAGGTCTAGAGCCGAAAGACGAAACATCTAGTGACCAAGGAGAGAGTCTCCAGACTAATTGAGCAATAGGACACTCAAAGAAAATGTGCTCCATCTTCTCCTCCCCATGAGAACAATCACGACAACCAATCATCATGTCAAGCCTAGTGATACAAGCCACATTCATTCTGCAAGGCACAACATTCCAAGCAATTTTCCATAATAACAAGAGCAGACGATCTTGCAAAGGGAACGAGTAGAGAATCTTCCAAACAATAGGAGAAAGAGGGTTAACAAAGGACTAGAGAGCCCATAAGCAGATTTTAGAGAGAAATGACTTCTTGGATCCGCAACCCATCGAAGCATGTCATTTCGAGAGGAGGATGGGAGATGCAAGTTGAGACTAGAATCAACATCCTCAGGTAAAAATAATTGTTGAATAAGAGACTCATTCCAAAGACGAGAATTGGGAATGAGCAAATCACTAACGGTAAGAAGAACATCTCTCACCAAGTTAGGATCGCCAGGTCGAGGCACAAAACAAGAACTTGAGGCCACCCAAAGGTCAAGCAAACCCTCACCTCAGCACCACTATTAATCTGGAAACAAACTCCCTGTTGAAGAAGAGAAATTTGCTTATGAACCCCCTGCCAGAACCAAGAAGCCGATGGTAGAAGGGATTAAAGGATGTTTAATGTATTTAGCCTCAACGCCTTTACCCAGAGTTGCTCACTATTAAATTGAATTAGCCATCCCATCTTAGTGATCCAACTATGATTAAGAGGTTCTATCATCTTAAGACCAAGCCTGGCCATAGACTTAGGACGGCAAAGAGACGCCTAAGACTTAAGGATAAGGGCATGAGGTTTCAAGTCACTGATGCCCCACCAAAACCTCATGAATAAGGAATCCAAAGAGGAGCAAACTGATTTTGGAAGACTGTAATTGGCCATAGTATAATCAGGAAGAGAGGAAACCACAGTACGAATAAGAACTAGATGCGCAGCTTGCGAAAGTGTCTTCATTTTCCACCCAGCAATTTGCAGCCTAACGTTAGTCGTGAGTTCCTCAAAAACTTGCTTTTTATTTGTTTCCAGAACCAGCGGCAAGCCCAAATGTTTCTCAGGGTGGTCATTCCTTTTCAGATGAAACAGATAGCATAATTGGCGAATAGTATAAGGCCTCGTACCTTTGCTGAAACTAATGGAGGATTTTCAAACGTTAAGGAGCTGCCCTGAACAAGCCTCATATTTCTGAAGACAGTCCCATATGATTTCAGCTTCCGATAGTTTAGCTCGACAAAAGATCAACAAATCATCCCCAAAAAGCAGATAAGAGATCTCAGGGGCCCCTCACCCAATCTTGATACCGTGAATGAGTCCACCAAGCTCCGCCCTACAGAACATGCGAGATAAAAGCTCACAATCAATAATGTAGAGATAAGGCAACAGTGGATGTCCTTGATGTAATCCTCTAGTCGGCTTGAAGAACTCAAATGGTGACCCATTCAACAAGATTGAGAAAGATGAAGAAACTAAACACAGCTCAACACAACGAATGAAAGTTTCATGAAAACCAAAACACCGGAGGGCTAAAAGAATCTAGGTTCATTCCATGAGATCTTACACTTTCTCAATATCAGCCTAGATAGCCAAAAATTGACATCCTCTCTTTTTCTTCTCAAGGACATGAAAAATTTCATGAGCCATGACCAAATTCTATTGGATAGATCTGCTAGGGACGAAGTCAGACCGGAAAGGAGCTAATGATTTTGTGAATAACCACTCTCAAACGATTAGCCTAAACTGTGAATAACCTCTTAGAGACAATCTTATGAACAATATTATACAAACTAATTGGCCTAAACTGACCAATCTGGGTGGGATTCTCAAACTTCGAAAGAAGAACAATATTTGTATGGTTCAATTCATTCAAGAGAAAATCAAAACAGAAAAAAATTTCTTACCATAACAATCACCTTAGCACCCACCATCAGCCATAAAGTTTTGAAGAACAAAGCAGTCAAGCCGTTGAGGACTGGAGCTTTGCGTGAACCCAAAAGTTTAACTGCAACAAAAATCTCAGAATCCTCAGGGATTGCATATAAAAAAGTATTATTAGTCTCAGAAATGGACGAAGCAATAAGACCCTCCAAATCAGGGGGAATATTCGGGTGAGAAGTTTGATATTGAGACTTGAAAAAAATCTACAATGTGGTTACAAATCTCAAGTCGGGAAGAGAGCCAAGTACCCGAGTCATTTTTGAGAAATTCGATGGCATTTCAACGCTGTAGAAATGACAGTGGACAGGTGGAAAAAGCGTGTGTTAAGGTCCCTAGTGGTAAGCCAGGTAGCTCTTGCCTTCATCTTCCATAATTCCTCCTCTTCCTTCAATTTGAGCTAAAGGTCCCCTTACCAAAGCTTCTCCAAGGCCGAATTCTCAAATGAAGGGGGAAGGGATTGGACAGTTTCAATATGGGCTCGCAACTTCTTAATACACAGTTGGATATTCTGAAAATGATAACGATTCCAAATCCGTAACGTGTGTTTCACTTCTTTAATCTTATAGCAAAGAATAAAGGTAGGTGAACCTGACCGAGACACACTCCAAGCAATGTGAAAAATGTTTGCACAAGAAGAGTCATTAAGCCAAAAAGGTTCAAAATGAAAAGGTTCGCAAGGCCACGAGCACCTCTAAAGAGATGGGTGATTTTGGCACGATGAAAAAGGGCCCTCCAAGTAACATTTGCAACACCCCTGTCAAGGCGCTCACAGATATTCGCGAGATCCGATCGATTGTTGGACCAAGTGAAAGTATGACCTTGAAAACCTAGGTCAACCAGTCCTTGCTCTTCCATTAAAGATTGCAAGAAATTGGAAGAAGAAGAAGGACAGGATTGCCACCCCTCTTTTCTCACTCAGCAAGGATACAGTTAAAATCACCAACACACAACCAAGGACCCGCAAAGAAAGATGCCGCCCTATGAAGGGACTGCCAAAATTCAGGTTTTTGATTCCCTTGAGTAGGGCCATACACACCAAGAAAGAGCAAAGGAATATTGGGAGGATCAGAATACACCAAAAGACTAATGATAATATGATTCACACAAACTGGTTCTACATCCACACCATTCTTCCAAGAAAACAACAAACCTCCCTTTCTACCATCAGAAGGACAATCTACGAAACGATAAAAATCAAGAGCATGTAAAATAGAAGAAACAAGAGGAAGCTTAGTCTCAGCTAAGCAGAAAAAAATCAGCATTATGACTCCTGACCAATGCCCGAAGGGCATGCACTGCCGCAGGTCTCCCAAGTCCACGATAGTTCCAGAAAAAGCCTATCATGGTTGGGGTTGGGGCAAGTTTAAGCTCGCCCCCAGCTACTTTGGATTTTCCAGAGACTGATTTCTTCAACTTCAAACGATCTTGGCTGCCATCAGCAGGAGCATCAAGACTCGATTTGACAACCAGCTTTCGGCGCCTCTATATCAATGAAACCAGAGGTTCTTCCAGCTCCTCAACCACCGGCCGGTTACATGGCAACTGAGTTTCTGCTAAACGCACACCCGAAGCACCGGATGAAGCGAGGAGAATTTTTTTGAGTCCACCATCTCCTTCAGAGACTTTAAGCTTCGTTTGCGCGTATCCGCCATTGGAGGGTCCAAAATCTGGGAAAGGGCTCAATCATTAGAAAAACAACCACCAGGATCAACAAGAGGGGAGTCCAGCCCATCATCTAAGCTGCATTCTAAGGAATCCAGCATGTCAAAAAGCCTAGAGATTTTATGAGCACGAAAAGCTCAGGGGTCATCACTGTCAGACAAACTGAAGTAAAAATCAGAAAGAACTCGACTAAAGCGCTGGATGGGCCGAGCAGGAGCACTTGTGCACTTGGGATTTGGTTTCTTCCTCAAGGCCTTGGGTGCCAAAGAGAGAGGGAGACTAGAGACCCACTCAGAAGGGGCATGTGCAGCAAGTTTAGGGGTGTCACCATCAAGATATGTAACGCCCTGACCCATAAGTCTAAACAGACAGAATTCTGCTTGAAAAATTGGAACTTTCCGCTTGTAAACAATTTTTCTCAATCAAGAAAAACTCAAAAGAATCTTTATTCCATCTTTAATATTCAAAGACCACGGTCTAAACCCAAAAGACAAATAAAGAAATATTAATCACAATAGTTTAGTCAGAGCACTACTCTAAAATCCTTAAATACTACTCTTAACAAAAGTGTCAATATACAGTTTCCCAAATAAGCAATAAAACTACTAAATCTCCGAAATGAAACAATGATTACTAAAGTCTCCAGAGGACTTTTTATTCAATAATTCTGCCTCTTGCAACAAATCTCAGAACTACCACTCGAGATCTTTTATTACTCGTTACCACCAACCTCTAAATCTGAAAGATAGGAAATAAGTGGTGAGTTAAAACTACTAAATCTCTGAAATGAAACAATTATTACTAAAGTCTCCAGAGGGCTTTTTATTCAATAATTCTGCATCTTGCAACAAATCTCAGAACTACCACTCGAGATCTTCTATTACTCATTACCACCAACCTCTAAATTTGAAAGATAGGAAATAAGTGGTGAGTTACAACTAGCTTAGTAAGTAGCAAGTCAATGGAGTAGGGGAAAAGGCAATTTAATAACAACAAATTGAATCAGAAAATATTGTGAGCCATACCAAAAACTCAAAATATTAGTTGAAATAAAATTATCCAAGGCTATGCCACAAGGGTAATCACCAACGGTCACACAGATCTATATGCCACACAGACCTTTAAATGCTACGAACATCATCAAATTGACCATAAAGACCACAAGATATATTGGCTACACAGACCACAGAGATATATCACCAGCACATGGATAAATTTTTCAAGTATGCTCACAAAATAAATATATTCCAACAACCTAACATTTCAAATAAGATATTTCAAACAAATTCATGAAATCTAAATCATTTCATCTTTATAAAAAATTTGTACATTTTCCCATATAATGTATCAAAACCATATAAAAAATAGTGGACGTTTTAAAATCTGATTTACCAACGTCAAGGGATTTAATCTCTAACAAAGGCATATTTTTGAATCAATTTCATCTCACAAAATAATTAAACATCTCGTGCACTTAGATTCCACAAAAGTTTAAAGAAATAAAATCCCATTGAAAAGTCACTTATCTCAACACTTAACCGAAGCTTAAGATTTCACAAAGAATTGCTGAAGAGTCAATTAGCACCTAAAATCCATTTAAAACATCAGTCATCTCTTCATCTCAATCCTCACACATCTCCAATGTAAATCTAATAATAAAATTCCAGCAACAAACACACCTAAACTCTATCAACTCTATAAGAATACGCTATTCCACAATCACGAAATCTCCTCAAAACCACCTTTTATTACCTATAGCAACCCAAAAACTAATCTGAAAAATCTAGAAATCTCAGATCTAAAACTCTATCAAAGATAGAAACTTGAAGAAAATTCACCCAATGTGTTGACAAAATCGTAGAATAATTGCCTAATTCTTGAAGAACGGCTCTCTAACGTCGTCTATAAAACGACATAACCCAAATTAATCCAAAGAAATACACCCTTAACCAAAGATTAAATCAAACCTACATCCAAAAATCACCCAACCCTTGCAAATCGCGTCTCCAAAGGTGAGAGAAAGAGGTTTTCGTGAGAGAGAGAGAGAGAGAGAGAGAGAGAGAGAGAGCTTCAACTGAGAGAAAACTCACAATGTTGGGCGGCGATTTTCGAAGATAACAAAGACCTATACTTAAAGATCTCTAAGTAGGTTTGAAAAGGGCGACAATGCATGAGAAATTTGTTCAAAATTTGAAGAGAAATCAAATTTTGAAGCAAAGGGGCGTGCGACAATCTTCAGCATATTGAAACTGAACATTTCCGTTTAGTTTTCGTGAAATAAGTCACTTATCCCTAACGCACCGTTTCAATTTTTCAATTTTTTTTTGAGTATTAGGAGATAAGCTGAGTTAGGGGTGGTTAATGGTAGTGTAGGTGACAGTTTGGCGAAAACCGTCACCGTCACCGTAATTAATGGAATCACATAATTGACACCGCCACCGCATCGCTAAGGCACAATAACCGCCCTTACCGGTGACGGTATTAATGGTAACGGTTATACAATAACCGCTTAAACCGTATAACCGTTAAGCCAAAAAAAATAAATTTTTTTTTTTTTTTTTGGAAATTTTTTTAAGATTTTGGACCATTTCCTATATTTTCCAATAATATAACATTCAAATATCATAACATGTTTAAATTTCAAATAATATAATCAAAATCATATCAAAATTTCAAATAAATCATAATATCATAATCATTAATAATCATAACAAATATAATAAGCTGTCCAAAAGTCCAACATAATATCATATTCAAACATAAAAGACTAAAGTCCAATAAAAGTGTCCAACAATGTGACATAAACTAACTAAAATATTTCAACAAAAGCTCAACAAAAGTATGTCACATAATTAATAATCATCTTAAGTCTCAACTAGGGGGCTTAACGGTAGTGTAGGTGACAGTTGGCGAAAACCGTCACCGTCACCGCAAATTGACGGAATCACATATTTGACACCGCCACTGCACTGCTAAGGCACAATAACCATCCTTGCGGTTACGGTACCGGTAGCGGTGGCGGTTTTAGCGGTTAAAACCGCCACCGCCGGTGAAAATGAGCACCCCTAAGCTGAGTTGCCAAAACGTTTTGTCTAAGGAGGTGCCAAAGATAGTAAATGGTTACAAGGAGGAGACAATTGGCTCAACATAACCATCTCAGACTCCACAACTAGGGGGCAGGTGGCATAAGCAGATTGGCTGATAAGATTTGGTTGGTAGGATGCTATGCATGAGCCCAAGCAATGTCACTCCTAGAAACCAGAGAACAACCAGAGGAGCCAACCACAGCAGACGAAAATCCATGCTCCAACACTCAACTAGAAGATCGGCAGAATGAATGATAGGAGGATCAGGTAAAGCAAACTGAGGAACATTACGGCTGGACATGGGAGGCCTATGAGGATTACGAGAGTGCGAACTCTCAGAAGGCTCTCCCAGAACATATTTGCCTTTAACCAAAGCCAAATAAGGCTTGGGTTGAGTAATAACACGAAAGAAGGCAAAATGCCTCAAATTAAATGACTCCGCTCGTAAAAGATAATCAAACCCAGAAGATTCAGAGATGAGATCCTTCTCTGGACAAGCCAGCTTAACATGCCTAAGACTGTCACAAAGGTAGCAGAAGTTTGCCAACATCTCATATTGAAACTGCACCCAGATAGTTGGGAAGCCTTGGCGCAGGATAGGAAAACCAGCAACTAATGGCTTGGACAAATCCAATTCCACCCGGAGACAGAGAAAGCATATTTAGACACATTCAAATATTCACTAGTGTCGATCTCCACCAATTGTCCCAACTTCAGCCCGATGAACCTAGCATTGACTTCACGCATCCTATTTCTTGGCAAGCCACGGATTTGAATCCAGAAAGGAGACGAAAGAAAAGCCATTTTGGGGAAAGTCATCTCAGGTTCCGACGGTTGTACCACCAAGAGATTACCTTGAATGTTCCAATGGCGTTGTTTCATCATTAAGTCACAATCAGAAAGTTTCAAAAAATGAAACAAGAAAACATTTGGCCCAACATCTTCAACCACAAACTCCTTCACCGAGCTCCAAGCAGCTCGAAGAATAGGTTGTACAATATTAAGAGAAAACTTTCACGAAGAGAGGATCTTGCCTACCAAAGATAAGGCAAGATTTAGTTCCCCATCCTCAGAAATCGGAGATAATAAGGAGTGAAAATCATTCCACCCAAGTTTTTCAATCTAGGAAGTAATATCCTCGGTATCAAGATGAGGACTAACCATGAGACCAGGGAAAGGAAAAAAGGAGGGAGAGACCAAAGATAGTCAACCAACGAGCAAGAGACAAGAGGAAAGAAGCGGGAATAAAGGATGGGAGAGAGACCGAGAGAAGCTGGGCAAAGGGGGGGGGTTGGATAAAAGACGTAGAGGGAAAAATCCTAGGGAAACCTCAGAGAGAGAGAGAGAAGCTTTTGGTCAGCGTGTGAATTAAATTATAAAATTAAATCAATGGTCTTCTCTTTCTTTCTTTTTTTAAGCAAACGTCCATACCATTAAAAAAAAAAGGTACAGAGTCAAGGAGGGGGAGGGGGGTCATCAGAACTAAGAATATTGGGGGGGAATACAATGCACAGGATATTACCCTCCAAATTAATCAAGACAGCCCATTTGGCAATATTATGGGCTAAAAGATTAGCACTACATCGAACATGAGAAACTTTCCAACTGATGTGATCCTCCAGCAAAGCTCTGATGTCACAAATCAGAGAACCAATAGACCAGTCCGGAGAAAAAAGTGGTAGAGTGAGGGCATTGCAGACCTGCAAATTTTCGCCTTCAAAGTCAATCAAAGGGTAACCAAGGAAACTAGCCTCCTGAACAGCAAAAAGAGCTGCTCGGGCCTCTCCCACAATAGGAGTACTGGGAGGACTTCTCTTTGTCCACGCAAAGAGTATAGAACCAACATGATTCCTACAAACCGCAGCAAGCATAGAACAGTGACTCCGAATGGCAACATCAAAATTAATTTTTCAACCATTGCCACAAGGTGGAGACCACCTAATGGACTGAATTGGAACCAAAGCAGACCAAGCCATAGAATGCTCCACATACAGCCGGTGAATACGCCGAATAATAGAACCAAAGTCATCCCGTCTTCCACCATGCATCACTTGATTACGCGAGAACCAAATAACATCCATCAAAATAGCAGCATATAAAATAATGAGCTCAGATTGATCAGTTGGAAGAGACAAGGAAGGAACCGGATCTAAAAGAGAAGCAATCCACTGCTCAATATTCCAATCCCTTATCCGATTAGTGAGCAAACCCCATGGAGATTCCCGCCAAGCGAGAAGAGCCTGCGGACAATAGAAAAAGAGATGCACAAGAGACTCATCTTCCAGATCACAAAAAACACACAAGAGAGCAGCATGTCCCAAGTCAAGAGTCCGATGGAGATTGACACTACACGGTAGAATATCCCAGGCCACTTTCCAAATAAAAGCTTCAATCTATCTTGCAACTTTAACTTCCAAAGTTTCGGCCACAAATCCAATGAAAAAGAAGGAAGATAAGGTGGGGCAGAAAAAGTGAAGAGGTTGTAGGCAGATTTAAGAGAAAAGGAACCTTTGGGATCCAGAATCCAAAGAAGCTGATCAGGAGTAGAGGTAGCAGGGAGATGAATATTGAGAATAAGAGTGGCATCCTCCTCTTGAAACGTATGCCGAATCTTCAACTCATCCCACTCACGGGTGCCAGGAATAAAAAAATCCTCCACTTTGGAGGCGTCATGAATAAGAACATTCGAATTCCTTGGTTTAGGTAGAAAAAATTCAGCTTGCGGGACCTAAGGATCCAGCCAAGTATGCACCTCAGAGCCGGAAGAGATATGATAACAGCAGCCCGCTTGAAGAAAAGAACTAACCTTGGCAACACCCTTCCAAACCCAAGAAGGAGAACTAACAGGAGTCGAATCCCAAATGTAAGAAGAATTCAGATACTTAGCTCTAAGAGCAACTATCCACGGCTTTGAAGAATTGGAATGAACAAGCCAAGCCAGTTTCAAAATAAAGACACGATTGACAAACCACATCTGTCGAATGCCAAGACCATCAACAGATTTAGGGAGGCAAATAGACCTCCAAGATTTGGGAGTCTAGTTGTGCCGTTTACCATCCTTAAAGCCCCACCAAAAACGCATGAACAAAGTATCCAGATGCAAACACAGGGATTTAGGCAACAAAAAATGTGACATAGTAAAAGCGGGAAGAGCAGAAGCAACTGCTTTAATCAAAACTGTGCGTCCAGCTTGCGAAAGAAGTTTCGCTTTCCAACCCTCAATCCGATGCTTAACCTTGTCAACCAAGTCAGAAAACACCTGCTTTTTATTTTGACCAATCAAAAGGGGCACACCCAAATGCTTTCCTGGATTTTCAGAATTACGCAATTGCAATATAGAACAAATATCAAATTTGGCAGCAAGCCGAGTATTCCGGCTAAACGTAACAGTGGATTTGCGCACATTAAGGTGCTGGCCAGACTAGTAAGCGTATTTCAAAAGGCATTGCATCACCACATTGGCTTCACTCACGGTAGCATGGGTAAACAAAAGAAGATCATCCGTGAAGAGAAGATGAGTGATGGGGGGAGCAGCGCGGGCTATACAAATCCAATGATGAAGAGAAAGGGAGCCATGGGGTCACCTTGCCTAAATCCCCGAGTAGACTTGATAAGACCAAAAGGGGTACCATTCAAGAGAATAGAACAAGATGCAGTAGAAAGACACTGCTCAATCCAACCAATAAAGCGGGAATCAAAACTGAAATACCGCATCACCACAAGAATAATTTTCCATTCCATACAATCATAGGCTTTGGCAATGTCAGCGCGAATAGCCATAATCTTCCTACCCGTTCTCCTTTTTCTCAACACATGGAAGCTTTCATGGGCTAAAATAGAATTCTCATGGATGGTACGACCAGGAACAAAGGCCGCTTGAAGTGGCAAAATTAACTTATCAATAACAAGCCGCATCCTATTAGCCAAGATTTTGGAAATAAGCTTTGAAACCACATTACATAGGCTAATCGACCTAAACTGAGAAACTTGAGAGGGACACTCCTTTTAGGAATAAGCACCACATGGCAATGGTTAATCTCCCTAGAAAGAAAACCAGAAACAAAGAAACGATGCACCATAGTAACCACATCACACCCGACAATATGCCAAAATATCTTATAGAAAATAGCAGTCATACCATCCGGCCCCGGGGCCTTATAAGATCCCAAAGAAAGTAAGGTAGAATGGATTACCTCAGCTGAAGGGATAGCACAAAGGGCAACGTTTTCCGAAGGCGTCAACACCGGAGACACCAAACCTTCCAAATCATGGGGAACATCCGGTTGAATAGAAAGATACAACTGACGAAAGAAATTTGAAATGTAGTTGCTCACCTCCTCACGGGAAGAAATCCAAATGCCATCCTCGGTTTTAAGAAAATCAACAGAATTCCTCCGACGACGAATAATCGTAGAAGTATGAAAGTACTTGGTATTTAAATCCCGAGTAGTAAGCCAAAGATCTCGAGATTTCATACGCCACAAATCCTCCTCTTTCCGTAACTCTTCATTTAAAGCAAGGATAAGAAGTTTCTCCACACGACAATTATCACTAGAAGGAGGTTGGGTTTGAACCCATTCAAGAGAATGCCTAAACCGAGCAATATTAGTTTAAAGAAAACCAAAATGGCTTATATTCCACTCTCGAAGGCCCTTCTTAGTGTGCTTGGTACGAAAACAGAGGCGAAATGCAGGAGAACCCATTGCAACCACATTCCAACAGCTTTTAACCACATCTTCACACCCAACATCTTTCAACCAAAAAACTTCAAAACGAAAAGGTTTTTTCAAAGGGGGCGAACCGCCAACTGTATCAAGCAACAAAGGAGAATGATCAGAAGCGGAACGAGCCAAGTGAGTAATCATAGCTCTAGGAAAAAGAGACCGCCATTGACAATTAGCAAGACCCCGATCAAGGCGCTCACGAATATTAGCCAACCCGTCCTTATTATTAGACCACGTAAAAGGAGACCCACAAAATCCTAAGTCAATAAGACCATGAGAGTTGATGAGATTTTGCAGAGGATTTGAAGCTGAAGATGCAACAGGAAGACCACCTTGTTTTTCCCAATCAGCAAGCAAACAATTAAAATCACCCATACAGAGCCATAGGCCACCAAAAGAACAAGCCAAGGTGTCGAGACCACTCCAAAAATCGTCTCGAAGATGCCACCTTGTAGGATCGTAAACACAAGAAACAAGCCACGGGGTATTTGGAGGATCCGAATACACCAGCATGTTAACAAAATTTGGAGAGGTCGAAATCAGCTCGACATTGACCCCTGGTTTCCAAGCGAATACAATGCCTCCACGATGACCATCGGGAGGAAAATCAACAAAGTGAAAGAAGCCAGCCCTTTGCAAAGGACTCTGAACATTCAAGATTTTAGTTTCAGCAAGACACAAAAAATCCAAAGAATATTTCCTTTCTAGAGACCGGAGTTCACAAACTGCCGCCACCCGGCCAATTCCGCGGCAGTTCCAATAAAGCCCTCTCATTGATCCACACGGGGTGGCTTAGGGCCCACCTCCATACCCATTTTGGATGAAAGGGAACAAACCTCTTCTGTCGAATCGTCCACGTCAGGATCGACCAGCACATACTTCCTGGGAAACTGACGTTTAAGTAAAGCAAATTTGGAATGATGAGCCTTCAAAACAACGAGAGTAATGTGTTCTTCTAGCTCAGATGAATCCACAGCCGATATGCAAGGACGCCGAATAGGAGAACGATGGGGGGGGGGGGGAGCACCACGTTTACTATCAAACTCTTCAGACAGGGGGATAGCTAATTTTCTTTTAGCCGATCGACAAGAAAAAGTAGGACTCGAATCAGCCCCAATGCGTAAAGGGCCAGGAGGAGGACAAAAAAATTCAAGTTCAAACTTACTAGCAACTCCCGGGGGAGATTCAGCTACTTGCTTCCCCTTATCAATGCCCAAAGGGAAAGAAGGCCCAAGGTCTGCTCGCCCTGAAATGGGCTGATCGACACTGCCACCAGGATGAAAAAGAGGTAAAGGCCCAGAAAGCTCAGACATTGGTCAGGCCCAGAGACCAAAAAAGAAGATAAACCAGGAGACTTCAACCCGAGATGAGATTCCAAACGGCCAGAAGATTTTGTCTTAGCAGGAATTGTCGGCTTCTGTGCCGCCAATGCAGGGCTAGAAAAAGACATCACACATCTACTAGGATCGGGTGGAACAACTTTCAACGCACCCAAAGGGGACAAAGTCTCTGTAGGTTGACAAATCCGAAGCTTTAAGTCAGGAGGTCCCTTAAGGGAAGACAACAAATCCTTCGGGCAAGACAAGTCCTTAGACATCAGAGAGTCCAAGGAATTAGCAAGCACTAGATTAGAAATGGATGAGTAAGTCCCACTCGACAGGTCAGCCAAGAGTGGAACTCGCAGCACAGCATCTGACACAGCAACGTGCCTCTGAACAACCATGGGTGGAGACTCCAAAGGACTGCAACACCCATCACCGGACAACTGCAAAGATGTGGATTGAGAGGCACCACCCACACTATCCACTGAAGCACGACGAGAAACCTGGGCAACATGAACTATGGGAACGCGCCTTAGGCTAACAGATTCAGCACGCATCTTATAGTCAAATAAGAACTTGCCAACATGAGACGCAGCAGCACGACAAGAAGTCTAGGTATGGCCAATACGTTCACACACGTAACAAAAATCAGTTAACTTCTCAAACTTAAACTGAACCCATGCAGTCGGTAAGCCCAAGCGAGGAATCGGGAAGCTAGCAACAAGAGGTTTATTCAAATCAAGTTCAACTCTGATTCGCAGAAAGCTTCTCCTCAAAGCATCCAAATACTCGTTGGAATCCATCACCAGCAGCTTACCCAGTTTAAGACCAATATACTGAGCATTAGCCTCACCCATACGGTTACGAGGCAAGCCATGAACCTGCACCCAAAAAGGCACTGTCCGGAAAGACACTTCCTGAAGCACCATTTCAAACTCCCATTGCTTGAATACCATAAGTTGGCCCCGCACATTCCAAGGAGATTGAGCCATAATGTAACTTCGGTCTTCCTCGGACAGAAAATGAAATAGGTAGGTGAAGGGATCAATCTCTTCAACCAAAAACTCCTTAACAGAGGTCCAAGCAACTTTGAGGGTAGCATGGACAACAGACATAACAATGGGTCTGTTAGTAATGATCTTAGCAACCAGGGACAACAGCAAACCTTTCTCTTCCTCCGAAGAGACAGGTGCAAGTACTGAATAAACTTCTCCCATTTCAAATCACGAATTTGTTGGGCCAAACAATCCATCTCAAGAGGTGAAGTCATCTTGCCAAAAGCCAAGCAATGAAGGAAAGAATGGGAAAAAAACCACCAGGGGACACCAAGAAGCCACTTAACACAAAGGCAACGAAGAAACCGATAAGTCAGGAAACAAGAAGGCAGGGGAAGATAACGAAGAGGCATGACCAAGAACTCAAAGGAACAGGGATAAACCCGAAATAACTTTATAAGGAAGTAAGAGGGACGAGAACATGTTCGGAGAGAAAAAAAGACACCCCCGGACTCCCCAGAACAACAACTTTAATGGTCTTCTCTTTAATTTGTAAGCGTTTGGGCATTTTTGAGTTAGCGGCGGACTGTGACTCCTAGGTTATCATAGAATGACTTAGAAATAAACAGCTACACGACTTGGAGTGTTTGCGATTGCTGGGAGGATTTGCGACCACTTTTTGGTTGATTTAAGAATCACTTTTTACATGTCTACCGATAAGTGAGTGCAATGAATGATGCTTTTGTTAAGCAAGGGGCGTGGGGATTAAATCAATTTATTACTTCACATGCTTCCTTATTGCACGAGATTGAAGATATAATACAAGATGATCTTGGAGTTTACCACACCTAATTCGTGTCGGGTGAGTTTTTTTTGTTTAGTCCTAATCTTTTTTTATCTTTCCTTTGGAATCTTTTTAAACTTAGTCTTCGAGATTTCGACTGACCCCACAAAGTTATATATAATCACAGTATTTCTCTGCTACAACTGAGGGTTTGGAATAAATTTTAGAGGTACAGTCCTATTTTATTAAAAAAAAATTAGGACCAAAATTATCTTAATACTTTGAGATTTCATCAGACCCCTAAGGACTAGTCAAATAATGCAGCATAGTACTACGAGGACAATAATTTCATTGCATTGCTAGTACCCGCTTTGACTGTAGTAGTGAAGCTGACCGTATAGGTTGTGATTTAAAATGATATGGGGACCATTCTATTGTTTATTGAAGTTTCTAGGTGGATTGGGTTCATCTTCCACCAAAGTTGGGATTAAATAACTCAATAGTACCTAGGGCTGTTCAAAATGTTGTCGACCCAACCGACCTGATCGACACCCGACCGAATGACGTCGAGCTAAACACGGGCTTGGGCTTGTGCGGGCCCAAACCGATGGAACCAGCCTGTAGTCGGACGAGCCTCGGTATACCATCGGCCAGACCCGACCCGCCCGACTACATTACAATCCTAAACCTAGGTCGTGCTCACTACCTTTCAACCCATCGCCCTCACGCTGCCTCCATCACCGTCTGCCTTGATCTCCCCTCTTTTCATCCAGCTTTCACTCTCAGGTCCTTCCTCTGTCTCTCTCTGTTTTACAAGTGTGGATATAGTGTATTGATAGGCAAGATTCTTGTTGGAGTTCTTCATCATCGTTGTCGTCGTTATTGGTCTTGTTGGAGTTCTTAGTGCTATTTTTTATGGAGGCAGCTGGTGCACTTGTAACGCCTTTGGCATTCGCAACTCGTTTGAGTGAGCTTAGGCGATGTTTTAGTCTCGACATGGTTGTGGGGTGGAGATTTGGACTTTTGGGCTTCCATGGAGGAGGCTTTGAAAGTTGTAGACAGGCTTTGAAAGTTGTAGACAGAAAATTATATTAACTTTTGTTATATTCTTCAATTCAATTTTTCTATTTTCTTTTTTTGTCTCTTTTGTCTCTTTCTATCATGTACATTGGCCCCCTTTACAGAGTGACTCATCTGTTCGCTTTGATAATCAAGCATACGTGGGGTTATGATCCGTAAATATGGCATTAAAAGAGAATTAGAGAAACGAGTACTTGCATCACCATCTATTAAAAGTAGAGCGCGAAGATAATCCCATTTTGTTGCAGCAACAACAATGGTACAGAGGCAATTTTGGTGTTCTATTACCTGAAATTTTGGACTATTTTTGAGGGTGACCCACTTGTAGACAGACACATTTTGTTCCCTACTGAATCACATGACGACAAGAGTTCTATGAATGGAATTAGAATTGCAGGTAATGGAATTAGTATTTCATTTTTTTCACTTTTATTTTAGAATTACAGATTTAAACGAAAAGCATAAACCAATGGGATCCAATCAAAAAACAGTCCATTTTTGCTATTGTAGTTCTAGAGTCATCATCTTCGACATGTGCTTATATTTTATGAGTTCTTCAATGAACTTTGTGTTCTATATTACTACAGAGATAACAGATAAGAAGCTCAAGAACAACGACGAGTTTGTTTGGGCAATAGCTTATTCAGGTAATTGTAAGCTAAAACCCTATTAGAAACTTAGAAAATGATATATTGGAGGTTAGGGTATATGTTGGTTCTGTTGGAGATTGGAGGTCAGGGCTTATGTTGGTTTTGTTAGGTGATGAAGTGATCTGTTGTGATATGTGTTTTTTATGATATGTTTGTTTTTAATTTCTGATGATTTGTTTG
The DNA here is from genome assembly GCA_003952965.2 of Morella rubra. Taxonomy (NCBI): domain Eukaryota; kingdom Viridiplantae; phylum Streptophyta; class Magnoliopsida; order Fagales; family Myricaceae; genus Morella; species Morella rubra. Next base: position 15,612,644 of record CM025856.1, on the reverse strand, counting down.
TTTTTTAAATCTTGTTTGTTCATATGCTTTAAATATAGTAACTAATTATTATTTTGTTTGTTTGTTCGTTTGTTTTAGATGGATACTATTGATTCTTCAGTAAATCAATCATTTCCATCCATTAATACGGACGATGAGACCATAGATGTAGATGAGGGGCCTTCGGCCTCGGGTAATCCTCGCAAACGTAAAAGGAATAAGGAGGGGTCAGTAGTTTGGGATCATTTCACCAAAGTAGATGGTTGTGACCAAGTGACCCACTTGCTAAATGTAACTATTGTAGCAAGCAGTACCATTGCCACTCTAAACAGCATGGTACATCTAATATGTTGAACCATGTGTTACATACGTGTCCCAAGTACCCATTTAGCAATGAATCAATGGACAAGGATCAATCAGAAGGGGTTGGAGATCATGATGTTGCCAATCTATGGGTTCATAAATATAATCCTGAAATTATACGGTTGGCAATTGCAGAGATGATTATATGTGATGAAATGTCATTTAGGGTTGTGGAAGGTCAAGGTTTCATAAAAGTGTGTAGGGCTTTTGAACCACGGTTTCAAGTCCCTTCTCGTATCACTGTAGCAAGAGATTGTATGAAATTGTATATGAGAGAGAAAGAGAAGTTGAAGAAGGTATTCAAGTCTACTTGTCAACGTGTTTGTTTGACCACTGATACCTGGACCTCCGTGCAAAATCTTAACTACATGTGTCTCACGGCGCACTTTATTGATAGTTGTTGGAAACTTCAGAAAAGGATCATCAACTTTTGTTTGATTCCTAATCACAAAGGTGACATCATTGCAAAACATGTGGAATCTTGTTTGTTGGATTGGGGAATTAGTGATATTTTTACTGTAACGGTTGATAATGCTTATTCAAATGACGTTGCAATTGAATTTTTGAAGAAAGATTTGAAAGGACATGTATTGGATGGTAAGTATCTCCACATGAGGTGTTGCACATATATTGAATTTGATTGTGAATGAAGGTTTGAAAGATTGTGATGATTCAATTGTAAGGGTTCGAAATGCAATGCGATATGTGAGGTCCTCTCTAGCAAGAATGGCAAATTTAATAAGTGCGCTGAGATGGCTAAGATTGAGTGTAAGAAGTTGGTTTGTCTTGATGTTCCAACTAAATGGAACTTAACCTATCTTATGTTAGAGTCCGCTGAGAAGTTTCAGAATGCCTTTATGCAGATGGCGGAAGATGATGGCCAATATATCCGTCATTTTAGTGATGGGGCACACATAGGACCACCGGGATCTGAGGATTGGGAAACAATTAAAGTGTTTGTGAAGTTTCTAAAAGTGTTTTTTGATGCCACTGTGAAGGTTTCTGGTTCTTTGTATGTCACATCAAATACCTGTTATAGTCAGATTTGTGGCATTCAATCCAACTTGATGAAAATGAGCCAGTCTAATAATGTTCTTGTTAGTGCTATGGCGACGAGCATGAAGCTAAAGTTTGATAAGTATTGGGGGAAGATTGAAAAAGTAAACTTTTTGATATTTGTTGCATCAGTTCTTGATCCTAGGTGCAAATTGAAAGTTTTGCATTGGTGGTTTAAAAAAATGTACGACGAGTGTCAAGCATCCGTAATGATTGAGAGCACCAAAAGCTTGTTGTATATGTTGTTTGTTGAATATAATGATCTATATGGGAGTTCAAGTGCAGTTGCCTCACGTAATCAAACTCCTCGTGTGAATATTGAAGCTTCCACATCTGACTTTGGTAATGATAATCTTGATGTGGCATTTTTTGAAGAGTATGAGCAAAATGCAGATGAACATGCTGTTGATAATAAGTCAGAAGTAGATCAGTATTTGTCAGATGTGTGTGAATCAAGAACTCAAGATTTTGACATTTTGACTTGGTGGAAGATAAATGAATCCAAGTATCCTATTCTTGCGAGGGTTGCACGGGATGTGTTGGCCATTCCTGTTTCAACAGTTTCCTCTGAGTCAGCTTTTAGCACTGGGGTAGAGTGCTTGATCCATTTAGGAGTTCGTTGGCACCTAGAACAGTTGAGGCTCTTGTTTGTGCACAAAATTGGTTGAGGTCTGATCCAATTCGAATTGATCTTCGTGAGACATTGGATAATGTTGAGAGCTTCAAGGTTGAGCCAGGTAACTTGTGATTTGATTTTTTTGCATTTGGATAATATTGATGTTAAATTTGTTTCTAATTTATTTCTATTTTCATTGTTTATTTGCATTTTCAAGTGTTAGATGAAAACTCTACGCCCAATGACATTGATGAAGAAGATGAATGATAATTGGTAGGGATGGAGGAACTAAGGTCAGCCTGCCAATTCCATAATCTATTCACTCATCTGAGTTCCTTAGATTGATCTTTCTTGGTTGATCAACTGTTTTGCTTGTTTTCTCTTTTACAGCTTCTTCAACTCAAGTTTGGTCTTGAAGTTGAGGGTCTGCTGCTTGTTTCATTTGGCCATTGGATTTCTACTTTTGTTTACGTGTCATGTTTATAATTGCTTACATGATTTTTTGTATCTTTAGTGCTATTGGACTTGTATTAGGTAATGATTTTTTTTTACTAGTTTTTCTTTTTAATTTAAAGTTGGTGAAGGCATCATGATTATTCAAACAATTTGGTAGATGAGACACTTAGAATACTGGTCATATATAATCATTTAAAGGGGAAAAGAGAATACTGGTCATATATAATCATTTAAAAGGGAAAAGAAAAAACGGTTGTGCTTTGTTTCATTTGGTAGATGGGTTTGGTCCTGTTTCAATGGAAATGCTTAGATAAGCCATAAACCAGGTACGTGTTTCTTCAAATTAAAAAAAACCGCATGAACCCGACCCGATTTGTATGGGTCGGGTTCGGGCGGATCCCATAATAGTTAGTTCGGATTGGGCGGTTCGGGTCGGGTTTGGACCAATAGAAAACGATCGTACGGATTCGACCCGATTCGGCACATGAACACCCCTAATAGTACCTAGAGTCAAGGGATGGAGACGGTGAAGAGAGAAAAATTGAAGGTAACATTCAAGGTCTTTCTTGGGTTTCTCCCATTTCCACACTTAAATATATTTTTATCTTTCATTCCTTGGTGTTTACAAAATCTATTGGATGAAGTAATCCAAAGACCACAGTATAGATTCTTCTCGTTGCTATTTTTAAAGAATATAATTCAAATAATAAAATTTTCCTCTTTTTATGAGTTTAAACTTTTCAGATAAGTGTTAGATTCACATAATATCAGAGCTAATTAAGGTCCTAAATTCGAGACTTGACTTTACACTTCACCTGAATTTCAATTAAATAATGAACGTGTTGGATCTCCTAATTAAAGGAAAGTTCGACTCACACATGAAGGCTGAAAGTATTAGAGAATATAATTCAAATAATAAAATATTTCTCTTCCTATTAACTTAAATTTTTGGGATAAGTCTTAGATTCATAGCTATGTTCTTTCTGTATGTTATGTCTCACAAGGGGGAATGTACATTGCAAAACCTATCGCATCCCCTGATGGAGGCCAGGCCTCTCCGTTGGCTTCCAGTGCTTCCTTCTCTTGGCCCGTAGGCTTCCTACTACGATTTCTGTAGCCTCTTGTCATTTCGCAGTTACTAATTTCGGAGACAGGCAGATAATGGGAACTGCATATTATTCATAGTATCTATTCTATACTGATCTCTTGGCATCTATCAAATCCATGTATGTGATTAACAGCATGTTATTAAGTGGAAGCCAGCTAGTTAGAAACCTTTCCTTTTGTAATATAAGAAAAATTAAGAGAATGTCAACTATGGCTTCCTGTGTTGGCGAAAAGTCAAGCTTTGCGGCTGCAAAGCTTCACGAATAATTCGGCATGAGATCTTCACGTTGTTTTTCGCGAATCCATACCCAGCAAACGAGGTCAAGATTTGCAGGCAGCAAATCTTGCATCGCAGTGCAGCAACCAACAACTCCATTTAATGGAGTTAGGCGTGTAGCTCATTTACTGCAACAGCTCAACTAGAAACCGTTTGAACTTCTCTTCTTCCTTTATAAATTAGTAACGTGAATGGAAGAAGGAGGTGTGCAAAGTTGAGGTGCGAAGAGGTGCTGCAGAGTGGCTGTGAGAGTTAAGAGTTGTAAAACATGGTTTATTAAAATCTAAGTTATCTCCTCTGTGGACGTAGGCAAATTGCCGAACCACGTTAAATATTGGCCTCCGTGTGTTTGTGTTTTTTTTTTCGTTCTGTGCTCAACGAGAGGGATCAGAGCCAACAGTACTGAAATTTCGTTTGTTGTATTCGGCCGAGACCCGATCTGTGTCCAAATTAAATTTTGGAGCTAACTGGAAATTTCTCGTGACGAGACGAGCACAACGGTACAAACCAGGAGTCAAACGCACAACGCAAGCGCTGATAGAAGTTTCTGTGCGTGTGACCACTCTCCCCGCACGCTTCCACGCACCGCCAGTTGCCGGAAGGATGCTACACGCGCTGTCACGTGCTCAGAAGAAGATTGCCATGCGTCTCCATGTGCGACAAGCGCCCGGTGGATCGTTCGGTTCGAGTTTTGACTGAGTCGCTGAGTCAACTCAGCGAGTTGGGCCGTGCTACCTGAGTCAGTCTGAGTCACTGAGTCGACTCACCCGAGTTAGAGTTAACGGAGCTCGTTAACGGCGTCAGCATCTTTAGAGAATATTTTGTTAACGTTAACGGAATATTCTGTTTCTGGAAGGAATATTCCAGATTCGAATTTTGTGCATTTTGGGCCCAATTTTTGTCCTTTTTGGGCTAGACTGGACCTATTCCTAGCTATTTCGACCGTTCCGGACGCAATGGTGGGCTCCGTTTTATGAGATTCTACTCAAACGTAGAGCAACAAGCCATTTGAGCTAGTGTTAAAGGCGGAATCTATGGAGGATTCAAGTTCTGGTGCAATGATCAAGCTTACGGCGACCAACTATACACTCTGGAGACCCCGGATGGAAGATCTCTTAAATTGCAAGGATTTGTTTGATCCAATAGAAGAGAAAGGAGTAAAAGCAGCCGCGACGCCGGAAAAGGATTGGAAAAAGTTGAACAAGAAAACTATTGGTCAGATCAGACAATGGATCGACCATAGTGTATTTCATCATGTTGCACAGGAGACAGACGCCTACACGCTATGGCAAAAGCTGGAGAACATGTATCAGGCCAAAACCGCTCGCAATAAGGCTCTCTTAATGAGACGCCTTGTAAATTTGAAGTTAAAGAGCGGCACCTCTGTTGCTGAGCACACCAGTGAGTTTCAGAACCTGGTGAACCAACTTTCAACCGTGGCGTTGACTCTTGACGATGAAGAACAAGCTTACCAGTGGTGATGGTAAATAATGCCTTGTTTAATGAGGAAGCCAGGAGAAAAGAGGCTGGTATGGACCAGTCACATGCCTTCGTAACCGAAGGAAGACACCAACGAAGTGGTAGAGGGAGAAGTAGAGGCAGAAGCAGGAGCAGAGGCAGATCCCAAAATCCCGGCGGTTACCACCAAAAGGGCAAGATGAAATGTTTCCACTGTGGCATCGAAGGCCACATTAAGAAGAACTGCTGGAAGTTACAACGGGAGCAAGGCCAATCCAGCAACCAGCCAAAGAAGGCCGATGGTGAAGCATTAGTCACCATTCCAGGAGATTGTGCCTTACTCTCCACCGGTGAAGAAGAATGTCTCCATGTTGCGAGTCAGGATGCAGAATGGGTGGTAGACACAGCAGCTTCCTACCACGCCACTCCTCGCAGTGATTTCTTCACCACGTATAAAGCCGGAGATTATGGTACAGTGAGGATGGGTAACACCAGTTCCTCAAAGATCGCGGGTATTGGCGATGTCCGTATAAAGACAAATATTGGCTGTACCATGGTGTTGAAAGACGTTCGACACGTGCCCGACCTCCGGTTAAATTTGATATCCGGGACAGCCCTTGATCGACTGGGCTACGACAACCACTTCGGCAACGGTGCTTGGAAGCTGACTTCATTTGTCGCCCGGACATATCTGCGGCACGTTATACAAGACTCATGTGAAGATATGCACCGATAGCCTCAATGCAGTTCAAGATGAGGCATCTCCAAATCTGTGGCACGAGAGACTCGGTCACATGGGTGAAAAGGGTTGTTTACACTGGCAAAGAAGGCATTTATTGCTGTCAACAAAGGTACAACGCTAAACCCTTGTGAGCATTGCTTGTTTGGTAAGCAACATCGAGTCTCATTTAGTACATCTGCTAGTAAAAGATCAGAGTTGTTGAGCCTGGTACACTCTGATATATGCAGGTCCCTTAGAGGTGGAGTCTTTGGACGGTAACAGGTATTTTGTTACATTTATTGATGATGCTTCACGTAAAGTGTGGGTGTATTTCTTGAGAACGAAGGACCAAGTTTTTGAACAGTTCAAAAACTTTCACACTATGGTGGAAAGAGAAACTGGGAAAAAGTTAAAGTGCCTCCGGACAGACAATGGAGGCGAGTACACTTCCAGAGAGTTCAGAGCATACTGCTCTGGCCATGGCATCAGACATGAGAAGATGGTTCCACGCACCCCACAACACAATGGTGTAGCCGAGAGGATGAATCGGACCATTGTAGAACGAACCAGATGTATGCTCAGTATGGCCAAGTTGCCTAAGCCATTCTGGGGTGAAGCAGTTCGTGCAGCCTGTTACCTGATCAACAGAACACCATCTGTACCATTGAAGTTCGAAGTTCCGGAGATGGTGTGGTCTGGTCATAAGATCTCCTACTCTCATCTGAGAGTATTTGGGTGCAAAGCATTTGCACATGTATCCAAGGAGCAGAGGCAGAAGCTTGATGTCAAGTCCACTCCGTGTATTTTTATTGGCTACGGAGATGAAGAATTTGGATACAGACTTTGGGATCCAGAAGCTAAGAAGGTCATCAGAAGCAGGGACGTTGTGTTCCATGAAGCTGAGTTATACAGGTAGCTTCAAAAGATCAACAAACCCAGTGAAAACAGTACAAGTGCTCAAGATACTGTTACCAGTCCTGCGCCATTCCAGTCTACCACAGAGACTGAAGAAATGCAGGAAGGATCCCCAGAAGAAGAAGAGGAAGTTGATGATGATGCAGAGGGTGTTGAGCAGGGGGAGCAGGTACCCACTCCACCAGAAGCTGCTGAATCATCACAGCAATCAGATGATGAAGAACTTCCTCCAGTTGATGACCCTCAACAGAACAGATCCACGAGAGGTCGGTTGCTGATTCCATCACGAAGATATCCGGAATCAGATTATATTCTTCTTACTGATGAGGGGGAGCCAGAAAGTTTTCATGAAGCAAAAGCTCATACAGATAAAGTCAGATGGATTCAAGCTATGCAAGAAGAGATGGGTTCCTTGCAGAAGAATCAGACGTATGAGTTGGTGAAGCTTCCGAAGGGCAAGAGAGCACTGAAGAATAAATGGGTATTCAAGCTGAAGAACGATGGCAAGCAGGTGAAGTACAAAGCTCGTTTGGTCGTCAAAGGTTTCCAATAGAAGAAAGGAGTTGACTTTGACGAGATATTCTCACCTGTAGTGAAGATGACCTCAATTCGAGTCGTACTCGGATTGGTTGCCAGTCTAGACTTGGAGCTTGAACAAATGGATGTGAAGACAACATTTCTTCACGGAGATCTCAAAGAAGAGATATACATGGAGCAGCCAGAAGGTTTTGAAGTTCATGGGAAGGAACACTTGGTCTGCAAGTTAAAGAAGAGCCTCTACGGTCTTAAGCAGGCTCCCCGACAGTGGTACAAAAAGTTTGACTCGTTTATGGTGAGTCATGACTACAGAAGGACTGCAGCGGACCAGTGTGTGTATATTCGCAAATTCCCAGATGGTAATTTCGTTACTCTATTGCTTTATGTTGATGATATGCTGATAGTTGGACAAGATGCATCCATAATCAGCAAGTTGAAGACAGATCTCTCTAAGTTCTTTGACATGAAGGACTTAGGACCAGCCCAGCAGATATTGGGCATGAAGATTGTTCGTGACAGGAAAGCTAAGAAGCTATGGTTGTCACAGGAGAGATATGTTGAACAAGTGATCAAAAGGTTCAACATGGAAAGTGCTAAGCCAGTCAGTAATCCACTGGCTAGTCATTTTAAATTGAGCAAGAGCTCGTGTCCCTCATCGAGGGAAAAGGTTGAAGAGATGGTTGCAGTCCCCTACTCTTCAGCTGTTGGCAGTCTTATGTACGCAATGGTGTGTACGAGACCTGACATCGCTCACGCTGTGGGAGTTGTGAGCCGATTTCTTTCCAAACCCAGGAAAGGAACATTGGGAAGCGGTCAAGTGGATTCTCAGGTACCTTAAAGGTACGTCAAGCTATGTTTGTGCTTTGGGGAGCTGATCCTGTCTTGGAAGGATATACAGACTCAGATATGGCTGGTGATCTTGATGGAAGAAAATCTACATCAAGATTCATTTACACATTTTCTGGGGAGCTGTCTCATGGCAGTCCAGATTACAGAAATGTGTGGCTTTATCCACAACAGAAGCAGAGTACATTGCTGCAGCGGAAGCTGGGAAGGAAATGTTGTGGTTAAAGCGGTTTCTCCAAGAGTTGGGATCAGTCAGAAGGAATACAAGGTACATTGTGATAGTCAGAGTGCTCTGGATTTGAGCAAGAATTCAATGTACCATTCCCGCACAAAACATATTGACATTCGCTATCATTGGATACGCGAGGTGATGGAGCAACAACTACTGAAGCTTGTGAAGATCCACACAAAAGAGAATCCAGCAGACATGTTGACGAAGGTGGTCACTCGTGAGAAGCTCGAGCTATGTAAAGACATAGCCGGGATGGACACCTCCAACTGATTGATGTCAGGACACAGTCTCCTCTTGTGGGTATGGAGGGGAGAATTGTTGGCGAATCAAGCTTTGCGGCTGCAAAGCTTTTTCGTGATCCATCCACCCAGCAAACGAGGTCAAGATTTGCAGGCAGCAAATCTTGCAAGCAACCAACAACTCCATTTAATGGAGTTAGGCATGTAGTTCATTAACTGCAGCAGCTCAACAAGAAACCGTTCGAACTTCTCTTCTTCCTTTATAAATTAGTAACGTGAATGGAAGAAGGATGTGTGTGAAGTTAGTGAGAAGAGGTGTGCAGAGTGGCTGTGAGAGTTGAGAGTTGTAAATTGGTTTATTGAAATCAAAGTTATCTCCTCTGTGGACGTAGGCAAATTGCCGAACCACGTTAAATATTGGCCTCCGTGTGTTTGTGTTTTTTCGTTATGTGCTCAACATCCTGGGCACTGAGTGCATCACAGCTAAAGAAAAGAAGCTTCTACACTAAAATTTCAAAATGTCAACTTCCGCAGGGCACTGATTGCCTCCATCACAACAAAAGAAAAGAAGCTTCTGCACTAAAACTCTCCTTTTCTTATATCAGAGAATTTCAAAATGTCAAACTATGGCTTCTTGGCAACTGATTGCCTGCATCACAACTAAAAAAATAAGCTTCTGCACTAAAATTACTTACCCGTCTACTCCACGGGTTGCGCTCTAAAGCTCATAAATCATTCCCACTTTTAGCATACGCTCACGAGGAATATCAAACACTTTATTAGTACTCTGTCTCAAGTTCCTCTTCAAGAAATTGTACGCATAATCGATCACAACTCTCTTGCCTATTGAGGCTCCTTTGCCTGCGACCACTTCACTCTCGCCTATCAAGTGAACAATACCTGCATCCGCTGCCTTGTCCACTGCCTCAATCTCTCTCTCTGCAGCCTCATGTTCCCTAAATTCTTCAACTTCCTTCACTTCTTCAGTGTTGTTTTCTTCACTAACTGACATATCAACCGATTTTTCATCCCCCTCACGGTTGTAAAGCGTTCTTTGGGCCAACCAAAACTCGTCTCTTATAAACCTCTTCAATCTTTCTATCAAGACCTTCTCAAGGGCTCTTGCTCATCATGTGCATCTGTATATCCATACCTCACTACACAGTGAAACATATTAAGCTCTTTAGGCCCTACTCGACAAGAAAGGAAACGCTCTTGCACAGGAACCTTGCTTATGGGAAGTGATTTGAAGGAGACAAAAATCAGGACTGAGGGCAATGCTGGCACGTTTGCCACATAGTGTTTGAAGATTGGTGGGATGCCGTGAACCAACTCTGAGTAGAACAAGGCTAGACTAGGCATTTGAGAAAAGCTTGTGACAGCAGTTATTTCTTTGAGCTTCTCTCCGGAGATTTTGTTCTGAAGCTCATAATGGTACTTTTTTCGGAACACATAGTTCCAAACATACATTACAGTCATTAGGACTGCAGCAAAGGCTAGGGGAAGATAACCTCCTTGGTCAAATTTGTAGAGGGTTGAACTTAAATAGATAAGCTCTACACTGCCAATAACCAAAATGTAGGAAATTACGAGCAGCAGGTGCCATTTCCATATCAGGATCATGACTAGCACTAGGAATGCCGCTGTGAGGGTCATCACAAAAACCACCGCTATTCCTGCATGCAGTAAAAAACTCATTAGTTGCAACATATACTTCGAGGCTCTAATGTTTGAATTTCTGCTCACAAAGGGGCAAGGAAAGAAAAGGCTCAACATTGTTCATACCGGTTTAATCTTTAGCATTTCTGAGATTAACTAGGAGCAAATTGAACCACTGACATCAACGGTAGATTAAATATACAGTATATAGTGGGATGGATGGCTAGCAAAATTTATTATAAAGCTATATATGGAAGCTTAATTCAGATTCAAAAGATGCTAACAGTAGAGTGGAGTTACAGATTACCATAGGCATTGCCAATCTTAGCAGTGGTCCTGAAGCCTAATGTGACTGCTACACAAGTCAACATCAGAGGAAATTGACTTCCGGTACGTACACTTGTCCTTCATACTTGGCAGATGTATGCACTACTTTCACCTGGGGGAAACACCCTGGTGCGAGGGATTGTTGGATTATAGAGAAAGTCCCAGAAATCATAGCTTGACTTGCTATGATCGCAGCCAATACGACCACGACAAACATTAGCCAATACAGGGAGTCTGCCACATGTATAACCATTTGAGCTAGTTAGCTGAATCAAACACCACCACAAATAGACAGAAAAAGGAAGAATGAACTATCTCGATGGACAAGCATTGCTTGCCTGGTATGGAGCTGAAAAAGACATCCCCTACAACGTCATTGTGCTTGCGAAGGAAGGACGCTTGTCCTGTGTACGCCAATATGATAGCTGGATATGTCAAGCAACTCATACTTATTTTTATGGACGGAACTGAGAAATGGCCAAAATCAGCAAATAGAGCTTCGGTTCCTGCATATTGGTGCAAGTGAAAAGGCTCCATTAGCGTGTTCCAGGCCATACATACTAAGTAGATAACAAAGGGTATATGTCTCTAACACATAAGAAAGAACTTCCTACCCGTTGTGCAGAGGACAATGCCACCGAGAGAAATCCAAGCTTCTTTTTTGTTTCTCTGAAAATAATCTATGATGTACTTTGGATTTATGGCTTTAACAACACTGGCATCGAATTTGAAGAAGTTTTAGATTCCGATACCACCAATGAAAACAAACCAAATGCAGATTATCAGAGAAAAAGAGTAGCCAACTTTGTCAGTTCCATATCTCTGGATATAGAATAGACAAATCAAGATGGCTACGGATATCCAAACAATCCTATCTGCATCAAAACACAAATAGTATGAACAAGTTATTTCTTCTAGTCAAACAGGATGGACAATAATTACTAGAATGTTCTATACAATTTTGCACCTCAAGTACGGGTATATCAGATAGTTGTTGGTTTTAAGACACAGCATAGCCACTGATGAAGAAACTCCATTACGCATTACAATGAAGGGCTGAGAATCTGACAAACAAAGTTATTCTCTTGCAGATGTCTCTTTAAGAACCACTATATATATGGTTGAAAGAAATGTCTGGATGATGATCTTTCCCTTTTTGGCTACAAATGTCTAAACGATGTCAGAATTGGCTATTCTGGAATACAGATCATTTTACATTAGTTTAATGACCTTTTGTTTTACTTTGTTGAACTCAATGCTCTAATTTTCCAATTACATGATTCATGTGGATTCACTCTCTTAATTTTTACTTGTCATTCCCTCTGTTTCACTATAATTAGACCTGTTTATCTTTTTGAAATAGATTGACTAACTACTTATATACCAAGGAGAAAAAGACTAATTAGAACCAAGTTTCTGTTTCTGAGAGCTCCTTATGATGGAGGATTAATTACTTTTCTTCTTGCAAGTTATTCACCACAGAAGCATTAGTACGCGACAGGGACTACCTTCTGTCATTGCGGATGTTGCTTCTTTGAGACCCCCTACAGCCGATAGAACTGCCATCGAAAACAAGGAAACAGGTGTAAGTTGAAAACTGAAAACAGAGTTTTAAGTGAAAAACTGTACTGATTGATATATGGCCGCCTAGGACTGGAAGAAAACCTGTAATTACTACAACATGCGTGGCTGAATTACAACCACTAAGATAGTAATGAACAAGAACGAGCAAAGAGTTTTCATGCGAACCTGAGATACAAGGAGTGAGAACACCGTCCCCTATCACCATGGAAGTTCCAAGCATGGAGCCGAACAACAGGAGAATCTTAGCTAAGTTGCTCTTTTCTAGCGTAGACTTGAGCCACGAAGCCCTTTGTACATGACGGTTTAGCAACTCAAGCTTGTAAGTTGACACATTACAGTCCTCAGCCTGTTGATTCGGGATCAGACTCACCTTGGTGTACCCAGAGGCGGAACCAGGATTAGAAGCCAACCATGGCGAATTTTTAAAGTGAAATGAATGAAATTTTTTTTGCATATGTAATGCTAAAAACTGTCTTAGAATTACAATATCAAAAATTAAAGACTAAAAATATTAAAAATATTGAAATACACATATCGTACTATGTACTATGACTGAGAGTGGGTAATTGGATCCTGCGTTTCTGCATCTTTTGAAAATGTTGCAAAACGATTTCGTTCTCTAAAGTTTCAAAAATTTCCTGCTCGATGTACACTATCATGCAATCATTCATCTAGTCATCTCCCATCCTATTACGCAAACCAGTCTTGATAATCTTCATCGCAGAAAACACTCTCTCAACGGTTGCAGTCGCAACTGGTAAGACTAATGCCAACTCAATAAGCTGATAAATTAGTGGATACAAAATATTCTTTTGGTCTCAACCATCTTCATAGCAAGATCTCAAATATCTTGAAGCCCAAAAAAAGCATAATGCAATCTAACATCTCTAATGTAGGTGTCAAGCTGATCTCCAAGAAACAACTTCTAAGTTGTTGAGAAATCTTTTGGATAAAACTCAGCAAGACAACATAACCTATCAAGATCAAATGTTGAGAATGAGTCCCTTGGATCAACGAGTATCACCTGGTCGTACAAGACTGGTTTCTTGATTTTTGCCCCTTCCACTAGAAATCTCTCCATTTTCCAACCTCTCCACTATCTTCTCATGTTGACTTTGCCGAAGATTATCTTTCCTTTTACAAGAAGCTCTGACCATAGTCACAATCAAAGAAGTGTAATTAAAAAAAGGGGTAAAATCATAGTTAGCCCCCTATCTTTGGGCAAAAATCAAGTTGCTACCCTTATTTTTCAATCCAACAATTTGAGACCCTTATCTTTGAAAATCTGTCAATCTTCGCCCCCCGTCTAAATTCTCCGTCAAATGAGACGGTTTTTTGTCCACGTGCATCACACGTGCCTCTATTACACTTGAAATGACCAGAATGCCCTTGTTAAGTAATTGGTGGATGACCTCGACGCCCCTGCTCTGTTCGTGCCCATACGAAGACCAAATTGATTTAGAAAAGGTGGTCTGTCGTGCCCTAGACGACTAAGGAAAGAACACAGTTGCTGTCGTGCCCTCTGTAGAAGCCCAAAAGGGAGTGAAGTGAAGCAAGGCAAAACTGTTCTTTCATGCCCTCTGTAGAATCCCAACGCCCCTGCTCTGTTCGTGCCCAGACGAAGGCGAAATTGATGAAAAAAGCTGCTCTGTCGTGCCCTAGACGAAGAAGGAAAGAAAACGTGCCCACTGTAGATGCCCGAAAGATAGTGAAGCAAGGCAAAACCTATTCTTTCGTGCCCACTGTATAACGCCATTTAGTTCGGCAAGATCAAAACCATTTGGAAGTGAAAATCCCAAACGAATCTGAACGAGAAGAAGACTCAACAGTAAGCCCATATAGCTTTCGACCCACCAACTTTTTCAAGTTTCATTTAGCAGGCATTTTAGATGTTTGATGTTGTAGAATGTGATGTTGGATTGGTATTTATAGGCATTTTAGGTGGTCCAAAAGTGATTGGGACAATTCTGTATAGTATATTGCAACCTGTTATATTGTGGCCGACAACATGTGGTCCCTGGTTCATTGTCTGAAATTTTATCGTTTTGTTAGCACATGTAGCTGACAAGTCTTGTTCTGTAAAGCACATGGGTCCAAAGCTGATAGGTCTTCTGTAAAGCACAAGAATTTGTTACTCACGCAGTCTGCACTTTCTCACAAACTATTGCACTTATGGCTCACTAAAATAATTCATGTTAAAGCTTTGTGGGGACAAGCTTCATTTTGTACAGTTCTCAGGTTTTTATTAATATAATCTCATGAGTTACGTGTTGAAGTTGCTTTCAGACCTAAAAATTGAAAACCTTGTGCTTTGATCAGGAAACTCCAGCCCCTTGTTTTTATTTACGATAGAGAGAGAAAAAAGGAAATAAAAGAATTAGAAATAAACAATAGAACAGAGGAAGTTTACAGGGGAGGAGGCGAGGGAAGTAAAAGAGAATTGGTTAATTTATTATCGTGGTGGCTGCACACAGGGGTAAAGAAGCAGAGAGAATAATGTGGACCACATGAAGAGAAAACTTGTGATGTCTACGTGTTTGCCTCTTGAAATTTTACAAGTTCTTTGTCAACTAGATGGTTCATATTCTAGGGCATTGTTTATAATTGAACTGTGGAGTCAATACTTTCAAGATATGATCATGGGCGCTGTCACATTGTCATAGTACTTATCTCTTGCTTTAATGTTGCATTGTCTGTATTTTCATTTAGTGTGCCAGCTTTTGTCTTGTTATATTGTTGGATAAAGTTTGTCAATATGATGCTTAATTTATGCTCCATCGAGATTGAAGCTGGTATAATAATCAAGGGCCTAGATATGTCCTATAGCTAGCAGTTGGACCTCATGCACGTTTCCTTTATGAGCATATTTTTTTAGGACTCCCTATACGAACTATAGAGTCACTTACACTGCACATGGCCTTGCATGCCCTTGGTCTCACCTATTCTATCGGTTTTAATTAATCTCCCAACCTTTTAATTAAGACCTTTGGAGGCTTCAAATATTAGACTAAAAAGAAATTCAGAAATATTGTAGGATGTGGATATGAGTGAACTTCAACAATCGGTGCTTATCTTAAACTCCATATACATGTTTAAGGTAAATTAAACAGATATTATAGTGTAGTTCTGATTGTGGCAGGTCCCAATGGCGTCAGATTCTTTTGTGTTTAAGGTCCACTATGGGGGCAGATTTGACAGGTCGAATGGTGGGTGCGTATATGTTGATGGGAAGATGGCTATGCACCCAGATCCCTACGACTGTGACTGCCTATCATACATAGAGGTAGAAGCAATTGTCAAAGAATATGGGTATAAACATGGTGACCTATTGTTCTACCTAGAGCCAGAGAAGACCCTCTCTGATGGGCTGCGAATTATCTCAGGGGACCCTGATATACTTCAGATGGTGGCTGCACACAGGGGTAAAGAAATCATTGTGCTATACGTTGTCGGTTTCGAGGCTGTACCTGTATTTGACACGGTGGACGACGTTGACGATGAACGTGAGAGACGCCGTCTTGGGATTGGAACAACGTGGTGGGATGAAGCACTTAGTAGCGATGATGACCTCTATGATGTGAATGTCACTGATAATGATAATGCCGAGGCTGTTGGCTGTGAAGAAGATGTGAATATGAGTCCTCCATCTTTAGACATTGGTGGTCCCTCTTTTGAGTTGGGTGGACATTCATTTGAGGTTGGTGGACCTTCTGGTAGATCAGATAAGGACACAGAAGCTGCAGATGTGGAGGCCGAACATCTCACAGCAGACGGGCTTCTTGTCACACCTCCTCCATCGCCCGATGGTAAAGATGACGGTAAGCAGTAAATTCAGTTATTGTATGAAGTAATGATTACGTTGGCTTTTGCAGCATGATATTGTTATTTATTAACTTCACTTTATAACTGTGAAGTTGCAGGATATATGTCAGATATGATACCATCTGATATACTTGTCTCCCCGCCACACAGTGATTATGAGGCTGGTGAGCCCTCCCGCTCTGCACCTGAGTTCGTTGAACGTGACTTGGGCTCAGTAACCCTTGTGAAAGGGATGAAGTTCCCGTCTGCTGCCCTATTTAAAGAGGCCGTGAAGGAGGCAAATATTGCTATAGGGAAGGACGTCCGCTTTCATAAAAATACTGGCGATAAGGTAGTGATTGTTTGTAGGGCAGAGAGGTGCAAGTATAGAGTTTATGGTAGGAAGATACCGACCGAAATAACCTTTGAGATCAGAG
The DNA here is from genome assembly GCA_003952965.2 of Morella rubra. Lineage (NCBI taxonomy): Eukaryota > Viridiplantae > Streptophyta > Magnoliopsida > Fagales > Myricaceae > Morella > Morella rubra. The sequence goes on along the minus strand of CM025856.1, from coordinate 15,596,034 downwards.
ATATTCAGCCTCGGCATAGATGTCCTAGAAGATATAGGCTTTCTCAGATCAGCTTTAGATGGATCGCCAAAAAGATGATAGACCAGATAAAGAGCCAACCTAACATCTCTGTATCTGCTATCTACGACGAGGTTAAGCGGAAGTGGCAGTGCGAGACAATGTGGCAGAAATGTTATCGGGCAAAGAAGAGGGCTTTAGAGCAGATCTATGGAACCCATAAGGAGCAATATGGGAGGGTTTGGGACTACTGCGCGACAGTAAGGGATACTAATCGGGGGTCCTGTTTGATAGTAATGACGGATCGAATTGCACCAGAGCTGCCACCGTTCTTCCAACGGTTATATGTATCTTTTAATGCAATGAAGACGGGCTTTAAAGAGGGTTGTAGGCCCCTTATTTGTTTGGACGTTGTTTCTTGAAGGGCGAATTCAAGGGGCAACTTTTGAGTGCAGTTGCGGGATGCAAACAACAACATGTACCCCGTTGCATTTGCAATTGTTGAGGCTGAATTGAAGGATAGTTGGATTTGGTTTTTAGAGACATTACTTGGTGATCTTGGGGCTGCTCCTCATGGTGGTTGGACCTTTATGTCAGATCGACAAAAGGTCATTCTATATATTTTTTACTTTCACTAGATACAATAATTCCTGGTAAATACGTCAATTATAGCTTTTGATTGTTTGTGTAGGGTCTTGTTCCAGCATTTGACGTAGTAATGCCCCAGGCAGATCATCGATTTTGTGTGCGGCACCTTTATGCGAACTTCAGGGATGCTGGTCACCGCGGAGTAGCACTCAAGGATAAACTATGGGGAGCAGCCACAGCGTATACGGAGTCCGAGTTCAATAAGAAAATGGATGAACTGAAGGCGTTGAGTCCTGACGCACACGAGTACCTTAGGAAAATTGACCCAAGTGTGTGGTCTCGATCATGGTTTCACACGCACAGCAAAAGTGATCTTGTGGTGAACAACCTGTGCGAGTGCTTCAACTCTTATGTTTTGCAAGCACGAGACAAGCCAATTATATCCATGGTTGAGATGATACGGAAGAAGCTGATGAGGAGGTATCAGCTTAAGAGGGAGGGGATAAGGACTTGTACTGGTAGATTGTGCCCACGGGCAGTAGAGAAACTGGAGTCCATTGGTGAGGAGGCAAGCCATTGCCTTCCTACGTATGCTGGGGATGGTTATTTTGAGGTGGAGTGTCATCTGAAGCAGTATGTCGCTGCTATCATCCTACGATGGCAGAAATCCAGAAGACTTCGTTGACTGGTTTTATACCACTGAGGCCTATCGGAAGGCATATGCCCCTATCATTTATCCGGTTCCATCTGAGGAACAATGGCTCCGTACTGTGTATGAGGCGATGGAACCCCCGCAATCAAGGGCTCAACCCGGTAGACCTAAAAAGCTCCGGAAACGGGGACCGGATGAGCGTACACCCACCGGTAGGATTCCGAGACGACAAAGTGGGATCTTATGCTCTGAGTGTAAAGAGATGGGCCACAACAAAAGGACCTGTCCACGCCTAAATAGAAGGAAAGCATCACGAAGGGTTCCAAGTACCGCGGCTGCACCGGATGCACCATTTACTAGTGGACCTCCACCATCACATTCTAGCCCAAGTACACGCAGCACTAGACAGGTTAGTGTGATTTGATTTTTAGATTCTATATGTTGAAACTGTATCTGATTTTTTTTTTATAATCTGTTTATACAGACCATTCGGGTACCACATTTACGTGATGAAACTCCCTCCCAATCTACCCCACGTACACGGACAACACGGAAGGTAACTGTTGGTACAGATTTTAATTTCAAGTTATCTAACAGTTAACAATTATTCTGACTTTTACACCTCTGGTTTTACTGATTATTTTAGACCCAAGGGGGACCACCAATACGTGATGAAACTCCATCCCAATCTACCCCAATTACACGGCAACACGGAAGGTAACCTGTGGTACATATTTTCATATGATTTGTCAACAGTTTGCTATTTTACTTAGTTTTACAGCTCTAGTTTTACTGATTATTTTAGACCCAAAGGGGACCACAAATACGTGATGCAACTCCATCGCAATCTATGCCAAGTACCCATAGCACTAGACATGTGAGTATTATAGTTTGATGCATTTTTAGAAACATAAGCCACTTTCCAACAGTTACTTATAGACTTTTGGTGGTTACTATAGACCATGCAGATACCACAGTTGCGTGACGAAGAAAGTCCATCGCAATCTACTGGCCAGCCACTTAGTGTACCTGTATGACAGCTAACAAATTTCATTAATTTTTATTCCATTTGAATTTACATCAAGTATACATCTATCTATTTTAATAATCATATTGCTAACATTATTTGCGTAGCTTACAAGAAGCCGACGATTATCACAGCTACTGTCTGGGATTGTTGAAGTTAATGATAACGCAGTAGTAGCAATGACGGTAAGTTAGATACACACACGTTGTATAACCAATATTTTTGTTTCATAGAGGACTATTAACTAAGTTGGTTTTTCCAGGCATCAAGAAAGAAAACGCCTCGAGCTCAAACGCCATACAAGGAAGCCCCAGCTACGGAGTCAATGGAGACGCATCCCGCCAGGAAGAATACAAAAGGACCATCTACCAGAAGCACTCTAGCTGCAACGGGGATTGCTTCTCGCATACGGATGCGGCGCTCAAGTAGATTGCAAAGATTCAGGTCTCAAGGCGCCTCTACAAGCACTAAAGTGGTAATCGACCTAACAGCTCCAACAACAGGGAAGGTGTAAGGTGCTCTTGGGGGCCTCCTGGTCGAGGAGGTGTTCAGTTTCGAGTTTCACAGCCTCCTCTGGGCATTGGACCATCAGACACGGGTAAAGCTCCAGTTACCGAACGCAAGGGAGCAAAAGACAAAGGGAAAAAAGCTCGTTGGCAGATATAGGACCTTATTGAGTACATGATAGACTGTTGGATGTTATGTCTATTTTGTTGGGAATGTCATTGCCGAATTTGGATGCCCCCATCATTTATTTTGGATGTTGGTTGCTTGAATTTGCACTGGATTTTCTTATGTTGCATGTACAGGGTAGTTATGTGTGGCATTTTTGGATAGAAGTATATTTGCGTCACAGATTCGAGTTCTGTTGGATGTATATGGCAGCTATGTGTGCCATTTTGTAAATAGATATAATAGATGTATGTTGGCACTTGGTTATTTATTAAATGATCATGATACTTTCAATGTGTCAAACTTATTGTGAATATCAGGTCAAACTGTCAAAAGTTATTTGGCAATGAATTATCAGATTGTTAATCAGGTAGCTATTTTGTATATAGTTAAGAGATTGGTAGATAGTTAATCAGGTACCCATAGAAGAAACTGATGGCGAGTTTACAATAACAGCTATACAGAGCAGACAATTGTTCACTAGCAGGACTACAAATTCAGGTAGCTACTGACCAACAAAATCAACAAACAAGACCCACTGGTACAATTCGATTTTGTCACGAATTTTAAGAGATAAATATGTGCCCTCATGCGGCTAACATGAGCTTTGAAGGAGTACACAACCCGGTACTAAATATATGAGAGGCCAAAATTCCAAAAGTAAGAAACAAGCAAAATGCTAAAGCAGTCCTATAACCACTGATCTTAACATCTGAAACCCTTCTCTCCACCTCAATCTCATGCCGATGTTGTGCGATCATAGCGTCAATTTTGGCTCGATTTTGGACATTCAAATTCTCAATTTCTATACGATGCTGCTTCGACATATTTATGATCTCTGCTCGATGTTGCTCAGTCATGGCAACAATCACTTCAGTTTGATGTCAAAGCTCTCTCTCATTTGATTCCCAAGCAGACTGTTCGCCAAGCGACTGCGCATGCATTACTCGAAGTTGCCGAATAACCCTTCGTCCAAACGAACACATCTTAGGATCTCTCCATGCAAAATAATTGCAATGACCTCCATCCTGTTATTAAAATAAATTTCATCTAATTAATAAACACTACCACAAACATACCAAATTTAATTAACATTCGAAACCAATTAGTTAATGCAATAAATAAAACACTTTCCAGAATTAATAAACATGCAAAACGAATTAATGTACATTACTAGAACATTAATAAATATTACCAAACATACCAAATTTAATAAACATTACCAACCAATTGAAAAAGAAAACACTAACCTTGAATTTCACGCAACCCCAAAATCGTCTCCCAAAATTTTCATCCGTAAAGGCAATAGTCGATTTTGCTCTCAGATTGCAATAACATTTTGGGCCCTCTGTAGAAGCTTCACTTTCACCACTTCCTAAGCTACCAGTTATGTGTTGATTCAGACATTTCAAATGGCAAACTCAAAACTTGAAGCAATTTTTCATATTGCACTTACTGATAATTCAGTGTACATTGCACTGAATTTATTTTCAGACTAAAATACAATAAAGTTCAGGTGTCGACACATAAATCAATGAAACTCATTAAATAAATTCCAATAGTTGAAGTCTATACCTATCCAAAGATAGTAAAAGCTGAATATAATCAATAACTTCTAGTATTATTCTCCTACTTGCCAAACTTTAGGTTTCATTCAGCACTTTATTGAGCTGCTAATTCAGCTTAGAGAGCCATTCCATTGTGAACTTTCCACTTGCATATTCGGCTTAGAGAGCCAATTGTACCCATTATTTGTAATGTCACTTGTCCTACTCGTGAGGGTAGAAGAAATCCCTTGGGTTTTGGGATTTTGAGGACACTTGTCCTCCCTTGCCCCCAAGGAAGTCAATAGCCTTGGGGGTGGACGTAGGCAAGTGTTGGCCGAACCACCTAAAATTACGGTGTCATCTCTCTAACTCTATCTCTCTTACGTTTCAGTACATATTCATACTTGTAAGATTTATGCTTTATGCTTTATTTCTCTTAGCATGATCTGCCTATTTTTCAGATCCTAAGTGATTTAGACTTTCAATTCAGACATTTTAATGGAAAAAACCATGCAATACCTTACTTAATTCAGTGTAATAAAAGAATTATTTGCATTATATAAAGGCTCAATAGCTCGGGAAACAATATAGTAGTTATTGCAATTCTATTAATATAGTAGGTAGTGAAAAAAAATTAGTTGTTGTTAAAATAAGCAAACTGCTTATTCTGAACGTCAATTTCTTGGATGGGTTTGTTGTGGGCATGAACTGTGAGGTTCGAACCCTACTGTTTGATTAATAAGGAATGGTTTATTTCTCTTTGGGACAAAGCAAGTTACTCTAGTGCCAAGATTATGGAAAAGTGGAAATTTATATATATAATATAAATAAAGATGCTGTACGTTGATTGAAAATAGTAATTTCTTCAATGAAATTAGGATGGTGGCTATGATTAGTTGGTACTACTAAAGCAGGTTGCAAGTGGTTTTGGATTGCACTAGAAAAATCATTGGTATGATAGCATGTGTTTTTTGAATAGCACAAGGTCCACTCCAAGACGACCGTTGACCTCACGATTTCCTTCCAAATCCTACCTAATCAAAACCCAAACTTGAAATGGGATCAGCGTAAAGGTCTCTTACTGTTTTTTTTTGTAGTCATCTTGAAGGTCTCTAAAGGAGGAACGAACAGATCAAAACCCCATCTAACCCAATATCAACACCCCCAAAAATCCTAGAGAAAATGGAAAGACCAAAACCAAGAGAAAAGGGAAACAAGAAAACAAACGAGAAGAAAAGTTGAGTGCTACCTTGATCTCCGACGAAAATGGATGGCAGGAGGCTATCGGCAGCAGCTGATTTCGAAGGAGAGAGAGCCGAAGGTTGAGTGGAGAGAGAGAGGGCCGAATTCGTGCGAGAGAGGAGGAGAGACCTGGAAGATTTATCTCACATTCACTAAGGGCATTCTGGTCATTTCAGGTGTAATAGAGGCACGTGTGACGCACGTGGACGAAAAACCGTCTCATTTGACGGAGAATTTAGACAGGGGGCGAAGATTGACAGATTTTCAAAGATAAGGGTCTCAAATTGTTGGATTGAAAAATAAGGGTAGCAACTTGATTTTTGCCCAAAGATAAGGGGCTAACTATGATTTTACCCCTTAAAAAAATCACCAATTTGAAAGTTATTCTTTGCAATAGCCACAACTGCTAGTTGAAGTTGGTGAGCAAAACAATGGATATAGGTAGCAGAAGGATTATCCCTCAAAATGAGTGACTTCAACCCATTGAACTCGCCTCGCATGTTTGATTCCCTATCATACCCTTGACCTCTCAATTTGGATATTGACAACCCATGCTTGCAAACAATTTGTCTATAGCATCTTTCAAAGATTGAGAGCAAGTATCAGGAACATGTTCCACACCAAGAAACATATCAATCACCTGTCCATGTTTGTTCACATATCTCAAAACCACTGTCATTTGCTCCTTCACTGAATTATCTCGAGACTCATCAACCATAAGAGAAAAAAAACTGTCACCAATATCTTTAATAATGGCATTTGTGGTCTCCGCTGCACAAGCATTCACCAATTCTTTCTGAGTTTTTGGAAAAGTCATTTGGTTGTTTCCAGGAGCATTACTCTTAATTGTCTTAGCAACCTTTTCATCAAACTTACCATACCATTCCAAAATTTCAAGAAAATTGTCTTTCCTCAATGAACCATCGGACTCGTCATGACCATGAAAAGCCAATCGGATAACACGTGTGACACACTTTGTCGCTGATTTTGGAATGCTTCACATTGCATTCTAGCTTCATTGTGAGCACTATCATGTGTACCAACATGCTTACCAAAAACCTTCACTGCATTTTTCCAAGTGTTAAATCCCACAGAAGTAAACACATCTCCCTCGGACCTTGCCCCTCTAGATCGCCTAAACAAATAACACCACAAGCAATATGCGGCATCCTGTGATACACTATATTCCAACCACGGATAATCTTTGAACCATGCCGCCCTAAAACCCCTCATATCACTCCCATATTTCTTCCTGGGAAAATTATGGCTACGCGGTTGACAAGGACCTTTGATCAAGTACTCCCTACGAACTTGATCAATAATCCTAGCATCATATTTTTCAATGGATTTACGTAACCCTGGGTCAACAATAATATCATCTAAACTAAACTCAATAAGAGGTCTTTTCAAACTAGTATCCATTTCAGAACTAGTAGCCACATTAGGAGTATTAGACGACGCCACGCTTCGTGGCTTTTTTGTGAAAAACCTTTCCATTATCAAAACAAAACAAAACAAAATTCATATAAATTAAACAAATTTATAGATTTGTTGCATATGTTAGGTTGTTTGTGATGGAATCTTTTGTAATTAACCTTTCTATCAATGATATTATAAAATTGGCCTTAAAAAAATGGAAAAAAAAAACTCAAAACAAATAATGGAAAGGCTACCTTAACATGGAAACAAAAACCCAAAACAAAACGCAATGGAATCAGTTCTTACCTAATAATCAAATAATTTCTCCCAAATTATTAATTGTCTAAGATATATAGCTAAAATGCAATTGTTGTTCTAGACATTGACAAAAAAAAAGATGCTGGTGAAAAATTAAAATGCAATAATTCTATTTTATATATAATTAATTCTATCTAATGTGCCCTAATTTGGGATCAAAACATAATTCAAGATAATTACAAATTCTCAATCTCAAATTCTCAAATCTCAATCATACATTCATACAAATTAATTTCACAAGACAAAATAATCAAAAACTGAACCATGGCGGGCCCAGGCCAACCTATTTTTTTTTTAAATAAAAAAAAACACATGTAAAAATTTATTTTGGGCGGACCCAACCATGGCGGCCGTCATGGTTCGCCATGGCTTGGTTCTGCCCCTGGGCGTACCGGCATATCAGAGAGTATAAGGCAAATGTACCTCCTGTAAAATGATTTCTATCATCTTCAAGTGCTACCATGCATTTAACTGTCGGCCTTTTATATATCATATAAGTTTATATTGCGGTTTTAACTCCAAAAGAACCGGTTAATGTTGTTTTTTTGAATCTCTTTGGATTCAACATAAAAGCCCTATTCCATCTACTTAATTAACATCCAATGTAGAACTCAAAATTTAAACCATTCCTTTAATTAGTCATTCTTTTCCCCTTTTCCCCTCCATGTAAGATTGGAGGATTATGACGTACCTCTTCTCTTTTACATTGCATTACTCGTAGACCTTAATTAAAATAGGTTTCACTTGGAAAGATATATGTACATACAGAGTTCTCGTCCCTATTAAATATATGGATAGTTGGAGCTTATTAATCCATACTTGCTACCACTTGTCAAGACTCAGACGTCTCATAAAAAGACCAGCTAAAAATAAAACTCATCAGCCAAAAAAAGATCAGCTAAAAATAAACCTCTCAGATATTGGTTTTTGGATTATACCTTCGCCACTATCATTGGCTCGTAAGACAATCAACACGTACTTGATCAAAGGAAGCAAGGTGAGGGTATAGAACATCAAGGAAAGTACTCCCAGAATGTCGTCGTTGTTCTTTATACCATCGGTTAAGGTGCTGGCATACACGTATAAGGGCGATGTGCCAATGTCATTGACCACTTGAGATCCTAAGAAAAGATATTCAGACTGTCAAGTTGTGTGTTCTGCAGTTAACAAGAAAAATCTTGGAATTTGGACAATTGATAAAATTAATGTTATGATAATATGGGAGGGAAATTTGTGATAGAACTACTGGTGTGGCAGATCACCTTGGAGTTATGGGAACTAATGAGGTCGGGTTGTTCTTCCATATCTGATTCGTATACTCGCAACTTTTGGCTTGAAACTTTCTTCTGCTTCAGCTCTTCCATTTTGGGTGTTGATTCAGTAATATTGTCTCCCTCTCCCGGCCTTGTTCCCATGACGATGCCTTGCGAAGTAGGGAGATGATTCACATATTCTGGGAAATTAAGTTTCCGGACAAAAAGGTGGCCACACGTTCTCCGAAATTTTGGGCGCTGCTAATTTGAAGTGGAGTCATGGCAAAAAGGTATTTATCTTCCGGAATTAATGCCTCATAAGTCACGCCAACAATGAAGGATCATATGTTTGATCCATTTGACATTGTCAACCAGAGTGAAATTAGAACTACCTTCTGTTTTTCATGTGCGCTACACATGCATAACAATGCGATACGTTTTTGTATCTTTCCTTGAATCTTTTCCGAATCATTGAAGAATATCTTCTCTTTACATTAATCTCTTATTAATTTGGGAAAATCGCGACCTCTTAACATTCTCAGTGAGGGGAGAAAAAGAGCATCGATCATAAGTTTTAAGGTTGTTCACCAATGAGTTGAACACCCACAGGCCACAAATGAGAGGAAAAGTAGTACTGAATTATAAACTCGTCAGTAATAGCTAGAACTGTACCACGAATTGTAGAGAACCCTTTATTGGATTCCTACTTAATTGCTTTGGTTGGATGGGCACTGTTGAGCGTCAAGATTAGGGACTGAACCAACTATGAGGGGAACATCAAAAGGTGGGTCTCGACCCATTTCTAGTTAGAGGCCATCTTCTTATGTGGGTTTGTGAGAAGCCCCCAAACACTTTAAGTAGGCTTTAATAATAAGTGCGTCCGAAACTGAAGGCTTGTAAAATCATGACCTGAGTGTCAATCTCTCTTGAAGACTAGATCCATTGAGATTTTTTTTTTTCCTTTTTCTTTCTAACCAATTCAGAACTTAAAACCACTAAGTTGAGGTAGAAAGTTAGCCCGAGTCAGCCTGTATATGAATCTTGAGTGTGGGCTGGGCTCCAAAGCGGCTTTACGGGAAAGGAGAGTAATTCGACAGTCCAATTGCCACTTGGCAAGAGGAGTTGTCTGCTTAGCCGTTTTCACCCACCTTTCAAAGGAGAAGGGTTTGAAGTTAGGTCCCGTTTGTTTTTCCAATATTTTGGGGCATGGAAATTTTCAACAAAACAAACACACTCTAAAATTTTTAACTTTTACACATACATACTTCACCTTTCACAAACTTCAATAAATCTCAATAAAGTAAAGATTCCCAAAATTTCGAGAATATTCTCCAAAATTTTGGCAAACAAACACCCCCTAACTTATCCAACCTACTTTGGAACTTGGCATATTAACTTTGTGTTTGGCAAGTGATTTGGCATATTGACTTTATGTTTGGTAAGTGATTCCAAAACAAAAATATTGAGACCTGACAGAATTTATCCAATTTGAAGGGATCGCAACAGGAAATTCGACGGAAATTGATTTTTTTTTTTTTTTACCGTTAACATTCCGATTTAATCCTGACAAAAATATTACTCTAAAAAAAGAGATAAAAGTGTCATTCACGAGCAAAAACATAATTTTCCCATCAAATTGGTGAAGAATTTGCTTGGAAGATATAAATTGTCTAAGATAAGTAGTTGGTGGGTGTTTGTGATAAAAATAATAGTTTGAAGCTGTACAAAGTGTCAAGAGCATTATATATAGTTAGAGGGCACAAAGTATATTTATCTCATGATTTTTAAGTTAGAGCAATACATAAATTTTGATGGTTATGTTGCGGAAAAACTTATTCTTGTAACCCACCTAAGTAGCTCAAGTGGCAAAAGGGAGCCCTGAGAGTGTGAGTTAAGCGCACACTAAGGCGTTCAAACCGCAACTTGGCCAAAAAACTCACAATTTAAATGACCGCCATGCTCAGTGGGTCAGTCAGCCTCTCCAGGGTTTACCGTGACTTTGAACCCAACTAGTGCGGATATTGGGCCAAGTTCGTCTAAACCCAGTGCACGTGAATGAATGCTTGGATTTCCCTCGTTACCCAAAAAAAAAAAAAAATTCTTGTCGTGAATCAAAAAAGCATCAAGATCTTCTTGAATCTTGTAGACATACTTGAGGTCTCAGGATAATGACATCGAAGGCTAAATATCTTGGTGTGCCCCTCTTCCTCTCTTGGAATAAATCTTTGGGGTTTAGAGAGATAAAAGAGAAAATTCAGAAAAAAATTATTGGCTGGAAAGCCAAACTCTCTCCCAAGCCGGCAAGTCTGCTTATAAAGTCTGTTCTTCAAAAATCTCATCCTCTGCCATGTTGGTTCTTCTATTCTCGAAATTTTTTTCTCTCCAGCTAGACTCAATTAATGTTACATTGATTCTCGTGGGGTTTTCCCCAGTGTCTGAAGATTCTATCTGCTTTGCCAAAGAATTCAGGGGAATGGCTTATAATATTAATTTGGTGTGTGTTTCAAAATTGACCTAGCAGGTATACAGTTCTCTCAATAAACCAAGCGTCCATGCTTTGCAAAAAAAAAAAAAAAAAAAATGTTAAGGAGTAGGATTTTCTCCATCTTTCTACCAGGCTTCCAACTCCGAGATATGGAAGGGCATCCTTAAAGCAAGGTCACTGCTTCAGCGACATCTTTGCCACAAAGTGATAGATGGACATCATACAAGGATTTGGCAAGACCCAAAGCTCTGTTAACGACCTTCTTTTCTCGCATCTCCTCCACCAAGCTACCATGTTAGAGAATTTGGAAGCTCAGGTCTCTGAATTTATTCTAGAGCAACCGCATAGATGGGATAGATAGAAAGTCCTTTAGATGTTTGATAGAGACACGACTCTCCCATCTTAAAACTGTTGGGTGGTCTTAGGCCTTTTCAACTCCAAAAGCTAGCTTAAGAGGTGAAGTTTTTCCTCACACTTATAAATGACCACCAGCCCCTTCCACAACCGATGTGGGATTAACCTTAACAATTTTTCCCTCACACATCGGGCCTTAGGTTGAGAGGAGACAACTCGTTTCTCCCATGAACTGTTGGGTCCTAGACTTGTTGGTAAACCTAGGCTTTGATACTACTGTTAGGTGGTCTAAGGCCTTCTCAACCCCAAAAACTAGCTCAAGAGGTGAGGCTTTCCCTCACACTTATAAACTGACCATCAGCCCCTTTCACAACTGATGTAGGACTAACTCTAACAATCTCCCCTCACACGTCGAGCCCTAAGTTGGGAAGAGACAACTCGTTTTTCCCATGGATTGTTAGGTCTAAGACTTGTTGGTAAAACTAGGACTCTAATACCAGTATTGGGTGGTCTTGGGCTTTCTCAACCCCAAAAGCTAGCTCAAGAAGTGAGGTTTTCCCTCAAACTTATTAAGTGACCATCAGCTCCTTCCACAACCGATGTGGGACTAATTCCAACAAAAGCTTCATATATCGCAAACCTCACATGAGGATCAAGTTGTTTGGGCCCTTACTGCATCAGGCTCTTTTTCAATAAAATCGGCCTATAGATGTGTTATCTTAGAGAGATGCACCTAGACAGTCTAATTGGAGGCCAAAGAATGGAAATCCCTCTAGAAGCTTAAAATGCACAAAAGAATGAAGTTCTTGCTATGTAGAGTTGCACACAACTCATTTCCTACAAAGTTTGTTTTGGCAAGGTTCATTTAAGCTAAACAGAGTTTAGCAAGGACTAAAAATAGAGAGAAGAGTAGATATAATTTTGAATAGTTGATGAACGTGTATATTGAGAATGTAATTAATGACGTGAACTTTGCAGAATCCTCTTATGAGTTTATATGCACAGATTCTCACGACTAACATCTAACAACCAAAACTAACTTCAGTTGAGCTTTTATATAAATCAATTACAATATTCGTTTATACTTGCTGAGCTGGATGGCTTGATAACTTTGATGAAGAGTCATCTTTAATACTCCTCCTCAAGATGGAGTTTGAATGTTTGAAACACCGATCTTGGAAAAAAGGTAGCGAAACTGAGAAGATGGAATAGCCTTTGTGAAAATATCAGCTAGCTGGTTGTTAGAAGAAATATGAAGAGGTCTGAGTATACCAGCTTGAAGTTTTTCACGCACAATGTGACAGTCTATCTCTATGTGTTTCGTAGGTTCATGAAAGACTGGATTTTCTGCTATGTGAAGAGCAGCAGTGTTATCACAGAACAAAAGTTCTGATTTTGGATGGGAAATGGATAAATCCCGAAGCAATGAGAGCAGCCAAACAAGTTTATAAGTAGTGGTAGCCTTTGCTCTATATTCGGCTTTTGCATAAGACTTTGAACTATAGTTTACTTTTTGAATTTCCATGAGATTAAAGAATCACCAAGGAAAACACAAAAACCAGTAGTAGATCTTCTTGAATCAGCGCAACTCTTCAAGTCAGAATAACAAAAGGCTTTGAGATGAAGAGGAAAAAAGCCCTTGTCCTGGTGTGGCTTTTAGATACCGAAGAACTCGATGCAAGGCATTGAGATTAGGTTGTCGTGGGATAGCCATAAATTGGCTAAGAAGCTGAACCAAATAAGATATATCAGGCCTTGTAATCGTTAGATATAATAAACGACCTATAAGCCTGCGATATGTTCTGGAATCTTCAAGAAGTGGACCAGTAGAATTATTGAGCTTAACATTCTGCTCAAGTGGAATAGTCAAAGGCTTGGCACCAGCAAAACCACAATCGAACAGAATATCCTAGGTATATTTTCGCTGACAAAGCGATGTACCTTGCTTAGAACGAGCCACTTCAAGACTAAAGAAGTACTTCAATGGACCAAGGTCCTTGATCTTGAATTTAGCACGAAGGAATGCTTTCAAATCGACAATAGGCTGTAATTTATTACATGTAACAATGATATCATCTACATAAACAAAAAAAACCATTAAATTGGAATCTTGTTTTTTGGTGAACATTGTGTATTCATAAGTTAATTGATGAAAACCATGATTGATAAGAGAGCTGGATTGTTTAGAAAACCATTAGCGAGAGCTAGTTTCAGATCATAAAGTGACTTTTTCAGTCAACAAACCAAAGACTCCACCTCTTTATCAAAACCCGGAGGAACTTGCATATATATATACTTCCTCTTGTAGATCACCTTGCTTGCCATGGCTGCCATAAAAATCTTCAATGTACTCTCCCATCCAAATTGGATGTTAAATTAGATGGAAAAACATGCAAAATGACTGAAATCCCATCTAAGAAGAAATTTTTAAAAATAAATAAAAATTCAAGAAATAAATTAAAAATAAATAGATTATTGAAATAAAGTTTCAATAGTTTTATTTAAAAAATATTACTTTTTTTTTTTTAAATATCATTTTTTATTTTTTAAAGATTTTTTAATATTTGTAGTAATTTTGTCTTAGAAGAGCATTTCGGTTATTTTGTATTTTTTCCTTCTGACTTAATTCTTAATTTCGACGGAGTGTACATTGAAGACTTTCAAAAGTTAAAGGACGTAAATCGATGTTTTGATAATTGTGGGATCGAGGTTAATATTACACTATAATTATAGGACGAACTATGATTTTTCCCCTAGCCCAAACAGAAAATGAGGTGCTTACGAGAAGATGTTGTCAGTTTACAAATGGTAGGTGTTCCGGAGTGCACCCACATTGAAGAACAGCTTCTTTGTGAAGCCTTTTGCTCACAGCTTTTACTTGGGATAGCCACTCATTTAGATATGCCATGAGCTGCATATTCCTTTTTGAGATACAAGCTCAAATACTTGGCTCATAAATAACTCTCATTCCTTCACACTTGAGGTAAACAAAGCTTGCTATTACAATTTTTCTGTCTCTTCCATGCATGCATGCGTCGTTGCATTATGCTTTAAAGCTCGTAAGTCATGCCCACTTTCAGCAAACGCTCGTGAGGAATATCAAACACGTTGCCACTGTGTCTCAAATTTCTCTTCAAGAAGTTGTAAATATAATTTATCATGATTTTCTTGGGTATACTGGCTCTTTTGCTTGCAACCACTTCAGTCTCACCAATAATGTGAACAACACCTACATTCCATGCCCTGTCCACTGCCTCAATCTCTCTCTCCACTGCCTCTTGTCGCCTGTCTCCTTCGACAATCCTCGCATCCTCGTTATCCTGTGTTTCTTCATTCTTCTCACCATCACCCAGCATCTTTGGGAAAGACAGAAAACTATCTCCAATGAAGTTCTTCAGCCTTTCTATCAGGATATTCTCGAGGGGCTCTTGATCATCTTGCACGTCCGTGTATCCATATCTCACGACACATCGAAAGGCAAAAAGCTGATCTTGAGGATCTATCCGACGAAAAAGGAAACGCTCTTCAACCGGAATCTTGCTTATGGGTAGTGATTTAAAGGAGACAAGTATATGACCGAGTGCACTGCCGGGATGTTTGCCACATAGTGCGTGAAGATTGGTGGGATGCCCTGTACGAGCTCTGAGTAGACCATTGCTAGCCCAGGCATTCGATAAATGCTTGTGTTAGTAGTTATTTCCTTCAGCTTCTCCGGAGAGACTTTGTGCTCAAGTTCATAGTAGTACTTATGCCGGAACCCGTAGTTCCAAATAAACATTATCATCATTAGGACAGCCGCAAAGGCTAAGGGAAGATATCCTCCATCTTTAAATTTGTAGAGGGTTGAACTGAGATAGAGAAGCTCAACACTGCCAAAAACCAGAATGAACGCAGATACAAGAAGAATATTGGTCTTCCATATCAGGATCATGACCAGTGCTAGGAGGGTCGTCGTGAGTGTCATTACAAACACCACCGCAATCCCTGCAGGGGGTAAAAAACTCAGTTTCAAAATATATTTTGTAGTATGCATTTATTGCTGTAAGTTGTGTATTCATCAGTACTTAGAAAACAATTGGGCTTAATTGAGTACAAAATGTAACTACAAAACAACTTGAAGATGCATGATTTAGATCTAAAATTAAGTGGTTAAGGCAAAAGTGGTCGTAGATCATTACCGTAGGCATTTCCAATCTTTGTAGTGGTCCTGTAAGCCAAAGTGACCGCTACACATCCCACCATAAGGATATAATTGACTTCAGGTATGAAAATTTGTCCTTCATACTTGGTCGATGTATGCACTACTTTCACCCGAGGGAAACACCCTAGCGACAGGGATTGTTGAATTATAGAGAAGGTCCCAGAAATCATAGCTTGACTAGCTATGACTGCTGCCATTATGGCCACCACAAATGTTGGCCAAAATAAGGAGCCTGCATATATGGGTTGGAATCGTTTTGTATCAAATGCGAGGGATGGAGGACAAGGGAGAGAGAGACTGACAGATCAGGCATAAATTATGGCCAAGGACATTTATTGCTAACCTGGTATGGACTTGTAAAAGGTGTCTGAGACAAGATCATTGTGTTTGCGAAGGAAGGAGGCTTGTCCAGTGTATGCTAATATGAGAGCTGGATAGGTAATGCAGCACATGCTTATTTGAATGGAACGAACTGAAAAGTGCCCAACATCGGCAAATAACGCTTCAGTTCCTGCATATTTTGGCAATTAACAATGCTTGATCACTAACGAATCCGGGTTATCCAAACTGGGGGAAAACAAAAAGAATCACAACGGTGTAAAGCTACTTTACAAGGGAAAGAAACTGCAACCTGTAATGGCGAGGACGACACCACCAAGGGAAACCCAAGCTTCTTTTTTGTTCCTCCTAAAGTAATCAACGATGTAATTCGGATTTAAGGCTTTAATAACACCTGGGTCATATTTGACAAAATTGTAGATGCCAATGCCGCCGATGAATGCAAACCAAATGAAAACTATCGGAGCAAAAGTGTAGCCCACTTTGTCCGTTCCAAATCTTTGACAAGAAAATAGGATGATCAAGATAACAACTGATATCCAGACAATTCTATCTGCATATAATTATAAGAATGAGAAGTTATTAGCAAGGTATGTTTTGTAATGCAATTTACCCCCTACTGCTAATTAATTTGAAGTAATTAAACGATGGTTGTTTACAAAGAAAAGTGAATAGAAAAGAAAAACATTAATCCCTTCATAAAGGGCTTTAAAGGCACGCATGTGCAGGTACTCATTCCCATTGTACTGCTATCAATTACCAACGGAAAGAGGACTTTGAATTAATGTGCTGCTAATTAATTGCTATTTACAGATTCTTTCTCATTTCATTTTTTTCACTACATGCTTTGGTACCTTCTGTCATTGCTTTTGGGGCTTTTTCCGTGATCCCTCCCACAGCCGATAAAACTGCCATCACAGACATAATTGGAAGAGAGGATTAGATTGGTCATCAATTTACATAATCAAATTCATTAATTTCTTATCAACCAAAGCTTTTGGTATTTAACACAATATATCTAAGCAGTGATATGCTCAAGTACTTAACTTTTCATCTACTCAAGTACGTGCATCACTCAAGTACAAAGACTAGTACTGTAGAACGGAATTTTGAAACTATACATCTAGTTAATGTCTAAACCTGATATACACGGAGTGAGAACTCCATCCCCTATCACCATCGAAGTTCCAAGCATTGCGGCCAGTAATAGGATAAACTTTGCAAAGTTGCTATTCTCTAAGATAGACTTCAATCTTGATGCCCTCCGCAGACGCTTGTTTGGCAACTCAAGCTGGGAATTTGACACACCATTGTCCTCGGCTTGTTGACTGGGGATCAAACCTACTTTGGCATACCGGCAGATGAGCGAGTACAAGGCAAATGTCCCTCCTAAAAAGTTAACGTTAGAGAATATAATTTAAATAATAAAATCTATATATTTTTACTAACTCAAGGTTATGTGATAAGTACTAGATTCACAAGTTCAAGTGCCAGGGGTTCAAATTGTTCTAATTATATATAAGATCCTAATAGGTTATTCAGTCACTGTATTAAGAAGTTAAATTGCAGGACCAATTCAAGTTAATCAGCACATTATTTCTATTATTAATTTTTGTTTGGATAACTCAATTTGGGCCCTCCAATGAACGAATTAATTGTGCGTTGGCTAAATGAGATATGTTTATTAGAATTTGGTTATTTGTAACTGCATTATAAGATATAAATGGAGTAGTAGTGCTGGTTTTGAATGATTATTCTGGCCGTGGCTATTATATACCAGTTGACTATAGGTCTAGAACCTAGTTAAGCTTATAAGTATCTTCTAAGGATTCTTGGTATAAGTTAGATCTGCCTTGAACGTACACGCGTATTAATTAGTTCTTTCAAGCATAAAATCAGGGGTATGCATGTAATGCAAATTAACCATGATTCGGCACGTCGTATGCCAATTATTTGACAAAAAAAAAATAAAATAATCGAGATTTAATATTGCAATTAATAGGATAGAAACTGATCATGGCGTAATTACTTGGCCAAATATTTTTAAATCATAAAAAAGAAGTATTTCAAGCATTTTCTTATTTCCAACAAAAGTTTGACTTGCTGATTCTCATTCACATGGAGTTTGCGTGGTCCAACCTGAAATTCAGGAAGTGCATAATTTTTATCCTAATAATTAAAAAATTACTTCCAGTGGAAAATAAAATTATGAGGAATCTTCACTTTAACCCTCCAATATATCACCCAAACGTCGTGTATCAAATTACGAATTTCATTATATTTAGACCCCAAACTACCAAGATGCATGATTAATGTTCATGATCTAGTAAGATTCTATGGTAAAAATGTAAAGAAAGTAATAAGAAACATTACATAACATCGATGTTGAGATTATATGAGATGATAGATATTAATGATAGTTTGAGGATGATATTTTGCCCACATATTATTGGGAAGCAAAAAACATGATATTTTCCCTAAAATGATGGGAAAGAAACTGCTTCCATCTCATCTAACATATACGGTGTTGAAGAGGGCCAGACAAGAAAAACATGAGGGCATCCAGAAAGTCTCTTACCTTCGCCATTATCATTTGCCCGCAAGACTATCAACACATACTTGATCAGCGGAATTAAGGTGAGAGTGTAGACGATCATACAAAGTACTCCTAAGATGTCGTCGTTGTGCTTGATACCATCCGTGAAGGTGCTCGAGTAGACGTACAGTGGCGACGTGCCAATGTCCCCGTACACCACTCCGAGGCTTTGGAACGCTAGATGCAAGATCATCGACCATTCCATAGCCTTTCCAACACAAACCAACTTGGAAATTTAGATCTACATATGTCAAACAATACACAGTCCATATATACATGCATGTATTGTACGTATGTGTGCGCTTTGTCCTGTTTGCCATAAGGTCGAGAAAATTACTGATCATGCGAATCAACTGAAACATAGGTTGCAATATTGCCGCCGCCAGTGCTAATAATAACAAAAAACAAAAACTGGTAGAAAATCTTTGGATAATGATCAAATTAGTATGGGCTAGCTGTATTGTAACATGCGATGGAAATTAAGTAGTACTGAGAGGAGTTAACTGGTGCCAGACCTTGGCGTCACGACCATGATGACGCTGAACGGAAATCTTGCGGGACTCGATGTCCAGAGAGTCGTATCTGGTCAACCTTTGCCGTGAATTTGTGTTCTCTAGGATCCGGTCTTCAGAGACTTCCTGACCATTTCCTACTTCAGCCATGGCTTCTGCTGCGTGATCAGACATATCTGCAGTGAGCCCGGAGATAATATGCGCCACAGAAAGGAGGAAGGTTTTTCATGTCTCATATATATGTGTATGTATATATATATATACATACACTGCTCTTCTCTCTTTCTCTCTACTTCTCTTCTTTCTTTCTTTCTGTCTGTAAAAGTTTGCTTCTTGTTGTCATTGCGTGCTTGCCTATACCATACATGGGTCCCACAGATTGTCTGGTAAACTTTAGCTGATTTTCTTTTTAATTTCTACGTTGTCTTAAATAATTAGAGAGTATCATTGATAAAAGTCGTATGGCTTTATTTCATATATTAATACCGAAAAGATTCAAATATTTGATATCAGAACGGGATCAGCTGATGATGTTTAGAAAATATCTTTCCTAAATATCAGTTATGACGTCCTACAATCCTACGTGTTAATCTGGTTATAAGGTTTGCACGTATTTTAACAAATTTTTTCTATGATTAAGCTGAATTGACGCATGCCTGATTGGGTGTCATCAAGAGCCCTCGATCTGCCTCCCCAGGCCTTGCCTCACTAGGCAGAGTAACGTCTAAAAGTTTATCTGCCAATTTCACAAATATTGTCAACACACAAGCTCAAGCAAGGCTTTACCCTTGAGGGGAAATCTTCACTTGGGGACATCATATGGATCGAGTTGGTCCTGTCCTATGTGCGGCATGGCCGAGGAGAGCACTGTCCACCTTTTTCTGGACTGTATAGGTAGTAAATTTCTCTGGCGCAATGGACCATGGCTGATGGTTACAGCTCCTTATGCTAGGCTTCCAATTGCGGATTGGATGTGTTTTCTTTTGAATAGGCGTAATCTGCCTCTTCGAGATAGAACTCACTGGACCAATATGATGCTAGCCGTGGCTATTCGGTTGGATGTTATTTGTACAAGAAATATGCCCTAAAAATCATTATTCTAAATAATTGTTATTTAGATGTCACATGTTTATATTTATTATATTGGGTAATATGTTGTGACATAAGACGTTACACGGTTATTATTTAGTGACATTGTAGACAAAACGCACTCGTGGTGGTTGAAGATCCACTCCTACGGACCAACATGCAGAGGGCATTGCCAAACATGCCATCGCAAGCGGCCCTATGTTGAGTAAGGGGGCAGTACCCCGAACGAAGCAAGAGCAACAGGGGGCATAAGCCCAACCCTCCTCGCAACAATGAATCAGTTGGTCATGAAAAAAGTCAAAGAGGCCAAGGAAAAGGAGGAGGATAACCGCATGATCACCAAACCTTATCCGGCTTGGATAGATTCCGTGAGTATGACTTTTCGGTTCCTTGTACACTTGATGTTTTGTTCTAGACCAAGGTAAATATTTATGTATAATAGGTCTATGCTCGTTGTGTGCCTCTATTAAATAGAATGATGTACTTAGTCATCGAGCTGATGACCTTAAGCAAACGAGTGGGTGTAATGTAAGAGTACATACACTGAACGAGATCAAATATGGATACTTTCTGGAAGTGATCATTGATGTTGAGAAAGTATTCAACACAATTGTTTATGTTATCCTCAGACCTGAGAGGTTTGTGCAGATTTGTTTATTGTGTACTTGTACTTTGACCGAGTCATTTGGTGATGATCTTTCTAAGTCAAATATTTCAGACAACGTCGGTCTTGTGCGTGATGAATGAGTTTGTATAAATGCTTAATAAAAAATCCACCAGTCTCTTTAGATAGTATATTTAAGTATATCTGTATAGAATTGGACTCAAGAAAAAGAAATCTCTGGCCAGAGGAATTTTGTAGAAATATTTTTCGAAATTAATATATATCTAAAAATTCGAGAGTCCAATAAGTTACAGATTATAAAATTAAGAATTATATGAGCTTTGGGTTTTATCTATGATAATATTCCGGTCCTATATGCTCATATGGAATATAGTGTGGTGAAAGGATAAATAAACTAATAATTGTTAGCAAAAGGGATTTCACAAATCAATCTCAAATTCTCGAGTGTGAATTGTAATATGTTGATGACATGATTACAATTAGTAGAAGCCTAAAATTTGGAATTAAAGAAAATAAGAGAGTTAATGAAAAAATAGTTTTTCCATATAATCCTATAGCCGAGATCTGAGAGCCCTAACAATCTCATGCACTATCACAGCTAACGTTTTATATATAAGGATAACTATGAGATAGTCTACCCTTTGACTAATTGTTAGTTTGAGAGTTAGCCATCAGAACTCAGAAAACCCTAAGACAGTTGTCAGTGTGGAGAGGAAGGAGTCAAAATGCTTGGACTGCTATTGTGAAATTCTCAAGATTGTGAAATTGATAAGAACCTGAAGATTATTGAAGAATTCTTGGGATCAAAAGAGAATTGGTAAGTTAATTTTTCGCAGTCGTAACTTTCAATTTGGGGTCCTCAGAAACAGGTAACTCATGGTAAGAATACTCCTACTCCCAATCAGCTTATGAGTGGTGCGTCCAGACGTTTTGCTGAACATAAAATGGCCTGGTCCTCCCTTATGACTGGTATTGTAGATATTTGGCCGGGTACCTCCAGACCCGGGGAAGCTTAAAGTTAATTATGATGTAGCTGTGTTTGAAGAGAATTTATATATGACAGTGGTTTGCCGCAACCATTTGGGCAACATCATCAAGGCGTGTACTGGTATCATGCCTGGTAAGGACCCTCTTAAAGGAGAAGCAAGCGCAGCACGCTTGGCTTGTCAAGTTGCTGCGAAATTTCATGACCAGGTGGTGTTGTTGGTAGGGGACTGTTTGCAACTTATTACTCAGGTGGTCGGTGGTGCAGGTGAACCGGAGTGGAGTATTTTGGGCGAAGTTAATACTATATGCCGGTTGTTACAAGAGCATGAGAAGTGGAGCTTTGGATGGATTCCTCGGGAGGCCAATTTTGCAGCTCAAAACCTGGCCAAATGGTGTATCAACAGCGCTAAGTTTGGGGAGATTTGTGTTTCAGATTTACCATCGGACGTTGCTCTTTGTGATTATGCAGATTCCTTGAGTCTGCCTCCCTAGTGCTGTACTGGTTGTTTGCTTTAAAAAAAAAAAATTCTAATTAGAGCGGAGCGGGATCAACGAGGGCAGGCGAGGAGGGCGCTACAAGAAAAATAGACTATAATGACGAGATTTTTTAGCGACCAGTTTAATCTCGTCCCAATAGTTAACTTTTAGCGACAAACCAGGTATCTGTCACTGCATGTGCTTACGATTAATGACAAAAAAAGTATATAGCCACGAGATAGATTGTTGCTAAAGTTCATGAAGATTAGACAACTGGCGACTAACTATACAATAATCGCTATTATATAGTTAGACTGTAGCGACGAGATCAATACGAGGTGAAGTGTCCTGTTTGAATATGCATTTTAATCTGTCTGAGTTGTAGGTCTCTCTTTAGGAGTACCTGATCTACAGCACCTTCAACTGTTCGTTAAAACTTACCTATGGGTGATAGAATTCCAAGTCAAATAATATTTGAACTGATCACCCCCTTAGAAACACAAATTTATATTTAATCTATTAACAAGAATCTTACAAATTCATATGAAGAGTCCTTAATAATTAGCACATAGTAGACAGCACGGCTTTATGCACATAGTGGACTTTGGCATGTACCGACCAATCAAAGCTGCCTTGAGTTTCTCGAAATCTAAAATAATACACCAAACAATCGACAAAGTCAGCTGAAGTGCCAGCTGGCTTGAATATTCTCCTTTCCAACTTGTAGGGTAGTTGATATTTATTAATTATAGCTCATATTTTAGAAAAGGTCGGGGAGTAGGCATTGTTTATTCAAGTATCTAAGTGTAGGTCGATAGTATAATTATCATCGTATATGGATGTATGTACCCATAGAATCATGTCAACCAATAAGTTTGGGCTTATCTTAAAATGTGGGGGAAAAGGACGGGAATTAGTATGTTGAGTCAAGGACTACTGGTAGACCCTTTTTTTTGGGTAAATGAGTAAGTAAAATAAATGCAGAAAGAGGAAACAAGGGGGAAGGGGCGCCCCAGCCAGTTCACCATAGAGGTGTTACAAGAGGAAAAAAACTAAACAAGACAACACAAGCAAAGAAAGACTATCTCCTGAGCTTCAAAACGGAATCAGAGAGGCACCAATTGGCAATAATCGTACGATTTTCCAACGTGGGAGAGAAGCCCTTGAGGTGATTCAATTTTTCCTTAACCAGCCCATCAACCTCGAGGAGAACATGAACAAGCCTTCTAGATTTGCCAGTGTGCAGTCTAAAATTCCTCTCCTTCCAGATAACATAAACTATGGCAGCAAGGAGCTTTCTTGCTATATTTGGGAAAGAGTTACTACACCAGCTAGCAGCTGCCAAATGAAGCATTTCTGCCCAAAGAAGGTTAACTCTGGGAAGGAGGCATTTGTCACCAAGAATGCACCAGATTCGGTAAGTGAAGGGACAAGAGAGAAACAAGTGATCAGAATCCTCCTCACAATGGTGGCAGAGATGGCACCTACTTGCCAGTTGGATGCCAAAGCTTTTAAGCCGAGACTGGGTGGGTAGTTGTGCTTTAATAGCCAACCAAAGATGAAAAGAGTGCCGAGGAATGGCACCTTTGAACCAAATCAGATTGGACCAAGGAATCTTGGGCCCTTGCTGACAAAGAGCAGCCAACATGCTTCTGAGGGAAAATTTTCCAGAGGGTTCCAGCAACCACTTAACAGTGTCACTACGCGAGGAGTTGGGCTAGAAATTTGTGGGAGTTTCCCTGCGAATTTCTCGCCAAATGCACGGGGTACCAGGTGGCCAGCACCACTCATTGGTAGAGATGATGTCAGATACATGAGCCCATGGACCCAAGGAAGAGAGGCCTCTCAGATCAGAATTAAATTTAGTGGACAGAGGTCCAAGAGGGTGCCAATTATCCCACCAAAGAAGGGTTTAAGATCCATTACCAATAGAGTGCTTGATGAAATCTCTAATGAGATATCTCAGCCCGAGGATTTTTCTCCAACTCCAAGGGCAGCTACCGGGAGTTTTTAGACTCCACAGACTCCTCCTTTTGATCCTGTAGGTGTTAATCCACTTAACCCACAAGGATTCACCAAGGTCCAAGAACAGATGCCATATATGCTTGGCCATTAAGGCTCTATTCCACGAGGTCAAATCAACAAGTCCCAATCCTCCTTCATCTTTGGGGGTGCAGATCTCTTTCCAAGACACCATATGGCTCCCTCGGGCCTCCAGAGAGCCTTTCCAAAGGAAACTCTTCATCATGCATTCAACGTGGAGTATCACACTCTTGGGGAGCAAGAGGAGTGAGCTCCAGTATGATTGTACAGCAAAGAGGACGGATTGAATCAATTGTAGTCTACCTGCGTAGGACCAGTAGTGACTCGTCCAGCTCCGTATTTTAGAGGTAATCCTGTCCACGAGGGATTGACAGTCAGCCTTCTTAAGACAAGAGGAGAGTAAGGGAACACCCAAGTATGTAACTGGTAATTTGCCTTCAACAAATCCCAAGAGGTCTAGAATGGTCTGCTTGGCTGAAAGAGGAATTCCACAAAGAAACACTTGGCTCTTACGTGGGTTAGCAAGGAGCCTAGACTGACTAGCAAATGTCTCTAGACCTTTCTTGATCATCGAAACAGATTCCACAATCCCTTTGCTAAAAATGAATAAATCATCTGCAAAGCAGATGTGAGTAATGCCCAATTTTTTACTAGGATGGAAAAGGAAATTCTGGTTAGTAGCAACTTTCCTCATAATTCCAGAGAAATATTCCATGACCAAAGCGAATAGATACGGAGACATGGGGTCTCCTTGCCTCAGTCCCCTGCTACTAGAAAATAATCCAACAAACTCCCCATTGAGGTTGATAGAGAAGGATGGCGTTAGGAGACATTCTTGAATCCATGCTATGACAATGACGGGGAAATTCATGGCTTTAAAAATTTTCAGCAACAAAGGAAGGCAAATCGAATCAAAAGCTTTATGGAGGTCAACTTTGAGGGCGCACCGGGGTGACCCAGAATTCTTGTGGTAATTATGAAGCATTTCTTGAGCAAGGAGAACATTATGGCCTATACTGCGCCCCGCAACAAAGGCTATCTGCTGAATGCCCACAAGACTAGCAACAACTTTCTTCAATCTCCGTTCAATAACTTTAGTAATGCACTTGTAGATAGTATTGCAACAAGAAATGGGACAAAAATCACTAAGGCAAGAAGGATTAGGTACCTTAGGAAATAAAGAAACTGTCGTATGGTTAATGACTCGAAGGAGCTTGCCTGAAGCAAAGAAAGAGCTTATGGCTCTTGTAACCAAGTCCCCCACAATACACCAGGCAGCCTTAAAGAACTTCGAATTAAACCCATCAGGCCCTGGAGCTTTACCGTTCTTGATAGAAAAGAGGGCAAATTTGATCTCTTCACTGGTCACAAATGCACTTAAAGAAAGGCGCTGGTCATCAGAGAGTTTATTCTCTATAACTCGTTCAAGCAAGTCATGGTCGATAGATTCCTGGTTAGAAGGGGAGGACCAAAGCTTCCTAAAGAAGTCAGCAACCTCAACTTTAATCTCCTCAGGGTTGTCAAGGATTGTGCCATCACTTGTCTTGATGGTACAAATGCGGGCTCTCCCATTGAAAGACTTCACAAATTTATGAAAGAAGCTAGAGTTACTGTCACCCAAGTCCAGCCATTGCACTCTAGATTTTTGTCGAAGAAGGCTCTCCTCATCCCTCCTAACCTGAGCGTACTCCCTGGACAGCATAGCTTCCTCATTGAGCTTGTGAGCATTAGAAGGGTCCAGTTGCAGCTCACATTGGGCAGAATGCAACTTTAGTTCTGCAAGCTTGACTCGATCATGGAGATTACAAAAGTGCTCTTGATTAAACTTTCAGAGGTCAGCCTTAAGCCTCTTAAGTTTAGTAAAAAGCTGAAACATAGGAGAACCAATGACATGATCATTCCATGAACTAGCCACGACATTAAGAAAATTGAGATGATCCACCCAAAAATCAAAGAACCGAAAAGGCTTCTTGATTTTTGGGGGGTCAAAAACCTGCACAAGCATAGGAGAATGATCAGATAGCCCAGGGGGTAAGGAGGAAGCTTGAGAGGATGGGAATAGGGAGTCCCATTGAGCATTGATGAGGACACGGTCCAACTTTCTCCAAATTGGAGCCTCCTCTTGCTTGTTATTCCAAGTAAGCATGTGACCAGAAAAGCGAAGGTCATCAAGTTCAGCTTGTTGGATAAGGGTGTCTAGATCAGACTTCCACTGAGGCCAAAGCGAAGAGCCACCAATGGATTCGCTCATCCTTCTAACAGCATTGAAATCACCCATAATTATCCAAGGGGTGGAGGAGTCCCCACTAGTAGCTAGTAGGTCAGCCCACAAAATCCTTCTAGATGCATAGTCATTAAGGCCGTAAACCACAGTGACTCGAATATCACTGAACCACCCAATCCAGATTCTGCCAAGGGGGGAGTGATCATAGTTGACAAAAAAGCTTCAGGATCTTGCTAGAGAGTGGCAAATACGATCTTTATTAGGTTCTCTAACCCTAGATTCAAGGATACCAACAAAAGGAAGATGGTGCTCGTGGATAAATCTTCTAATTTCGGATTGCTTAAGGGGATCATTGAGACCCCGAATGTTCCAAAAACCGAGCTTCATTGACAAAAAGCAAAAATGGTCCAAAAAAACCTAGAGACAAGATCACCTATTTCTTCCCACCCCTAGCCGGGGAGAAGAAAGAGGTCGCCTTCTTACGACCCTTTTTTTTGGAGAGAGTCCTTGGCAATTAAGCCCAAGAGGTTGACCTCAGGGGAGACATGATTAGGATCAGGAGCGTCTTCGATGTTGCCATCCAAAAGAGGAGAGTGACCAGGAATCGGGGACGAAAGAGGAAAGTCAGAAGAGTGACTGATAGGGGTGTCTAAGGGATCATAAAGGATAACATTCAAGGACAAGGGAGAAAGATGGCTAGCAGAATCAAGGGTGGCCTTCTTCCAACGCACAACATGCCAAACATCCTGTACGGTACCTCCTTCATTGTCTTGCTTGCTACATCCTACCTTGTCCACCGGGGGAGTGATAACCAAAACTTCATTGCCCTTTCTTCTACTTTTGCTTTTAGCACACCCAGATGAGCTATGACCAAAGCAATTGTAGAAGGTGCAGAGGTTCAGAGTCCAGTCGTAGGTCACAAAAACAGTGAATAAATTCCCATCGTTACCCTGAACATCGAATTCCTTGATCAAATCAGATGTTGCACCCACTTCAACACAGAGCCTGGCATAGCTAATCCTGGTCTTCAAAGAAGTCATTCGATCAGTGTAAAGAGGCTTGCCAATCGTACTGGCAATATAACTGAGATCCTCCTCAAACCAATACTCTAAAGGGATACCATAAAGTCGGGTCTAGAGAGGGACAGAGCTCAAATCCTCCCTCAAGAGGGTCATATTGGGCGACCACCTCTTCAAGACCAAAGGCATCTTCACCATATGCCAAGGGCCTCCTTCAAGGACCGTGATGATAGCCTCGCCAGTAAGAAACTGAAAGAAAAAGAACCCATTGTCCATTGCCAGCACATCTTGGAGCCCAAGCTCCCCCTAAATATGAAAAGTAATAGACTTCACGGCATGAAAATTTAATTTCTTACCAATGAAATGCCCAACTAAGGTATTCGCCCATACAAAACATTCATCAACAGTGATAACCATCTGGATGAACAACTAAGATGCGGCCTTCATGGATAGCCGGCTGGAAAAATTAAGGGTGAAACCTTTACCTCCAGGGGGTTGATGATCTCCTCTATTTCGCACACTCGAGCTGTCCCGGACAGCATTGGCGTAGGAGATAGATTTGGTGCGTGCCAAAGGCTCACCGGAGGAGGGGGGACGTTGTTGCTGCCTACCTCTTCTAGATCTGCTACGTCGGCCAGGTCTACTAGTGGACCTAGTGGGCAGCCTCAAGGTGCCTCCACCAGCGGTGCAGTTAGCACCAAGGAAGGAATCTGGGATGCCATCAACGCTGGGGACTGAAAGCCCAGTTTGGCTAGAAATAACAACCTGCGCAGCAGGGACTGAGGGGGGTAAAAGAGAATCCAGCACGGCAGAACCCAAAAATGGGGATGCATCGCCACCCAAACCAGCAACCAAGCTGACTGTTGCAGAGGGCGTAGGGAGAAGGGGGGGAGGGAAAAAGAAAGGTTAGCCATAGGAGGGCAAAACAAAGAAAAAAGTGACAGGAGAAGAAAGCAAAAAAGACCGACGCGCCAAGACGCACCGGTCAAAATGTGGGTAGAGGAGAGGAGATGACCGGGGGGGGAGGGGGAGGGAACGTTTTCTCTTCAATTTTTCACTAATTCTTTGGTAGACCCTTTTTGGTGCATGTAACAGGGTGCTTCTAAATCTAGATAGAGAAGTTCTGCTTTATCCTTAAAATTTAAACCCCCCACCCCTACTGTCTCCCTTTTTCTAACTACCACCCTCTCCCGCGGTGGGAGAAGTTCTGTCCCCTCTTGACTCTCTCTCCTTCTCTGTTATGCTCTCTAGTGATCATAGCTAGTAAAAAACCCTCATATCGGTTATTTTTTGGAGGCTTTCTTCGACGGAAGTAAAGTGTAGATCTCGACTGAAAGTGTTGATTGGCATTATTCGTGCATAATCTTTGTGTAAGGTTTACAACATTTCCGAGGATCGAAATTTACGATGACTTTGAAGAAAACAAGGTTGTTAACTGAATATTGAAATCTTAGAGTATTCTGGAACATTAGTGTAGAAGGCTTGAAGTCAGCCTGGAGTACGTGAGAAGTTTACTTGGCAACAGAAATAACTGACTTTCTGTTATGCTGAACCGAACAACTATTAAGTGGCAATTCTCAAGGACATTCAAGATTTCTTTAACCTACACAGTGTAATGATCCCATGGTGTAAAGGAATGCTGAGCTGGCATAAGATGATCTAGTGCACATTAGAAAGTTGTTGGGCAGATGTAAGAATAGAAACAATTTGTTAAAGGGTACTTAGTCCATCCTCTGTATAAATAGTTAGGGAAAATGACAAATCAATCACTAGTTTTTAGTGTCTTTTTAAAAAAAATAAAAAAGCTCATTGAGTTTGTCATCTTGGTACCAAACTTCACTAGACCTAACGCCATTACAAGTATTTAACCAAAAGTTTTTCCTATCTAATCGCAATGTGACACGTGTCATTAAAATAAATAAAATATAAATATTTAAAAAAATTAAAAATTAAAAACTAAAATCTAAAATAAATAAAAACCTATAATTTAATGTTAAAGTTAAAATTTTAAATCTTAAAATCTTAAAAATAAAAATGAAAAGCTTAGGGGTGAAAGTCCAACCCTACGACCAGGGTGGAGGGATTCCTCTTTGCTCCACTTGAGCCACCGCTCAGGTTGGGGGACCTCCCCCAACCACCCCAACAGCCGCCTGGGTGCTAGGGGTGCTGGGAGGATTCCTCCCATGTTTGGCCGCCCAGAACAGGTGGAGGCGGGAGGGAGGATTCCTCGCTCCCCCACCACCCTGGTAGCAGCTCTAAGGTGGCTAGGGTAGTCCCCCCCCCACCCACGCGGGTCCTACAACCATTTGATTAGCAATAAAACCATGAGGTAGAAAACATCGTTTCACTTAAATAGGTCTGCTTCAATGGAAGTTGCTTCCCCTCCTCAACCCGTACCATTTGTCCCAAAAAAGTCTCATGTCAACAAATTCCCACCTCTCCTTAACTTATACTGGGGGAGAGATACTTCATTTCAGTCACCCACAACATCCTCTGTTGCAAGTGAACCTGCCTAGCCTCTTTAACTGCGTCGGTTGCTGGGATAATGGTGCAGGCATGAGGTTCACTTGCCAAGAATGTGATTTTCAGATACATGAGTTTTTTTCCCGGGCTCCTCCTGTTTTTAAGGGCCACCCTTTCCACTCCCAGCATCAGCTTCTTCTATATTCTAAATCAGGTGAGATGTTTTAAACCTTTTGGTTTAGTTCATACAGTTTAACGCTCAGAAATGTCTGAAATGCATAGTTCTGGGCGGCAAGGGGTGGAGGAGCGATTCCTTCCCCCTCCATCATGAATGGGTTGGGGTGGGCAGTCCCACCCCATACCTTTTTAGGTCTTTTTTTTTTTTTTAGTTTTAACTTTAGAATTAAATTATATGTGTTTCTTTATTTTAGATTTTAGTTTTTTACCCATTTAGATTTTGGCTTACTCTAACAAGCAATTTTTGTACTTTATTTATCATTTTCTCAAGAAACAAATAATGCACAAAAGACATTTGTTATAAGTAGTATCAGAGCAATCTTGCCATGGATATCGTCACACAGTGCTATAATATCACCGACTTATTGAAGGATCTATAAAGAGTCAGCAAACAAATGTAAGAAAAATTCAATATCTGTTTGGAAATACTTAAAGCTGAGCTTGAAGAACTAAAGACAGAAGAATGCAATGAAGATGAAATTGAAGAGGAGATGAGAGCAGTAGCTGAAGATCCAACCGTATAAGCAATAGAAGAAGGTAAAGAAGAAAATGAAAATATAAAGACAATGGGGCAGAAGACTTTCCGAGTGGATATTGTTGCATTTTCTAAAGATAGATCATTGTTGCGAGTGAGATTACATCTGCTCGTGGAGAAATTTCCTCTATTGTAGAAAAAAAGATGTTGGAGATTGTTGAGAGGGGCAAAAGACTTTCTGAGTGGATATTGTTGTCTTTTCTTAAGATGGATCTGCTACCATTATTGCGAGTGAGGTTACATTTGCTCATGGAGAAATTTCCTCTATTGTAGCAAAAAATACATTGGAGATGTAATTTCTAGGATTAAGGCAACCCAAGAGGAGGGTGAATTGTGTTTCTAAACTTTTTTTGTTTTAACCCCCAAAATCATATTTGTAAAGTAAAGGATGATTTAATATAAGTATTAAGCAAATATTGATACAACAAGTAAATAAGTGTTCAAATGTAAAGAGTAGGGTTAGAGAAGCAAACGTAGATTTTTAAGTGGTTCGGCAAACCTCGCCTTCATTCATCCCTCGAGCTTCTTTCTAAGCCTTGAGGTTTTCCCTCTATCTTCCAAATAGTATACACTATAACTTTCGGGTGTTAGAGAACCTTACAAGTCTTTTTTTGGGCTTGAGATATGCCCTCTCTAAACTCCTTATTTAATGAACAACCATCACTAAAGGAATCACCTTTTATGAATAAAAAGATACAAGTATTTAACTCTCTCAAAGAGTGGATAAGAAAATGGAAATATCTATCTCTGTTGATTCATTGAATGATAAGGATATGAAAATGTAATTTGTGTGAATGATATGAGAAATATAAATAAGAAGTTTTTTTTATCTTTCTCAAGTATAGTATATGGTTGTTCTCTTTCATTTTGAGACCTTAGGATGGTCCTTATATAAGCCATATATCAAAACTAGCTGTTTCTAGCCATTGGGGGTCGATCTGACAATTTTACCGTTGTACCGGTTGACCGCTTCAACTAGCTATTGTCCAACGGTCATAAAATTTGAATGCTATCATATAGAGGTCGACCGCTTCAACCAGCTATTGCCCAATGGACATGTAGAGGTTGACCGCTACAGATCTTTATATAGACTGCTACAATTAAAAAGCCCGTTTTTGACATTTTTGAGATTCCAATTTCAAAAACCAACTCCCCTAAAAGTATAATAAGGCTTGGGAGTTTATATAGGGATGATTTGAAAACGCTTAAGGTACATTTTTGTTGTCGAACTTGTGATAAGAAGATTATGCACGGTTTGAAAGATGCATAGTGTATGATTCAAATCCTTGTCAAAAATGAAACTAAGAGTTACAAGGTTATACCCAATGGTCTTGAATCTTCACTTTTGAGCTCCTTGCATTTCTTGATCTTCAATCCTTTTGAATTTGGCTCTTTAATAAAAATGACTTTATCTTTGAAAATGTTCATTTTGTAAACTTAATCCATTTATTGAAATTATCAAAATATCGATTGTGAACAAAAGTCAACAGGAGATTGTTGAGATGATTACATGCAGTGTGAGGAAGAATTGGAAGAAGAGGAAGCGGAAGAGAAAAAGGAGGGAGAAGAAGAAGAAAGAAAATTAAAAAAAAAATAAAAAAGAAGAAGAAAAAGACGCGTGATAGAGTGAATTTTCCTTAAGGTAGCTGTTGTCAACTTGGCCTTAATCCTGGAACAATTTATCAAATGAATTTTTCAAGTGGGCCCTAATTGTTTTGTAAGTGGTGAATGTTCGGTCTAAGTGTTGGTAAATTGGATGGGCATTTTTTTTTCAAAGCACTAGACGCCAAGTGCTTGTTGTTTGTCCCTCAAAAGTAGTTCAAGACCTTGGTAATTTCATGGAAATTTCAGCGCACCAAGTGTTTGATAAATTTTTTGTGGTCACACACTCAACCTTGTGGACAAGGTTGTTTGAAGGGAAATGGAATGTAACGATCCCATGGTGTAAAAGGATGCTGAGCTGGCATAAGATGGTCTAGTGCAAGCTGGGAAGTTGTTGGCCATACATGAGAGTAGACACAACTTGTTATGGGGTACCTAAGCACATTCTTTGTATAATTAGTTAATCAATTGGCAATAGGGGCATCAGATAAGAAAAATCTAGAAGTTGTTTAGTTTTGCCCTTTTGGAGTTTAGCTTACTCGAACAAGCTATTTACGTACTTTCTTTACCATTTTCTCAAGAAACAAACAACACACATGTATACCTTCTAGAAGCTATTTTTCAGATATATCAAGAATCTCATTTGACTCCCAAGGTTCTAGATCTTCAGAAAAACTATTTATTTTAAGAATCTCTCCATTTAGGTCTTTGTTTTTGAGAGATTGAAGATGAACTGTTCTTCCATGTCTATTCAAGCCATCTTGGTTCATTGATCCCCCGCTGGTATTTGCGAGTTTGTGTGAAGATTCCTACGTTAAGGAAAACTGAATGCTGAATTTCAAGATCAAGGTATTTGATAGATGGTTATGCTAAAGGTTCAACATTGGATCTATGGTTGGTGAAGAATAATTTTCAAATGGAAATGATGGAGTTCCATGATCCCTGCAAGTTGCAGATTTGAGTGAATTCACTTGGGTAAGGTATAAGGTAGTGTAGATTGCCTTGGATATTGTAATCTTAGGACCACGCTTGTAACCGAGTTCGAAAATAGTAAGATTCAACTTAGCCGGCATAAGGGCCCAGAGAGTTATTACCTCTTGAAGAATTTCTTCAAGCGGATTTTTTGTTCATCACCGATCTGTGAATTGAAAACCTCTATGATTGTTTTTAGTAGTTTACCTTGAGTTTACTGCATTTCTTGATAAGTTTTTATTCTTCTTGATCTGTGTGTTGAGATTGAAAGGTACGAATATTTGTAGAACTTATACTTGAACAATAGAAGTGCTAAAGTTTGTTAGAAGTTGATTAGATTAACTACATCTAGTCTGATTGCTGATTTTATTGATGTTGTTGTGAATAGGTTATAATAAATAATCTGATATCTATTGTAGTTAGATAGAAGTTTGCTGAAATATTATTCCCTTGTACATGTGATTGACAAATTAAGTGTTCTGATCATTGTTTGTAAATCACATAATAGACTGAGGTAACTTAGACCTAATAGATTTAATTGTGAGATAATGTTTCCGATCTGGCTAATATCTGTTCAGGTTAGATTGCATTTTGGTGTGAATATAATTGAGTTTTCTCATATTTCTCTTCAAAAGTTTTGAGAAATTTGTAAAGAACCTATTAACCCCCTACTAGGTTAGGTTCCTTTAGTTTCAGGTCTTAAACACCCTTGTTCATTGACGACTATAGAGGACTTCAACGGACACGACCGACTTGGATGAGCTCGGCATCAACTGGTGCTCGTTGCCTCTACTGAGAGTTTGCTACCCCTTTAGAGCATGTAAGTACTTTTTTTAACTTCCTTCAATAAATGAAATTCTTGAGTTTTTATGATTATAAAAAAAAAAAAAAAAGGGCTGGCTAAGGGTCCCTGTGGTTTCACATTTTGACAAATTAGTTCTTGAGATAACAATTTCTACAAATCAGTCCCTGGATCACATGTTTAGGTAAAATTTAGTCCCTCCATCCATATGATGTCAACCCCATAACGATTTTTACTTATGTGTCAAAAAATACCACGTCATCAGCGAATGACACACTAACACGTGTCCCGTAATCCATGTAGGACTTCAGCTCTTATTACATAATTTCCACGCATGCAGCCAAATCAGCATTTAAAAAAAAAAACTAACATCCTATCATTCTAACGACGTCGTGCCATTTATCTCTTTCCCCCTTTCTTCCCTGATAGTGATGAAGAAGTTCTCTCCTCAAGCTCTCAACCTCTCTCTCGGTTTGTTTTTATGAAAACCGCTAATGCTCCAAAAAGATTGTTTTTGTTTTAAATTTTGTCTGGTTCTTGTGAAAAATATGAGCTTATTAAATTCCTTCCATTTGAAGGATGCCGATGTTGTTGGATAAAAAAGCTTTGTCGAGTGCCAAGAAAGCAATCATACTATTCAATGCTTAAATAATTTGGGGGAGATATTGTAAGTATTGATATTCGAAATTGGGGCTGATTACTTGTGTGAAGCCATGTCTATATAGATTGAAATTCATCTGGTCATCGAGGAATAGGAAGACTTGAAATTAAGTTTGTTGTTCTTCCAAAACTTTCTAGAAAACTAATCTGAGAAGTTACAAATCTATTCAGCACGAAAATCATTTACTTTACAGGAATTTTTCCATTTGATTGAGATTTTTAGGATTTTTTGAATTCAATTAGCTGGATTCTTGTTCAATGAATGAGCACATGGTAAATGAATTTGAAGTTCATTTCTTCCATTCTCTCTACAACCAAATTTGGGAAATTAGTTCATTAGATAATTTATTTCTGAGTCAGATTCTGTTGAAATCAAAACCTCAGCAGCTCAACCCCTGTCAGATTCTGTCTTCCATTCTGCTTCCACTGGTGCTTCATTGGTTGCTTTGTTGTGGGCTGATTCAGCAATGGTTGAGAGCTTCAAGAGACAACTTCTTTATTACCATCGAGGAAGAAAGGGGAGGGAGGAATGAGATAAATGGCACGATGTCGTTAGAATGGTAGGGTGTTATTTTTTTTTTTTTTTAAAAAAATGCTGATTTGGCTGCATGAGTGGAAATCATTTAATGAGTGAATAAGAGCTGGCGGTCCTACATGGATTACGAGACACGCATCAGTGTGTCATTCGCTGATGACGTTGCATCTTTTAACACGTCAGTAAAAATCGTTACGGGTTGATGTCCTATGGACCAAGGGAACAAACTTTACCTAAACATGTGACCCCAAGAACTAATTTGTAGCAAGTGTTACCCCAGGGACTAATTTTTCAAAATGTAAAACTACAGGAATCCCTAGTGTAATGGATGGAAATAGGGTGCTCCCAATCCCAAGGGCTTTAATTTAACGGTTGGAAATAGGCGTAGATTCTAAATCTACCACCTGCGAGCGAATCTTTAATTTACCATTGCTCGTACTGATGGGCCGATATTCATAACATCGCCAAACATAATGGGTGTTTCCCATGCCCTTGACATAGTTAAACCCCAATAGCCAATTAGCCAAGAAATTAATTCAAATTAATTTTTGTATTCTCATGGACCTCATGGACCAGTCCAACCATCGATAAAACAAAACCGCCCGAGTCTTGATAGACAACCTCTAGCTTTGTCTCTCGTCCCCATTTTCTTCATTGGCATGGCCGGCTCTAATCATAGGGCAGCCTAGGTGACTGCTCAAGGCCCCTAAAATAGGAAGGCCTCCAAAATTTTTAATTTTCTTTAATTGAGATTATTAAATGAATGTCTAACAACACCTAAAACAAAACAAAAAAATTAAGGTAGAAGCTACCTAATTTAATGATTTGTGTAGAGTTTTAATTAATTTTCTAATTCTAAAATTAAAGAGACAATTAAAATACTTTGATTGAAGGAACCATTTATTCCTTTAGTTTTAGGGGATACTTTAAATTGATCACCCTAAAGTCTTCTTAAGATAAGACATTAGTGACAATCGAAATGAAAAGCTCCATAAACTCCTTAATTAAAGAAGATTAACATCCACTTAATTGGTAGCGGTTTAAAGCTACCAACTTCTCTATTTATTTATTTTTAGTTGCACTCACTTAATGAACTTAAAAATCATCTTTAAAAAGACATATCCTAATAAATTATTTGCTAAATTACATGAGGAACTTCTTTTCTTTTTGTTAAATAAAAAAATACATAAAAATACTCTCTCATTCATTCTATTTTTGTTCATATTATCTTGGAGCTTCTCAACACTTGTCTTTAGCTGTTTTTTGATCAAGATCACTCTTGTATTTTAACTTGCATTCGTTGTAGTTATTGTTATTTTGTAGAAGAAAATTGAGATTATTCTAAACTTTGTATTGTAGTTTTATTCTAAGTTTGTGTTTGTGTTTCTTGTAATTTTCATTATTCTGTTTAGAATAATTTTGTATGTCTAATAGAAAATAGAAATCTGGATGTGAAAGCTGAAAAAGAATAGAAAGTACTATCAATATCAAAAAAGAGCTCTTGATAAGTTTGTTATTGATTAATAAAATATTACTTCAAGTACCACTAAAGGATTAACAAATGAGAAATCTTCCCATTTTATGGAATTGGAAGACAAAGTTCATACAAAATGAAACAAACAACATCTACACTCATAACAACGCTCATTCTGTAGAAAGAAATAAAGAATTAGAAAGGGATGAGATAAAAAAAAATAGTAAAAAAAAATGAAATATTAAAATTATTGTTAATATTTAGGATCCAAGTGATTAAAAAATATTGATATAAACCTACGAGGTTTATCATATCAATTGAAAATGATATATCAATAAATATTGAATATAAAACTAAAGTAATGTTGCATCTCAAATAGTTAGAAGAACAATTTATAACTAAAATTTATAAAAACGCTCATTTTGAATTGTGGTTTTGCTATCAAAGGCATGCTTCTCACTTAGAATATGTCAAAAAACATGGGGATTAATGTGGCTAATATATGTACGTTGTGCTGTAACTAGCTAGGAGGAAACCATTGATCGCTTGGATCTGGGATGAAACCTGAGATATGAAGAACACGAATAATAGGAATAAAAGAAAGAACGCAACAACATCAAGAGATGCTAGAATAAGAAATACAAGAGATTCACACAAATCATCTTGAAAACTTTTGAATCAAAATCAAAGATAACCAACTAAACTTTACCTCTAATGTAGTCGAATCCTCCTATGATCTTCTAAGTTTTGATTCTTCCTTCTCTACTCGAATTCCCTCTTGCTTCCTCTAGCCTTTCCTCTTCTTCACTACTCAGTTTCTCTCTCTGTGAAAGTTCTACGATTTCACTTAAATGGTGAGATTTTCTAATGGCCAACCTTCCTATTTATAGGCTTCCTAGACTTAGTTGCTAAGTTTCGTCAATTATCCAAAAGATTATCCTTTCATCATTATCCATAAGTCATCTCTATATTCATAAGTCATCTCTATTCATAATTCATCTCTATCCAAATTTCATCTCTATCCATAATTCATCTTATATCCATAACATAAATCGACCTACTAGCTTCTGAAAAATAAAAAGTCTCCAAATTTGAACCATAGCTCGTGGATAATCTCCCAACATATTAGTAAAATAAAAATCACGTGGTTCGGTTTTCAAGGCAAAAGATCCTACTAGCTTAAAAAATTAAATTGATCCAATACATGCTCCTCAACATCCTGAACAATAACTCAATTACATGCGAACTCCAATTCTCACTAAATCAGGGCCTAAACAAGGTTTTGAACTTAGTTCCTCAAGTAATAATTAATCTCTCTTAGTCACTAAGTACCTCCTAATGCACTACTAATCACAAACAAGATATCATCATAGACAAATGCATGTTATACTAAAAGCTCGGGGTATGACATTAGCCATCTGTGCCATACTATCGTCAAGAGACTTCTTTGGTGGAGTAGATGCTAGAGATTTAAAATGTTGAGCAACTACATCAAATTGGAATTCTAGAGGTGCTGCTAAAGAATAGTTCTGAGAAGTTTGATGTGGCTAATACTGGTGCTGAGGAGCAGCCTGATGAGATGTCGACTGAGAAGGTGGTGCATAGGACTGGGAAGGTTGTTGAAAATGTGAAAAAGATTGACCAATTGATCATTCCTCCATGAAAAATTCAGATGATTCCTCCACCTTGAATTATAAGTGTTAGAGAAAGGCTGATTTGGTGCTTTGTTAACCCAATTCGCTGATTGCATCTGATCAGACCCACTTTCCTGTAAAATTTGTATAATCAGACAATCTTGGATCTTGTGGCTCAAATCGGCATATAGAGAACACACCTCTACTACTTTCACTGCCTTCACTTTCTCTAATTCCATAACCTCTAACCTCCTAGTCAAAGCAGCAATACAAGCTTGGACATCAGTATCCTCTTCGATTTCATATTTACCCTCACCGCCAATTGCTCTGAGAGGTTGTACTGCCAATGGTTCCTAATCAAATTGTGTATTCTATTGTTGGGCACTTTCAGCTAGGTAATCCAAAAAATGTGAGTGCTTGATCCCATTCCTTGCTAAATAATTCCCTGTTGCACATAGTTTGAACAAACTGTTTGCATTCAAGATTAAGTGCAATATAAAAATAGTTGACCAACCTCCAAGACTCAAACCCATGATGTGGACAAATGTTCATCAGATCTTTAAACCTTTCCCAACAAGCGTGGAAGGTCTCATCACCTCTTTGCATAAATTGACTGATTTACTCTTGCAAAAATTGAGTTCTCTGAAAAGGAAAAAATTTATGTAAGAACTCATGTTGCATATCAGACCAGCTAGAAATAGAATTAGGCCTCAAAGAATTAAACCAAATCTTCACTTTACCCTTTAAAGAGAATGGAAATAAACAAAGTCGAATAAACTCATCAGTGCCAGCTCTAGTAATAAAAGTAGTGCAAGCCAACTCAAAGTCAGGTGCTGGTAAGGACTCTCAGAATCATCCCGTGGAACTGAGGTATAACTGACATCATCCGATGCTTAATTGTAAAATTAGGTTGCATCATGAGGTAAAACAATGCATGATAGTGTAGTGGTTTGTGTGGACTGGAAAAAATTTTTAAGAGTGCATTTCAGGTGCAACCATAGCTTCTTCAAAATTCTCTTCCCCCAAAAGGATTGTATAAATCAATTTCAGCATCCTTATTTGTAAAAGAGACAGAAGAACTATCTAGCACTGTGCCGTGAATATCACTACTAGTACTTGGTGTAATTCTGTACAATCAATTTGAAATGTCTATGTCCCAAGGTATCATAAATCAGTCCAACTAGCAGAGGCTCACCAATACAGTAGAAAACAAATAAAGGTGCAACAGAGATAATGTAACTCAAAGGTAAAATAATTTTTTTTTTTTAGATTATGAGAAAATAAATAAAACAAAAGAAAATCACAAGTTTGAAACTAATTCTAACATTTCCCTACAATGGCGCCAAAAACTTGACTCACTCTAAAATGAGCAGCACAAAGGCTATCCCAAGTATAGGAGTTCTGTCGTGTAGTAATTAGTCCAAAAGGCCAGATCGTCTCCTAAAAGAAAATAGATTAATTTCAAACGTGCATAAAAACAAAAAAGAATATAAAAGCATTTACTGAACACAGTTAATATTCATATTTTTTTGATTTTGGGAAGTTCAAAATGAAATTAAAACAACACAAAACATAAACTAAGAATAAACATGCATTAAATTAAATGACGCAAATTAAATGACAGAAAATAAATAACAATAATTAAATGACTAAAATTAAATGACTGAAAGTAAATGACAAGGAATAAAAAAAAAAAAAAGAGCACAAGATTCTTGGATTAAATAATATCATCTTATTATAACCCAAGATTCAAGTTAAAAGAAAAAAAACGAGAAATAATCCGAAATTGAAATAGAAATTACAAGAACTTAAAAAGCAAGAAACTTAAGATCTAAATCCTAGGAATTGAAATACAAGACATTGAAATAATAAAGCATAAAAGAAACTAATCTAGAAACTGAAATTAATGACTGAAAAATAAAACTTGATGCTGGAAACCATGAGAAAATAGAGGAAAAGAGAACAAAAGAGAGCGAAAGTGATATTCGGCCACAGTAGGAAAAATAGGAGAAGAGAGAGTAACGGCTAAGGGAGAAAATTTAGGGAGAAGAGAGAGAAGGAAAAAGAAAAGGTGAGAAGGGAGAGAGAAGAGAGTGGTGCACAAAATAAAGAAAAGCTAGAGATTAAAAGTAGGTTTTTTGACAAGAGAAGAGAGAGAGAGAGAGAGAGAGAGAGAGAGAGTAGTATTGGTCAGCTAAAAGAGAAAAAGAAGGGAGAGAATGGAGTGAGAGGTGCTACTGAAAAATAAAGAGGTGAGAAAGTCTAGGGTTTGTTAGCTAAAAGGTGAAAGAAAAAAAAAAGGAGAGAAAAAGAAGGGAGACAATAGAGGTCAGCCGCAAGTAGAGAGAGTACAATAAAAGAGAGAGAAGAGAGAGAAAAAAATGCTGCTAGAAAAATAAAATAGAGAGATAGCAAGAGTGTGATTTGCGAAAAAGAAAAAAGAGAGAATAAATAGGGGGGAGAGTCAGCCAAGGAGAGAAGAAAAAGGGAGAGGGAAAGAAAATAGGAAAAATGAGGCTAGGTTAGAAAAAGTAAGGAGGAGGAGAATAAGATATAGGGTTTGCTAGGTTAAATAGAAAAGGAGAGTGAAAAGAGATATGGAGGGCTGAGAGTTAAGTATCTCTCTTTTCTTCATTGGATTACAGCACTGCCATTAATGAATCCCTCTTCGCTCTGCCATGTGTCCCAGTAGACTACTCTTGTTGTCTGCGAGTCTAGAAAGCAATTAATTTTATCACCCTGTACAAAAATACTTAACTAGTTCATAGCATCATATGACGAAATTAAATTTATAAAATAATTACAATACCTATAATTATAGTGCAAATGATAAAAATAATGATTTTAGAATGTATCTGGATACGGTATAACTGAAGTACAGGAAAGCTAAAGAGAGAAAAAATTGCATGTGAAGAAAATTAAATCTAAAGTCATATAAATTCAACAATTAACTGCACAACTTAGATTTATGCTTCTTAACCATTTTTCCATCTAAAACCAATATTTAAAAATTAAACAATTAACATTATATTAGTTTTAGAAGTATTAAACATGTAATATTCTAGCTCAATTGAGTTTTACAAAACAATTTGTTGCAAAGAGTTTTGGATTTTTAGAAAATTTTGCAAGAGTTTCTTTTGTATTAAGAGATTTTCAAAAAATTTAAATCTGATAGAAAACACTTCAATAACATCCTCCAAACTTCTCAAACTCCACAATATAATCTCAAATCACAAACACTTCAATATTCTTCAATATTCAGGAGTTTAAAGTTTAGGAATATTACCTTATTGTCGATGTCGAAACTTTGCAATTGGAGACGAAAGAATATCAAATGATTATCAATTTGCATTTCAAAAATAAGTATAAGGACAGAAGGTAATCGAGATTGTATCATCCATAAGCTGGCAATGTACTTAAATGTATCAAAACATATCCAAACAAGTACAATGTCAGAGTCATAATGCAAAGTGTAAAGAAATGTAAAAATGGAATGTATTTTTATATGACATGAGAATATGACAAAATTTCTCATATACTTCTCCCCCTTTGGCATTATCTAAAAGATAGGGAGAGGTGA
This sequence comes from Morella rubra, assembly GCA_003952965.2. Lineage (NCBI taxonomy): Eukaryota > Viridiplantae > Streptophyta > Magnoliopsida > Fagales > Myricaceae > Morella > Morella rubra. The sequence continues at coordinate 15,553,874 of CM025856.1, read as the reverse complement.
GGTAGGATAAGGTCACTCCTCAGGGCACGAGCCAGGGTCAATGCGATACTTGCAAAGGAACTCCATCCAAGATGGACTGAACCATTTGACCCAATTGACAATGTTGGGCCGCAGATATCTGTCCATGTCAATGAAGATGTTGCAAGTCTAACTGATATCCAGCTGTCCTCTGAATAGTAGTACTCATGTTATCCGTAGACTTCATCAGCTCATTCATCTTCACTATAAATGTGTCCTTCCACTTCCACATCATCTCTCTGCAGATAGTCATGTTGTTGTTGTAGTTGTGACAACTGGAGCAAACCTCAAGCTAAAGTATAGTAAAATCTGTGCTATGAGAAGTCAAAAGGGCTTTAATCTTCTCAAAACTAGTCCACATATCCGTATGCAGTGAATATATCTGATCCTTCAAATCCATGAATATATTTTCTGATCCTTCAAAAAATATACCTTCATCAGCTTTCGCATCAAACTTACCCAAATTGTCTTTGTTGTTGTTGAGAACAAAGCATTTACAACCAAACACATAAAAATAACTAATGTTGGGTTTTCTATTTTTCCATAGGTCATATGGAGTTTTTTTAAGAATATGCCTTATCTTACATCAGTTCATAACATACAGCTAGTTAATAGCTTCAGTCCAAAAATAATCTTGCAAGTTATTTTCACAAAGTAGGGTCCTTGTCATATTCTTCCTCTCAACGACACCGTTTTGTTGAGGAGTTCAAGAAGTCGAGAAGTTATGGTTAATACCCAAATCACCACAAAAATTTGCAAAGGAGGAATTTTCAAATTTTTTTCCATGGTCACTCCTTATGCTAGTAATAGCAAAACCTTTTTTCATTTTGAACCTCTTGCTCAATTTTTCAAATGCATCAAAGGCCTCATCCTTATGAGCTAGGAATAGAACTCATGTAAATCTACTATAATCATCAACAACAACAAAGCCATATGTTTGCCACCCAAACTCAACGTTCGAGGTTGGACCAAATAAGTCCATGTGTAAAAGTTGAAGTGGCCTAGAAGTGGACACAATATTTTTGGATTTAAAAAGGTTTTAGTTTGTTTGCTTTTTGACATGCTGCACAAATTTTATCCTTTTCAAAAACAATGTTAGGCAAACCCGAAACAAGTCTTTTATGCCACAGCCAACTATCCTTGTCTTTTAAAGCATAGACATTTTACATTTTCGGAAGAAATATTCTCTAAGTGAACAATATACAAATTTTATTGTCTATGTCCTATAAACAAGACTTTCTTGCTTTCTATATTTTCAACAATGCATATTGATGATTCAAATATGACTCGGTTTCCCTTATCACATAATTGACTGATACTCAATAAGTTATGCTTCAAACCATCAACAAATAGAACACGTTCAATAGTGGGATTTGGAGTCATACCGACATTTCTAATACCAAGTATTCTTCCTTTATAGCTATCATCAAATGTAACCGATCCTTTTTCTTTTGGACTAAGAGATTTGAATTAGCTCTTATCCCCGATCATGTGCTTGGAGCATCCACTATCAAAGAACCCAATGTTCCTTGACTTCGATCATCTTCAAGCACTCCTACAAAAAGAATCACTTCTTGATTTTTGGTACCCAAATCTTTTTGGGTCCTTTGGTATTAGAAACGTTTCTTCACCTTGTCCTTAGGAATCTAAATAAATTTAATACCACTAGAAGATTTCTTCCTAGTTTGACAAGTGTGTACAATATGTCCAGATTTACAACAAAAGTTGCCCAATGTAAATGATGGAGATGATTTTGTGATCATATAAGAATAAGATTTTTATCATTAAAAGAATCAAATCCAATGTCACTTTTGTTGAAGCAACACCTTTGAGAACCAAGAAGAATATCAAGGTTTTTCTTTCCTTGAGTAAATCTTGCAAGATCATTTGTAAGAGAGTCAACTTTCATTTTCAAAGTATTATTTTCAGTAATTAAAACACTTGACTCATTATGCAAAAATTTCTCATTTTCTTTTGTAGATATTGCAAGATATTTTCTAAGAGATACTACTTGACTTTTGAAAGTATCATTCTTTTTTGTAATACTTTCAAAATTCTTTTTGAAAGAGCAATGGTTTGAAAGATTCTTTTTTGTTCAAGGTATTGTTCATCAAAAGCATTTTGTAATTCATCAAAAGAGAAAGCATTGAATAAGAGAAGATTGTACCTCATCCTCACTTTCGTTAGCCATCAAGCACAGATTTGCAACTTCCTCTTCATCACTTTTGCTCTTGCTTTCATCGGATTCTACCCATACCGCCATAAATGCTTTCTTCTTGTCTTTGAAGTCTCTTGACTTCTTGTATGGTTCAATATTAGGACATGTAGACTTGATATGTCCTAGCTTTTTGCAGCTAAAGCAAATGGTCTCATTCTTTTTGCTGCTATCTTCCTTGAAGTTGGACTTCTTTGGATACTCTTGTCACCTTGTTTCTTACGAAAGAACTTCTTGAACTTCTTTGTGAACATGGTCATTTCCTCATCGTCCTCTGATGATCATCATTGCTGGAGTATGAAGCTCTCAATCCAATGGCCCTTTTCGCCTTTTACTTCATCTTCATCTCCTCTCGTTTGGTTCATCTCGTGCGTCATGAGAGATCCCATGAGCTCATCCAGAGATAGCTTGGTTAAATCTTTGGCTTCTTGAATAGCAGTGACTTTTAGTTTCCAAGCTTTAGGAAGACACCTGAGAATCTTTCTCACCATTTCAACGTTAGAATATTCCCTGCTAAGAGATTTAAGCCTATTTATAATGTTAGTAAAACGAGTGAACATAGAAGCAATGGATTTATTAGATTTCATTTTAAATAGCTCATAACTATGCACTAGCATGCTGATCTTGCTTTCCTTCACTTGATTTATACCTTCATGAGCAACTAACAATTTATCCCATATTTGCTTAGCAGCATCACAACCAGAAACACGGTTAAATTCTTTAAGATCAAGAGCATAATTAAGAAATTCATAGCTTTAGAATTTAAATACCTGAGTTTGAGATCAGCGTTATCCCAATCCTTTTCATCCTTCAACTTACCCTCTGCATCTTTAGGAAATCTAGAACCACGAGAGATAACTCTCCACAGTTCATAGTTCACAGCTTGTATCTAAACCTTCATCCTTGTTTTCCAATAGTCGTAGCAAGTTTCATTAAACAAGGGAGGTCAGTTTATGGATTGACCTTCAGTCAACAAAGAACTAACAAGGGTTGTCATTACTAAGGATAATAAACCTCAGCTTCGGTATCAATTGTGAATCTAAATAACAACCCAAGATGGGGGTTAATTGGGTTTAAATAAAATATAAAACCTTTTCAGTTAAAAACTCAGATCTGAAAATGTTTCAAGCAATATAAATCGCATCACAATAAATAATAGCAATAAAGTAAGAGAGCTGGGAAAGAGAGATAACACCAAGATTTTTAGGTAGTTTGGCTAAAACTTGCCTACATTCACCCCAAGGCTATTGCCTTCCTTGGCTTCTCCACTATAATCCAATAGTGTCACAACTTAGCTTCTGGGTGCTAAGTAATCGTTACAAGCATTTTTCCAAGCTCAGGTTTCAACTCAGATAGCAAATCTCACAACCAATGAGATTTCTTCTATCCTCATGGGTAGGCCCAAGTGTATCCCACACTTCATTATTTTTCAAAAGTTGAAAGAAATGATAAACAATAGCTCTAAAAGCTAGATGTGCAAATAAAAGGCACAATAAAGATCAGAAAATGATTGCAGTAAGAATAGCAAGTGACAGCAGCAAATCTCTTGGAAAGTGTGTAGGTTTCTTCTTTTGCTCTTTTCTCTCTCTTTTGGAGACTAGGTCAAGATTCATGATGCTAGAGTTCATTTTCTCTTTCCATAAGATTGTATTTATAGCCTTTAGTCTTGAGTGGTCCCCAAGGGCCTTTTTGAAATGTTGGAGAGATGTCCTAAATGCCACAACGTCTTGAAATTCATGCTAATGTCATTTTTAAAAAATAGGGTTCTCGAAACATGTGTCAACAAATATATGCCTATGTGTCAACACCTTCTTCAAGTTTGGAACTGATGCAGTGTCTGTGGCATGTGTCGACACTTCGTTCAAGCTATGTCAACACTAACTTCTCATGTGTCGACACTATGCTTCACATGTATCAACACCATGAAGGTGGCTTGCTGGTAGCAGTGCAATGTGTCGACACCATCTTGCCTGGAGGAGATTTTCAGTGCTTGGATGATGTGTAAATCTTTCTATTTCAACACAAAAACTCTTACAATGAAAAATATAATAATTTAAGTGCATGCCATGGTGTTTAATATAATTATAGGGCTCAATGAACTTTAGAGAGAGTAAATACAATTGAACACTCTCGTTTGAATTGTGGAATGACAACCACATATTCTAAAAATAATCCAAAACTATTTTCTCATTTGTTATCATCAAAATCGAATTAGATTGCTCAAGGAGCAGCCATGGGCTAACATATACCAAAAGAAAAGTCCAACGTACATATTAAAATACCTAAGACATGTATTAATACTTTATCTCTAAAAATAAATAAAAAAGATAGATTTATGACTTACAACAACGCTCTCATGTGTTAGAAGGACCTCATTCCTGATATGTGTGGAATCTTTAGCTTAGTCCTATCCTCCAAGTTGATTTCAATCCTCTGCATTTGTTACAACATCCATCACTCTCAAAATAAATCATAGACATGATCTCATTCTTCCTCGTTCGTCTCAGGATACGAGTATTGTAATGTCTCTTCTTTGGTATTGAACACCATGTAGTGTTGTTATATTCTATTCCTATGCATCTTGTACCCAATGTTCATAGTAGATATCATAGTCTTCCAATCCCCAGGTCAATCATAATCTAGTCAAAAGTCATCTTGAAAATATATTATTAGTACGTGCAACAAATTGTTCAATTATACATTAATAGGTGATACTTACCAACATTAAATCCATGACGTAAGATTTAACCTGATTAGGGACTCCCTTTGACTTGGTCGTCTCAAATGGGACATTCTATCAAACGAGCGAACTAATATGGCTTGAGAGCATCGAAGATTCTTTGTCATTATCACCCGTACGTCCATCATGGATATGGACAGTGAGCTTTCCCCATGATGAGCCTTGTGTAATTCAAGCCGGGATAGGCAAGTCTTGGCCAAAACACCTAAAAATATCGGTGTTATCTCTCTTCCCTATCTCTCTTACTTTATTGCTATTATTTATTGTGCTTCGATTTATATTGGTTGAACCATTTTCAAATTTGAGTTTTTAACTGAAATAGTTACATATTTTATTTAAATCCAATTCACCTCCCCCCCCCCCCCTCATTGGGTTGTTATTTAGACTCACATCCTTTAACTTGTCTATTGGGGCTACAAGTAGATATCAATATAATCTCGGGACTTCTTGGGCCTGGAATAAGAAATGAGATCATGAAACTTCAATCCTTCATACACATTCATGTCGGCAGATTGTATGAGATTAGTAACACTGGCCATATATTGCACGATAAGCTTATGTTGCCAAATGGGTTGAACCTATTAGATGCCAAGCCCAATTAGAAGCTATGAAATCTCCGACCAAACCAGTCATAATTCTTATCAAGGTCTTCCATATTACTGAGTCCGCAAGATGCTTCATGATCCCATTTTTGACCACACGCTGCTCTTGGTGCCACCACATATCCCTTGTCTTCTATCATGATACAAACAACCATTGTAACCTCGGTTTCATGAAAAGATGTAGCAGCACTTTTTAAGACATATTTGATTGACTATTTTGACTATACCTCCACCTGCCCCACACACCAGAACTTTTGAAACTCACTGTACTCCTTCCAAAACAACACATAATAATTCGAGCATGCATATATATTATCATAATTAAATCTCAAATTCTTTCTTAAGTATTTCGCCTCATAGTAAGATTTAGTGAAGGTATCTCTGTCAGGCAGCACATCTTTTATCAACTCTAACACCTCCTCAAATGTCTTTACAATCAAATTATTCTCTGACTTCACATAAAGTAGTCTAACAACAAATGAAAACTTTTAGTACTTCTTACACCAGGATATAGTTCCTGCTCAACATCCATCTATAATTTGGCATATGCGGAAAACTCTTTCCTATAACCCAAATCATTAGGTATGAAACTGGGCATAGTTTGGCTAGTGTTCACATCAACCACTGCTTCAGCCTCAAAATCTTCCAACAGGTCTCTCAAACCATCGTTTATGTGTTCTTCAGAATTCTTACTACTCGGTTTAGGTTCTAGGGTCACTACCCGACTAGAAGGGCCTAAAATTGATTCTTCATGAAATACTCATGTGTTTAGCTCTAGTCAAACCCAACTATAAACAAATGATCATCCATTTCCTCTACACTTTGGAATAATGCATTCTTACATGTCTTCCATGGGCACCTTATCTGTTGGGGACTATCTGTATAATTTCGAGTCATACCTAGACACCTTTATTATACTTCACACTTCTGAGTCCATCTGCCTCATAAATCTAACTTTTATTTTCTATGTTCCCCTTAAAGACGAAAGTACAAAAATAATAATGCAAACAATGATGAAGTTCAAACCTTGTCCCTATTTCTCTGGGTGATAGGTCACAGCCCATTCAGGTTTATAATATTCGCATGGTACATAATTTTCATGACCATCATGACCGATGCTTTAGAAATTTCAACAGCATCTTCTCTCAGTCCTTAAACACATGCCTTCAGCATTGAGGTTAAACACCCAGCATCGAAGACGAGTGTGTAAGCACAATGTCGAATACATATCCAAAAGACAAAAGGAGATCTGCATCGAAATTTTTAACCACATCGGACACCATAACTGATACAATTACACACATTATGAATACTATAAACTCAAACTGTGCATAATATGTACAATTCAGAAAGTACAGTGAGTCCGTTATTCAAATCGCAATAATTCTCAAACGGTCTAAGGTTACAAAATGAATGCATATTTTAAATTCCAACAAAATTTTTGGACGGAAGTATTAACAGTCCAAACGAAAATTACAAGTTCGGACGACTACAACTTCTGTCCAAACCACACCTGTAGGTTATTAAATGAATGCATATTTTTAATTCCAACAAAACTTCTGGACAAAAGTATTAACAATCCGAATGAAAATTACAAGTTCGGACAACTATAACATCCGTCCGAACCACACCTGCATGTCTAGACGGTTAGTATACCGTCTAGACTGCAATTGTCAAACAACAAAATTCTATTGTACTCAGGCTGAGCGAGGATAGATCTATTGTACTTATTAGTTTGCATGTGCTTTGTTCTTATGTTGTTACGAGGAAATACAACAATTTTAGCGAGGTAAGCAACTAGTGAGTTTGAAAATTCTATTGTCAATTTGGTTATTTCTTATGTTGTCTGAGCCTCAATGTTGGCCCTTGCTAAGGCTTTTTAGCCTCTAGGGTGCTCTGTTTTTGTTTCCGCATAGCTTTCGCATCAAACTTATCCAAATTGTCCAAAAAGGTTTATTGATGAACAACTAAATTCCTCAAGTGCCAAATTTCGTCGATGACAATGGCAGCATTTTGTATAAAATACCTCATATACTTTTTCTCCAGATTAAGGCCTCTCTCTTTATTAGTAATGAACCCGATTGAAGCACCAGGACTACTTAGGAGTATAAGATTCATTTGAATGGCCCACATCGATTCTTACCAGGCAGTGCATGCAATAGGGCAATAAACCAGCAAATGCAAAGACTCCTCCAGATCTTGTTGACACATAAGACATTTGAAAGCCTCTTCATTCTCTTGGTGGAAGATTCTACCGAGAAGCCCCCTGGTTTTTAAAGCCCCAGACGCCACCTTCCACAGCATAAGCTTAGGCCTATCTTGCATTTTTAATTTCCAAAGCCTATCTTAATTACACTTATCAAGAATTGGGTTTGAAGGATCCCTTTGATTTTGTTCTCTTCTAAGAAAAAACTTTACTGAGTAAATCCTGATTGATTCATTTGTCCAAATCCAGTTGTCGAACTAGTCTGGATTTGGAGTTGACATTTTAAGTATTCTCTCTGCAGTGGCATCCGAGAACAGGCTCCTAATAAGCTGAAAATTCCATTGTCCAGATTCTGGATTAACAAGATCATTGAACAAATTTATTGACAAATCACCTACACCACTCCCCCACCAAACTGGTTGAAAATTCGAACCATTTGGGAGCCAAGGGTCATCACGTATTCTCACGACATCACCTGTTTTGGAAAAATGCAAAGTCCCGACAAAAATTGTGGCATAATCTCTGTGATGCTTTTCCACACCTAAGAAACACTTGATCTACCCCTCAAAATAGACGCAGGATTTTGAAAATTGTATTTTCGGTTTTTTGTTTGAGCCCAGAGACTTCCAGGGGAGTTAAACAACTTCTACCCCAATTTCACAACCAGAGCCTTGTTTGTCTCAACCAAATGCCCCAACCCCAGACCTCCTAACTCATTTGGCAAACATATATCACCCACGCATGAGGCGTCAATTTTATGGTTTTTTGAGCAGGGAAACCCCACCAGAAATCGGTTTGGAGACACTCGATCTCTTCGCACCAACATTTGGTCAAAAGAAAAGAAATTGGGGTAATGCATTGCTCTATCCATCCGATCCACGTTCTGTCAAAACCAAAACATTTTAGGAGCTTCAGACTAAACCCCACTTCAATCTGTCATATGCCTTTTCCATATCCAATTTAAGAGCTGCCAACCCCTTACGCTCACATTTGGCTTTCATTGAGTGCAAAACCTCTTGACACAAAAAATGATATATTTTCCTGAATGATCAGCAAAACACAAAAGCTCCATGATACAGCGAATGAGTTTTGGAATCACTCCCTTTAGCCTTATGGTCAGGACAAGCTAATGGGCCAGTATTATTTGATTTTTGAAGGGTGCTCCACCTTTGGCAGTAAGACACTGAAACTACGATTCATTTGTCTAGGTAGATAATTGGTCTTGAAAAAATACTGAACCATTGCTATAAGATCCTCCTGGGACGTGCTATTGCAGTGTTGGTAGAAATTGCAGACGTGCCATCCGATCTTGAAGCTTTGAGTGACCTAATTTGTTCTAGAATTCTTGATTTCATCAATAGTTGGAAGACCACATAGAAGTTCGTTCTCTGCATCAGTGATAACCGGCTGGATAAGCTCATCTAATTCCTCATTTATGCTTGTGGCTTCAGACGTATACAATATCTGAATAAAATCTATTTATATGATCTCTTATTGCACCCTTTTACAATAGCCAACCACCTCCCCCATTCTTTATAGCTTCAATATTGTTTCTTCGCCGAATAGTAGACAGGAAAATTTTTCATATTGACGTATGTCGTTGTTAACCAAATGACTCGGGATTTTTGCTTCTAAAGGCATTCTTCTCGCTTCAGGACTTCTGCCAACTCTACTTGTAAAATCTTCTCTGCCTCCCATGTCTGGAACGAAGGAGTTGTTTGTTGAATGAAAACCAGATTGTTTGATAAAAGCTGGATTTCAGTTTTTACAACCCCAAAATGCTCCCTATTCCAACTCTTCAGAGCCATTTTCGTGGACTTAATCCTTTGAATCAAGCGAAAAGTTGTTAAACCCCCTTACTCGCACTTTCCAAGCTCTGTCTACCACACCTTTACTGATTTCATCTCTTGTCCAGCAACTTTCAAACCGAAAAGGTTTGGGTCTCGCCCTCATTGCTCCATCTGGAACCAATAAAATCGGATCGTGGCCCGAAGAGTGTCAAGGTAAAATTCTAATCAAGGCTCTGAGAAAAAGAGCAATCTAGTCCTCATTGGCAATGCCTTTGTCCAGACCTTATCAAATTTATTGGTTTCTTCTCCTGCCATACACCAAGTAAACTGGATACCCGAACTTCCCACATCAACTAACCCCAGATTTAACTTCAATTGGTATAGCTTGTCCCTTGATGACGACACAAACGACCTCCACCTCCATTTCTCTTGTCGCCCTGAGATGGCCTTAAAATCTACCATCATAATCCATGGCCCTCCAAAAGCACTGCCTACACTATTTATTTCTTCCTTTAGTACTTTTGAGAGAAAAGCTTCCAAAGATTATCTGTCAGGACTCTCTCTTGTTGTTTCTTAATTTACTCTGTCAAAACTAAAGTGTACCAGTAAGAGTGTACCTACCCTTTAGTTCCATCAGGGTTGTTGATCACACATAAAGTTTACCCGCTTAGATTTTAGGGTGTACCAGAGTTCTAGTTCTTGAGATGGTTTGTGTGGCTTTGGTTTGGTAGCAGTAGTAGTGAAGTTTCACAAGGAAGATTGCGTATAAGAGAAGCGGTGAAGGTGCTAGAGATGAGAATGGATGAGACCAGGTCTCAATCCCTACAAGGTTTGCATAACCAAATGCAAGATTTGGATAAGAAGTTCAGTGTGTTAGAATAACAAGGGGATTTGTGTATGTCTAACGGATCCCCATGTAACTTTAAGTTCTCATTCTAGTGGAAACATTTCCTGGCCACAAAATCCGTAGAGTTTTTCTTCTTGAAGTGTGTCTTCAAGAGGTTTCTCTTCATAACCAATATGTTGTCATTGTGTTGTGATTTACATTGTTAAAGTGTTGATTTTAGATTGAATATAAAACTGTCAATTATTGTCTATAGTTAAAAGACAGTTTTCTTGAATATCTTGAAGCCTTGATTAAAAGTTTAATTGCTTCAAAGATTTACTTGATTCCGCATACATATATAAAATCTTGATAAAGATTTTAGGTTCTTGAACGTGCTGATATTCTTGTTAAGTGTGCAACAAAGTTAAAGATCGAAAAAGAATTGAAAAGATCCTGTTCACCCCATCTAGGTTCAAGTGTACTATATTAATTCTAAAACCGCCTAGTTCATTGCATAGACCCCGATAATTCTAAAATAGGACTATTATTACGGAAGGGGGCATGGAGTGGCCCACCTTCTCAGCCTTGTATTCTGTGTTGACTTCAACGGCATCCATTCCCTTTACTCCCGACGCAAAGCTCTCGCTCTCTGCCTTCCTCTAAAGTTGCTTATGCTTCTTTCCATAGAAGATAAGGAACTATCTTTTTTACAAAGGCTCTTGGTCGAACTTGCTAAAATGTTGCATATCATCTCCACTGGATAGAGAAGCCACCCTTGTCGCAGCTTGTGCCTCCGACAAATATTCCTTTTGGGCTCTTTTTAAAACTTCTTTATCTACCTCCTCCAACTCAGGGGCTTCCCTTATACCCCTCAATACAGCCTCTTTTGTATTTAAGGGTCAGCTAGCCTGCATCACAGGCCTTTTACCAGGTGCTGCATGAGAGGTGTCAGAAAACTTTGGGGTGACTTCATTCATCTTTACGATGATCTCATGTAATTTGATAGATGAGGCCCCAGAGGTATCAAAAATTTTATTGTGCCATGGCCCGTATGAGATCTCCTTGAGTGGATAAAACTACTCCTCCTAACAAGCCCAATTTTTAGTCTATTTGTGACCAATTAAGCCCGGCCTACTAAAGTATCAGCCTCTTCTTTATTAAGCGACCAAGCAACCAAGACTTCAAAATCTCCCATTTCTCTCTCTCTCATATGCACATAGTCCAGTTCATGCTCCAGCATAGGGGTGTTCAAAATTCACCCGATCTGACTCTCCGACTCGGATTCGACCCGCCTAGACCCAACCAAGTCAGATGGAGTCGGATCCGGATTCGGATAGTTTATTTTAAAAAACCATATATTCGAGTCGGAGTCGGATATCCGGATATGAAATCCGATTGTACCCGACCCGACCCGATTTAATTTCTTCCGTGAAACGTTCGTTTCAGCTCCCCCCCCCCTCTTCGAATCTTCGTGATTTCAGCCCCCCCCCCCCCCCCCCACCCCTTCTCTTATTCACACACACGAATACAAGATTTCATTCTCCCAAGCGACCAAGCCCCTTCGAAAAAAAAACCTAACCCTAACAGTGAGTCATTGAGTTGCCACCGTCAGTCTCCCCCCCTAAGCTGCCACCACTCACCGTCACATGTCGTCAGTCTCCTTGCCCATACAGAGCTTGAATCCTTCGTAAATTCGTAGCCTCTTGCTCTTGTCACGGTCTTAGAGCTCTCTCTCTCTTTTCTCTCTCTCTCTCTATCTATCTATCCATCTATTCCTCTCCTCTCTCTCTCATATCTTCCCACGTTTATGTTTGGACTCGGTTTCTTTTCCTTTGTTTGGGTTGCTAGGAAATCATGGAAAATTGATTGGGTATTTGACTTTTGAAACAAGTTTGGGTTCCTATACTTTTTAGATAACCAGTAGGGGGTAGGCTAAAAGCGCTGAATCTAAGACTGTATTTTGATAATCACAACTTGATTTAATGGCCTTCATTGATTGGTCTAGGGTTGAAAGCCTCAACTAAAGCACGAGTCACTCTCTTGCCAATGCTCTCAAACAGGTAATTAATTCCAATTAATTGTTTCCATAATTGAAATATTCTCGATTTGCCTGACACTATTGGCTTTTTTATTTTTTCCCTTTTTCTTAGCTAATGTTATTGAAATTGAAACTGACAAAAGTGATCTATAAGATAACACGCTGGGAGCGGTTAAATTGTAATTATCTGTTGCTGTTGTTCCTGTTGTTACTTTCAGTATTGCTGCTTGTAAATTTATAGGGGAAGAAATCAATCTTTGTGTCATAAATTCTTCAGATCTATGGTCTTTCTTGCTGTTGGATATTAAATAGGAAAATTCTTGTTTTTGGGTTTTATCTTACAACATGGGTAGAAGGTAGTATGATAGTTAATCGGTTTCTCCATGGATTAGGGTTCCAGAGAGGATGATGGATTGAATCTGGAGAGTGATGCAGATGAGCAGCTTTTGATTTATATTCCATTCACTCAAGTTATTACGTTGCATTCTATTGTGATCAAATGACCTGAAGAGGAAGGTACTTGTTTATTTACTCACTTTGAATACATACAAAAGTATGTTTATTATGTAAGCCTCTTGCAGGTATTTCAAACCTTACATATGCTAGAGTAAATGTGAATAGTCAATAATAGTTTGTAGTCAAATTCCTTGCTGACTTACATAGAACTTGTATGTGCCTCTGCAGTTGGTGATAAAAACCATCTGATCTCAGCAAAAAAAAAAAAAAAAAACGAAGTCACAGCCCTCGCTCATCCTTCACAACCTACCACAGTAACTTCAAGTCCTCACTGCCTCGCCCGTCAAGTAATTTTTTGATGTTATTTTCTTCATTATAAAATTTATTATCGGATTATAAAATACATGTGTTGCTTGCTGTTGTTAATTCTTGAATTTTGATTTGAAGCTATTGTAGATATTGTGTGACGTGTGTTGCTGTTGGAGTGTTCGTTTTGCCTTGTTGTTCATCATTGCTCAAGTCAGTGTATATTTTGGTATTTTATAAATTATTAATGAATTTAATTATATGGAGATTGGAGGTTAGGGCTTGCTGAATTGGTTTATTGGGTTCTGTTGTTGGAGATTGGAGATTGGGATTGCTAAATTGGTTTATTGGTTGTTGGCTTGTTGATTTGCTATGTATATCTTGTTGGCTTATGAATTAGTTTCTTGGGCTGCTGTATAATATATTATATGAATTGATTTCTTGGGTTGCTGTATAATATATTATATGAATTGGTTTCTTCACGAGTTGTTGGACATTTTTCAGCAAATGATTGTTGGCTTGCTGATTTGCTATATATATCTTTTTCTAATTTTATACTATATATATATTATATCAGAATTAGTCATTAATTCATCAAGTTAAATTATTTCTTTTAAGACCATTTACAAGTTGATACCAGTTTGACAGTGCTCACTACAAAAAAATTGACTTTTAGTGACAAAATTTTTTGTCACTAAAAGTCAATATTTCATCACTAAAAGTATTAGTGACGAAATATTTTCGTCACGAGCTCCGTCAGCGAATGAGCGTCACGAAATGTATTTCGTGACGAAACCCGAATTTCGTCACAAAATTTTTTAGTGACGGACATTTTTCGTCACTAAATATACTGATCGATCGGTACTTTTCACGATCGGTCGTTGAAAACGAAGTGATGGATCGATTGGAAGGCGATCGATCGGTACGTATTGACGATCGATCGTTACGTTCTGGTGATTGATCGACACATTTAAACAATCGCACGGTAAGAAATAGACGATCGATCGCTTCAGCAACGACGATCGGACGCTTTATATAAGCGATCGATCACTAAAGTATCACGATCGATCGTTATGCCATGGACGATCGGTCGTTTAATTCAGTGATGTAACATTGATTTATGAACCGATCGATCGGTAGTATTGGACAATTGATTGGTTGAACAACAACCGATCGATCGCTGAATATGCCGATCGATCAGTGGTGAGAGAATGGTTTTTTTTTTAAACAATAATAATGGAAAATATTATATAACACGTACATTTTATAATAATAATACAATACTCACATTAATAAATATCAATAATAACATATAGTGATCCATAATTAAATCGAAAATAATATCGTAATAATACATAATTAAAAAGTTATTACAATATACATGCATCTACCTTTTTGAACCCCCAAACTGGCTGAATAGTCGCTTTGACATGTCGCTCATTTTCTTCTCCATTACAGAGGACATTTTCTTCTCCAGTTCCTTCGATATTTCTGCCCGTAAGCGCTCTTGCTCCTTTCGCATGCGCTCTTGTTCCAGTTGTATGCGCTCCTCGTGCTCTATTCGCATGCGCTCTTGCTCCCTTTTCATGCGCTCCTCCTGCTCCAACCGGATGCGCTCCTGCTCCACCCGCTGCTCCTCACGGTGGTCCCTCAGCGTGGCCTCCATCTCAGCTTGCTTCTTCGCAAATTCTTGCAAGTCTTTTTCTCTAGCAGCTCTCATCGCCTCTATCTCATCCCTTGCCTTTGCTAGCTGGTGCTGTAGATCAGAAGACTGTGTAGTCAAAGTTGATGAAGGCGGAGGCTTAACCGCCCGTCCTAATCCCCGAACATATCCCGACTTCTTGCCCAATATCTCGGAATATACTTCAATTTCGGTATAAGTCTTCCCTTCTAAATCACACTGCGCTGGAAGGCATCCATCCGTTCCTGAAAAAATGACAATAATTACCAGAAACATTAATGTAGATAAACTATACATAAATTACATAAAGTAGATTAAAATGAAAGCGACTTACATAAATTTCTCTCGCTCCTTCCGAGGTCCAAATCTCATCTTTGTTTGTATAATTCTTTTTATACAGCTCTGCAGGATTGATATTGCCGCTTTCTTGATTTTTCTACATGACAATAGCATAAAGTTATTGACAAACAATATCAATAAAGTCTAAGATTTAGTTGTTAACTTACCATGCAAGCTCGTGTGCGCTGGAACGAGCGCGAACCAGCAGCGTGGTTCACAGTCAACTTTGATCTATTCTTCTTATTTTGCTCGCTTCGTTTCTGCGATATTTTAAGTAATTAAATATTAAAAGAATGTAATATTTAAGCAACGAGTTTTTGTAATCACGTACCATAAATGCTTCGCTGGTGAACAGATCGCATAACTCCTTCCACTGTTCTTCTGTGGTATCAGGGTGCGGCTTCAGCAACGCCGCCTCTTTACTCGGGAACTTCTTAAAATACGCATGCATCGGTTGCGGTGCGTTCGACGTGCCGTCATCATAGTCTCGACCACCGTCCTCACGTCCTCATGACGGGTGTAGTCAAGGTCGAAGTGGTCCTGCATAAGTACCAAAACATACAATATTACAATGATAAACGAAATGCGTAACCAAAAATTTATGTTTACGAATTTAATCATACCAACACCCGATCCATAATGTACTCCTTCACTTCTGTAGGAACATCGACCCACTTGTTAACTGAGATCGGAATCAGCCCTCGGACCAACATTCCAATCTTCGTCGATAGAATGGCAGCAGTGGAAGACACTCCTCCACACTGGATATCCCGGACCCAAGACTCTTCTCCAAACTGACTCCACGTGTCCTACCTCGCCCACGTTTAGAAGCTGATGTCGCTACATAAAATAAAATTAACAAAGTTAGTCGGTCGGTTAACTTAAGGAAATTGAAATATAACTTAGAATAATTTCTTACATGCACAACTACTAGGACAAGCTGGCGTGCCTTGACTCATGCCTTCATTCACTCTCGGAGAAGGAGCGCTCAGTGTAGGACTCGGGATCGGACTCATACTATGCAACTGTCCAGAAGTAACTGAAGGAAATTCTCGTCCACGCTTCATTTCACCGTAGAAGCTGTGACATAACAAAATAAACGATAAAGATATGGTAAACGAGACAGTAACAGTAAAAATAGTTCAGCAAACATCAACATTAGAAAGAAAAATATACATGAAAGAAATTATTAATCAGAATCTGATTCTTGCACGTTATCGCCCGATGCCTCATTCTCAGTAGAGTTGCTATCACTTTCGAACGAATCTTCGTCCCCACTTTCTTCGGTATTCTCTTCAATTTCTGCTTCATCCCCTCTGAAACATCGTTACTATCTATACGTCTTTTTTTCCGCCGATCAATTGCCTCAGAAGCTTGGATAACGTTTGGCGTAACGTCATCCCTCCGTAGTGGATTAAGATTAAACTGTCGGAAGTCTATAAACAAGTCAATGGCATCGTCCTCTTGATACGCTTCATTCGCGATGGCTGCTCCCGATTCAATGTTTACATCAACTTCACCATCCGGATCCAGGCCGGGAATGTCATATGCATTTCTACACGACAACTTCTGCACGACTCGCCATGTAGGTCCATGCAGATTATCAACTAGATAAAACACTTGACTTGCTTGATTAGCCAAAACAAATGGATCTTCTAAGTACCACAGTCGGGAAGTGTTTATGCTCTTAAAGTTCTCGTCGATACGAATTCCACGGTGATCTCCGACGTCCCACCAATCACACTTAAACAAATATACAGTATTTCCCGCAAGTATTGCATGGCATAAATGTCTACAAGCCTTCCGTAAAATTCTATTGGATTTCCCTCATGTGATCCCGGTACTACAATACCACTGTTCTGAGTTCTCCGACGTTCTTCCTGTTGTACTGTATGATATCTACATCCGTTCATAACACATGCAGAATAACGCATCACTCGTGTATCAGGCCCACGTGCCAATGAATACAATTCATCGATCGATGTACATGGATTTTGAGAACGTAATTTTTGAACCTACAACAATATATTAGAAGGTCATTAAAAACAAATACACGAATTTAAACCATGAATTATTTGTCAATAACACTTACTCGCCCACCATCTAATCCGGCACGAACATCGGTTAACATTTCCTCCATTCTATCAGAGTTATCTCCCTCTAAATCATCATCACTATATGGTAAGCTCGCACCGGACTCTTGACTCAACTGTGAAGTAAGTTGAATACCCTCCCCGTGAAACACCCATGACTTATAGCTTACATCAAACCCATTAATGTATATATGATCTTCCATTTTATCCAACACTTGAAACACTACATTTCTGCACTTCCGACACGGACATCTGATCTGACCCCGAGAGTCTACACAACAAGCAGCCATACCGACAAACCCACGGACCCCCTCCGCATACTTTTCACCAAACCGATTTTTCTCGTAAACCAACTTTTATCCATCGCCACCAATCTAAAAAATACACAAATTAAGTAATTCATAAACACCCAATCATTGTAACTTGAATTTAAGCCCAGCTGATAGGTCCTATCCCATTCAAGATTGTGCATTTGGAGTTGAACATCAGTTCAACTTGTGTCCATCCATACCTCGAAAAAAATTCGGCAGCATCTCCCCCAGTCCCCAAATACACGCACCAGCGTTGGAGGCAAACGTCATCAACGATAGTTGTATGACGTCATACACCAATGCTAGTAGTATACCCAGAAGACAAAAGGTAGATGATACCGAATTTCCTCCAAGACAGGACAGGACACAAGTACCGAACTCGTCCAACCACGAATACACAATCTCAAACTGTCCATATTGTGGACAATTCAAGGGTTATTACGCGATAAACGCATATTTATCGCGTCTTAACCCTTGAACGGGTCTACGGGTACACACATTTTATCCCAAAAATAAACTCAAACATAACAAGTCAAAAACACTCCAATATTCATCCTCCATGCTTCTCAAACTGCATAATTTATTTCCAGAACTCAAGCACTTCAATAATCAAACATTAAATATAAAGCTCAAACATTATACATGTATCACTATTAAAAAAAACACTCCTGTAATCATCCTCCAGGCTTCTCAAACTTCATGATTCATTTTTAGAACTCAAGCACTTCAATAATTAAATATGAGAATATAATAAATGCTACACAAGGTCAATAACTTGCAATCTGCCCTAACCAGCGATCGATCGATACTATAGACGATCGATCGTTGAACCTCCATCTAACACACGATCGATCGTCAGAATCTGGTGATCGATCGTGACTAACCCAGATCGACAAAACAGCTTGCCAGCCTCCCACACACTCAAATCCACGCCCAAAACACTCACAAATCATTCTCATGCAATACTAATTCTAATATACATATTAAAAATACTCTAAGAAGCTCTAATCAACACAAATCCAATCCACAACACCCACGAATAGAAAATAAAAATAACACCAAATAACCGACGAAATCAATCAAAAATCGTAGTGTAGGTTGAGGATATTACCTTTTGCACGAAATGTAGACCAAAACGAACTAAATTCACACCAAAATCTCACAAATGTCGCCCAAATTTTTCAATACTCACCCGGTTAAAAAACCAATGAATTTGAGCTTGGGCTTAACCTTAAGGACTTCTAAACACTCTCACAACTAAAAGGACGGTATTTAGACAAAATTAAAGGGAAAAATGGCTCCTTGCCGCGAGTCTCTAGTTTCCTCTTGCCGTGGGTGTGTTTTTGCTTCACCCACGGCTTTAGAGCATCCTGGCATTTCAAGCGCGATAAACACGATCGATCGATATTAAAATTTCCCGCCCAGATTTTAGACCGATCGATCGGTACTATTACCGATCGATCGTTGACGAGAATAAAAACGACGTCGTATGAAGACCCAAAATTAACGATCCATTGGTACCAAAATATTAAACGACACCGTTATGTACCGATCGATCGCCAATAAGCGATCGATCGGTTAACCTAATTATTAGAAAATAGTTTTTAGCCTAACAAATGACTTAATTATTAAAATTAATTTACTTATAATATCATATTAATGCATACCTCATACACATGAATTATAATCATGTGTTAAATAAGCGTTATGTCACTAATTTCTAATATCTTAATACCTTACTCATACTAACACAAACAAAATGCATCTATGTTGCAACATGTATAACTTATAAATGCTTTCTTAAAAATTAATGATATGTACTTGATATGTTTTTATGTAATCTAAATACATCCTAACATACTTTGTTAATATATATTTCTATGTTTCTAATCATTTAAACTCACATTATTTAAAAAAAATGAGGGTTAGATTAAAAACTAATGTAGCGATCGATCGGTGTATATACGATCGATCGGTTAGTGCACCCAAACGACGACGGATAACACCGATGGATCGGTGTGCACTTACGATCGATCGGTGTATTTAGTTGCAAAACAAAAAATAAAAAATTTCTTGTTAAATTCTTTATATTAGTTATTTGATAAACCACTTATTTCGTTATTTTTGCCGACCAAAGGGTATATTGGTCATTTTACTTATATAAGTGTCGATAAAGAAATACAAATAGAAAAACACGTAAATAGTAATCAAAGTTTCTTCTGCATATCCACAGATAAACAGAAAATGTCTCAAATACGTAAATAAAAAAACCAAATCCAAATAAACACAAATGTCTCAAACAGATAAATAAAACCATAAATCAAAATGTATGTCCCAAATAGATATAAAAAAATAACATAAAAACTCATCAACGTCGAACAGCATCACGGAAAGTGGCCACGTCATCAGGAATATCTCCGGGAATCCTCTGTGGATCTGCCTCCATCTTGAAATCATCCAGAGTCTTTTTAATTTCTTCCAGCTGCTCGTTGACGTCCGCCATATGAGCCACGACCGACTTGTTGCGCAGCATTGTCACAGTGCACTCCCCATCGAAGGCGGTCCGGAGCTCCTTCAGCTGCTCCTCTAATGACTGCATCTGCCTCTCAACAGGCTGTAGAGTGGCCTTCATAGTCGCGCCGACACGGCTGTCGAAGTCCGCAAATAGCTGGGCCACCCATGGAGGAGGCACTGCAGGTGCTCCCGTCTCCATAGGTGCCTCTGACGCTGATGTCGAAGGCCGTGATGCCTCCTCTACGGCCGCTGCTGCTCTACGAGCGAACCGTCGAGTCAATGCCCCCTCCTGGCCCCGGCTCCTGGACAGAGTGAACTTGTTCAGCGCACTCTTAACCTCCTTACGTGTATCCGAGGCAGCGATCACGACTCCCCGAGAAATGAGGAACTGAGTCAGAAACACGCCGTATGGGAGGCTATATTCCTTAATTTCCCAAGCCTCATCCATAATCACCTCGAACATGTACAACGGAAAATCTATCCGCGTCTGCTGACCCAGTAAGAGCATGCACTGAGCTCTCGTGAACGGACACTCGGTGGAATGAGTTCTGCCATCGACGTTCGGCGTCCAGATAAGGTGCAAAATCCGCCAAAACTCACTGAACTCACTCTGCTTAATTATGCTGCCCACCACTGCAGAGGTCTTCCCAGTCATCAGCGTCCACAAATCCTGCTCTGATGTCCTCTGTTCATCATTCAGGGGTACCGCCGGGAAACAGGGGCTCTCGGGCCGGGGGCAGTTTAAGAAATCGGCAATGACGTCTGCCGAGAATAAGAACTGCACGCCTCGCACCTCTAGCTGCACCTCAGGTGCTCTATCGACCGAGACGAGTGCACAGAAGAAATCTTGCACAACTGCGTCCACGCAAAACCCCTCAGTCCACGAGAGCTGATGAAGAAATCCTTGGTACTCGAAGAGCTGGTAGAGGGAGTGCTCCTCGTACAATAACTGGTCAAAATCAGAGAGCGTCACAGGACGCTCTTTGGCCACTGGCCGCCCCCTCAGGTACTCCATTCGCCTCTCCAAGGTCATCATTGGATCAGCGACTTCTTGCTCTTGGGACGACGATCCCGTCCCGGTTCTCGTTGTGCGTGCACGCTTAACTCCTGACATTTTATGTATACTGCAAAAGTTGTATATAAATATGTGTTAATAAGCAATCACAATAACGTATTACTTTAAAAAAAAAAGTAATCACAATCACGTAATAGTAGAAAAAACATCGGATCGATCGATCACTAAATGTGTCGATCGATCGTTTCTTAATTTTACGATCGATCACTAAATATACCGATCGATCACTAAATGGCGATCGATCAATCATTTGACCGATCGAACGCTATCGGTTAAAAGACGCGTTTCAGTGCACAGACGATCGATCGTCCATGCAACCAAACGCACAGTATCACTAAGGGATCGATCGCCACAAATGCGATCGATCGCCGCTTAATCAAAAAGGTACGCTTCACATTGTAGCTTACCGATCGATCGCTTAGGTGTAAGCGATCGATCGATACTAATAACGATCGATCGTCTATATAAACGATCGATCGAGCCCAAATTGAAACGCACAGTTTCGAGGAGACGATCGATCGCTCACTAAAGCATCGATCGCTCCGTACCAAATTCAGCGATCGATCGGTGAATTTAACCGATCGATCATTTGACCTACCACTTACACACCGATCGATCGCCTATGGAGGCGATCGATCGTTACGGGAACAAATACACACAGGCGTTCCAAAACCCCAAAACAGGCCCAAAATCACCCAAAATTGATCCCATAATACTCCTAAACTCTTAAAACATGCATCAACAATAAAATAAATATATTTTCCGGTCCTAAATGGATGATATAGCAAATTAGAAAACGTAAACTAAAAATTCGCTACTGAACAACCGCTTAATATTGCTTAAAAAAAATATAAGTACGTACCTTTGACGTAGAAGACAATGAAGGATGATTCCACGCCTTTGAAAGACAATGCAGCACGAAATGGCTCCTTGCACTTTGAGAGGATTCGAGAGATTTCGTGGAGAGATAACCGGTAAAAATGACTTCGGCGGTTTCATATAATCGTTTGTGACGATCGATCGGTAGTTACTAACCGATCGATCGCTATGTTCTAACACGTGGCGTCTTCCCATTCGTTGAACGGCGATTCGAAAAAAGTGACGGTTACGCTTACCGATCGATCGTCATATATTGACGATCGATCGTCCTTTCGTATTTGCAGACGGTTACGATACCGATCGATCGGTGGGTGACGAAACTTTCCGTCACCAAAAGATTAACTTTTAGTGACAACAATTTTATTTCGTCACAAATAAAACCTTTAGTGACAAAATTGGTGACGAAAAGTAATTTCGTCACGAAAAAACCTTTTTTGTGACGAAAATAGCATTTTGTCACTAAAAATTGACTTTTAGTGACGAAATTCAATTCGTCACCGAAAATTTCGTCACTAAAAGTCAATTTTCTAGTAGTGGCTTTTATTGCCAATTGCTAGTTTAACGAAGCTTGCTCTTCATCAGGGGGTCTTTAAATTATTTTGATTTTATATCTGTTGCAAAAAAATGTGTTTATCTTTCTTGAAAAATGTGTTTATCTTTGCTGGAAAAATATATAGTTGCTGAAAAATATGTTTATCTTTGCTGGAAAATGTGTTTATCTTTGCTGATTTGGTTGATAATTAATGATTTAGTTGTTTATCACATTTGCTGAATTGGGTTGTATAATTTAACAGATGGAACAAATTAACTTTGATGATTTGGGTACCCCTACTAGTAGTAGTGGTACTCCTGAAATTAGTGGTAATGGTACTGGTACCCCTACTTCGGGTGCTGGATCTTTCCAAAATCCAGACATTCCTTTGTCTCCCGTTATTGAGCTTGATGCAGAGGCAGAGGGGCCTTCTGCTACTCAAGCAACTCGTGGTGGGCGACCACCATTGCTCTAGAAGGCAGTCCAACAAATCTAAGGCATGAGATCATTTCACCAGATTACCGATTGGTGGTGGTAAACTTCCAAAGTGTACATGTAACTATTGTGGGCAGAGTTTTAATTGTCACTCCAAGTTACAAGGCACTTCATCTTTGCTCAATCATCTAGATAGTTGTTCTAAGTATTTTTATATCAAGGGAAAAATGGACAAGAGGCAATCTCATTTAAGTTTTGAGTCTAAGAATAGTGGGGAGAGTAGAGATATTACATTGGCCAAGTATAGTGAGAAAAGATTAGGGCAGCCCTTGCTAAGATGGTTGTGGTAGATGAATTGCCCATCTTGATTGTAGAAGGTCTTGGGTTTAAGGAATTTGTGAAGACTCTTGAGCCTAGGTTTCTCATGCCCTCTCGCTATACAGTGATGAGAGATGTTACGAAGCTCTTCCTAAGGGAGAAAAAAGAGTTGAAGACTATGTTTTTGACTTCACGGTAGATGGTTTGTTTCGCCACTGTTACATGGACTTCGATCCAAAATATCAACTACATGTGTGTTACTGGACATTTCATTGATTGTAGTTGGAAGATATACAAAAGAATCCTAGCGTTTCGTAAGATTCAAGATCACAGAAGGGCAACGATTGCGAGAGAATTAAAGGAGTGTATGCTTGAATGGGAAATCTCTAAATTTCTTACTATCACCGTTGACAATGCCACTGCCAATAATAGTGTCATTGATTGGATGAAGAAAAGAATCTTGACTAGTGATCAAACTATATGTGGCCATGATTTCATTCATATGAGGTGTAGTGCACACATATTGAATCTAATTGTCAATGATGGGTTGAAAGAACTTAATGAGTCTGTCATTAAGGTTCGGAACCTGGTAAAGTATGTGAAGTCTTCTCCTGCTAGGTTAGCAAAATTCAAAACATGTGTGGAGAAGAAAAGAATCCAGTGTGGTTTATCTATGTGCCTTGATGTTGCAACTAGATGGAACTCCATTTGCCTCATGTTAAATGTTGCTAAAAAATATCGGAGAGCCTTTGAGCTGTTGCAGGAGGATGATGGGCATATATATAATTATTTGAATGAGAATGGGTCAGGTAGGAGAGGATTGGGAGCTCCTGATGATGATGATTGGGAAAGAGTTAGAACTTTTGTGAGATTTTTGCAAATTTTCTATGATGTTACAATGCCACTCTCTAGTTCAATGTATGCCACTTCTAATTTGCATTTTCAAGAAGTCTCTTACATTCATATTCACTTAATAGTATATTGTGATAGTGATGATGATTTGTTGAGTGTCATGGCTTTTAAAATGAAGTTAAAGTATGAAAAATATTGGGGGATGTTGCAAAGATCAATAGGCTCTTGTTTGTGGCTGCTATTCTTGATCCACGTTACAAGATTGTCACCTTAGAATTTTGGTTCAAGAAAGTTATGGGTGTTAAGGAAGGAGATAAATTTATTGAGATCTTGAAAAAGGATGTTGAGCGGTTGTATAGACACTACAATGATGGGTTATCTTCAGTTGGCCCTAGGATGGGCAGTGAAACTAGTGATGACTATGACTCTAAAAGCAGTGGCAGCACAATGGGGAGGGAAAGGGGGAGTTCAAATCCGTTGTGTCTTGCAAGAATTTCATCAATCTTGGGCATCTAGGAATTTGTTAGATTGCAAGAGTGAGTTGGAACGTTATTACTTGGAGGACGTAGAGTCCCCTAGTTCAGTGTTTGATATTTTAACTTGATGGAAGGTTAACTCCACCAAATTTCCAGTTATTGCTCGAATTGCACGAGATGTGCTAGCTATTCCCATCACTACCGTTGCTTCTGAGTCCGCATTCAACACTAGAGGGCGCGTTCTAGATTCTTATCGGAGCTCATTGGCTCCAAAAACAGTTAAGGCTCTCATATGTGCTTAGAATTGGCTAAGGTCAACACCCATTAGCCCTGCTCAACGTGTCTTAGAAGCAGTTAAGGACTTTGAGAGCTTTAGACTGGACTCAGGTAATAATGTTCTCTGAAATTCAATTTATTTATTGTTTTGGTTCTTCTTTTTGTGTATTTAATATTGTTTTCATTTTTTTATATAGAATTGGAAGCTGATCCTGCGCGTATCTTATTGAATGAATCTTGAATGAGTTGGATTTTGGACATTATCACATTGTGTGGTACTGACATCATGTGAGTAATATATTACTTCTAATATTTGATTTATTTGTTTCTCTTTCTAGTTTCTATCTTACTTCTTACTTCTTACTTCTAGTATCTAAGTTCTAACATTAATTCGTTGTCTACAGGATGGAAACTACTGGAAAGCATTGCTTTTTTTTAGTAGTTGGAAACTTGGAATGATTTTTGTTTAATGTAACTTATTAAATTAGTGGTTGCATTTTGGTTCGTTTGTTATTGAGTTAGTGTTTATTTTTGTTTTTATTTTTTTTATTTCTGTTAATTAGAATTTAGAAGTGTGGAAGACTTGTATGTTTGTTTTTGTTCCATTTGCATGTGATCTCTATATATTATAATATATATATATATATATATATATATATAGTTGATTTGCTACTGATTTTTACATGACAATTTTTGCAAAGAAAACATTATGTCTCAAATAGTCAAATGGGTCCAACCGTTTCTTGTAATTTGGTTTTTTCCTTCTCTTGTGCTGTTGCTTTGTGGTTTTGTATCAGTCGTTTCATTCTTTCAATATATAACATTTCGACTTTTAACAAAAACAAAGGAAATGGGTCCAACCGTCCAGCGTCCAAGCTAAATAAAAAGGCTGCAAAGCCAATAAGTTTTAACAGCTTCAAAAAAAACAAGCGCTAAATAATAAGGCTGCAAAGCAAATAAGTATAACATCTTCAAAAAAACAGCAGACTTTACGCTCAAATTTGGCTTGGCCAAAAGGCCAAATCTAATATCTACCAAAAAAAAAATCCATTAAACAGCTATAAACTGGCCCAAATTCGCGTGACCTAAATCAGGCCCAATTTCAAATCCGATTCGATATCCGAATCACCTTACCCAACCAGATATCAGTGTAGTGGCAAGCGGCAATGTAAAGGGCAGTTTCGGGTTAGAATGGTAGGGAGAATCCCGGTAATACAAGACAGTGAGGTTACGATCCTTTAAGTGTGGCAAGAGACACTCGAGTAGGGGTGTGCACCGTTTTTTTGGGATTTAGAAAGTCTCTATCCGAATCTGAATCCAAAAAGTCCCTATCCAAATCTGAATCCGAAAAATTGAGATAAAAGATTTCAAATCGGAATCCAAATCTGAATTACCCGATCTAACCGGATATCAGACATTCAGAATCGAATCTGGATTCGAAATCCTGTATCTAAAATTTTCGGATTCAGATTCTATAGGGACTTTCCGAATCCCAAAAAAACGGTGCACACCCCTGCTCCAGCGTCTCCTGCCACGCTTAAAGGACGTAACCTCACTGTCTTTTTTTACCGGGATTCCCCCTGCCATTCTGACCCGAAACTGCCCTTTACATTGCAGCTTGCCACTACACCCATGTCTACTCAGGGCGTTGTGTCGGCTAACTTTTTTGAGATTTTGTCAAAAAAAATAGGGCCACATGGCATACGCGAGATGAAAGCGCATGAAACCACCGATCAATTTAGTTCTCAATCCGATGATGGCCGCCCTACTCCTGGTATGAAGGTTCAGGGATGGTATGGGAATTGTCGGATGAGCAATCGGTGGAGGGGATACTTGAAAACTTGGTTGAGAAGGTGTTGGCGTACGTGGAATTGTGCTATTGGGGAACTTGGTTGTTCTGGGGTGGATGGGTTGGATTGGTTTGATTGTTTTGGGATAAGTTTCTCCGGATGAGTGAAAGTCTTGTAATCCATGGATGTTGTGGCAAACATTTTGGGGCTGAAGATCTTCGGTTCACTCCTGTGTATGGGTGGTGTCGGGCAGGTGTTTATCATATGGCCCAACCGACCCCAGTTAAAAAAAACCCTGAGAGTCTTTCAAACTTTAATTGTATCCAAGTATCTCCCCTGTTGGCACGGGGAAGGTAAAAATCAGGATACAAAGGTTTATTAGAATCCAACGAAATCTTTGCCCTAACGTATTAAGTAACCCGAACCGTTCTTAGAGCATGGAAATCCACTTCCAGCACATTGCCTGCCTTACTAGCTGCCCATTCCGCCATTCTCTTTGTGCTTTGTCCCATCGGCGACCAGTGCACCTAGACCCAGATTAGTATAGATGACAAATCCACCTCCGAAACAGTTTCTCCTTGTCTTCCCATTTTCAGCACAAAGCGGAAACCCTTTATCGTCCAGGGAGCTTGGTCTAGTGTACGCTGCCTACAAGCTACCGAGGGGAAAGTGAAAATGAAACGATCAGCTCCCTCGATTTCCTCCATCACCAAGTCCTTTGCAAAGTGCCAAGAACTGTAAATAGCTACCCAGATTTGAAAGGTTTATCCGAGATTATCTTCCCTACCAGCGAGAGATCCAAAAATGATGCAGCCTCCACCTCATTCTGAAAGAAGTTCTCCCCGTAGCCTCTCCAACCCGAAGTTTCCGTGAGGCTCCCTAGTCTTTCAAAGTTTCCGGAGGAACAGCTATAATCCCCAATACACAACCAGCCACCAAGAAGGGCAGCACACAAGAACCACCGAAAGAAAAAGAAACAGAAGGAACTCAGCCGAGGAACTGAAAAAGAAGGATAGGGACAAGAGGAATGGAAGGAAAAAAGGGGCTTAGCACCGGAGGGCGATATAATCAAATGATTGGGGAGAGAGGGACCACCACAACAAAAACAGGGTTTTAGAGAAAACGGTATAACGGGAAAAAGAAATGTGGACAGCAAAGAGTTGCGGCGAG
>CM025856.1:15393829-15524231 GCA_003952965.2 Morella rubra | reverse complement strand
TTTTTGTAATCACGTACCATAAATGCTTCGCTGGTGAACAGATCGCATAACTCCTTCCACTGTTCTTCTGTGGTATCAGGGTGCGGCTTCAGCAACGCCACCTCTTTACTCGGGAACTTCTTAAAATACGCATGCATTCGGTTGCGGTGCGTTCGACGTGCCGTCATCATAGTCTCGACCACCGTCCTCACGTCCTCATGACGGGTGTAGTCAAGGTCGAAGTGGTCCTGCATAAGTACCAAAACATACAATATTACAATGATAAACGAAATGCGTCCACCAAAAATTTATGTTTACGAGTTTAATCATACCAACACCCGATCCATAATGTACTCCTTCACTTCTGTAGGAACATCGACCCACTTGTTAACTGAGATCGGAATCAGCCCTCGGACCAACATTCCAATCTTCATCGATAGAATGGCAGCAGTGGAAGAAACTCCTCCACACTGATTCCGGACCCAAGACTCTTCTCCAAACTGACTCCACGTGTCCTACCTCGCCCACGTTTAGAAGCTGATGTCGCTACATAAAATAAAATTAACAAAGTTAGTCGGTCGGTTAACTTAAGGAAATTGAAATATAACTTAGAATAATTTCTTACATGCACAACTACTAGGACAAGCTGGCGTGCCTTGACTCATGCCTTCATTCACTCTCGGAGAAGGAGCGCTCAGTGTAGGACTCGGGATCGGACTCATACTATGCAACTGTCCAGAAGTAACTGAAGGAAATTCTCGTCCACGCTTCATTTCACCGTAGAAGCTGTGACATAACAAAATAAACGATAAAGATATGGTAAACGAGACAGTAACAGTAAAAATAGTTCAGCAAACATCAACATTAGAAAGAAAAATATACATGAAAGAAATTATTAATCAGAATCTGATTCTTGCACGTTATCGCCCGATGCCTCATTCTCAGTAGAGTTGCTATCACTTTCGAACGAATCTTCATCCCCACTTTCTTCGGTATTCTCTTCAATTTCTACTTCATCCCCCTCTGAAACATCGTTACTATCTATACGTCTTTTTTTCCGCCGATCAATTGCCTCAGAAGCTTGGATAACGTTTGGCGTAACGTCATCCCTCCATAGTGGATTAAGATTAAACTGTCGGAAGTCTATAAACAAGTCAATGGCATCGTCCTCTTGATACGCTTCATTCGCAATGGCTGCTCCCGATTCAATGTTTACATCAACTTCACCATCCGGATCCAGGCCGGGAATGTCATATGCATTTCTACACGACAACTTCTGCACAACTCGCCGTGTAGGTCCATGCAGATTATCAACTAGATAAAACACTTGACTTGCTTGATTAGCCAAAACAAATGGATCTTTAAGTACCACAGTCGGGAAGTGTTTATGCTCTTAAAGTTCTCGTCGATACGAATTCCACGGTGATCTCCAACGTCCCACCAATCACACTTAAACAAATATACAGTATTTCCCTCAAGTATTGCATGGCATAAATGTCTACAAGCCTTCCGTAAAATTCTATTGGATTTCCCTCATGTGATCTCGGTACTACAATACCACTGTTCTGCATTCTCCGACGTTCTTCCTGTTGTACTGTATGATATTTACATCCGTTCATAACACATGCAGAATAACGCATCACTCGTGTATCAGGCCCACATGCCAATGAATACAATTCATCGATCGATGTACATGGATTTTGAGAACATAATTTTTGAACCTACAACAATATATTAGAAGGTCATTAAAAACAATACACGAATTTAAACCATGAATTATTTGTCAATAACACTTACTCGCCCACCATCTAATCCGGCACGAACATCGGTTAACATTTCCTCCATTCTATCAGAGTTATCTCCCTCTAAATCATCATCACTATATGGTAAGCTCGCACCGGACTCTTGACTCAACTGTGAAGTAAGTTGAATACCCTCCCCGTGAAACACCCATGACTTATAGCTCACATCAAACCCATTAATGTATATATGATCTTCCATTTTATCCAACACTTGAAACACTACATTTCTGCACTTCCGACACGGACATCTGATCTGACCCCGAGAGTCTACACAACAAGCAGCCATACCGACAAACCCACGGACCCCCTCCGCATACTTTTCACCAAACCGATTTTTCTCGTAAACCAAACTTTTATCCATCGCCACCAATCTAAAAAATACACAAATTAAGTAATTCATAAACACCCAATCATTGTAACTTGACTTTAAGCCCAGCTGATAGGTCCTATCCCATTCAAGATTGTGCATTTGGAGTTGAACATCAGTTCAACTTGTGTCCATCCATACCTCGAAAAAAATTCGGCAGCATCTCCCCCAGTCCCCAAATACACGCACCAGCGTTGGAGGCAAACGTCATCAACGATAGTTGTATGACGTCATACACCAATGCTAGTAGTATACCCAGAAGACAAAAGGTAGATGATACCGAATTTCCTCCAAGACAGGACAGGACACAAGTACCGAACTCGTCCAACCACGAATACACAATCTCAAACTGTCCATATTGTGGACAATTCAAGGGTTATTACGCGATAAACGCATATTTATCGCGTCTTAACCCTTGAACGGTCTACGGGTACACACATTTTATCCCAAAAATAAACTCAAACATAACAAGTCAAAAACACTCCAATATTCATCCTCCATGCTTCTCAAACTGCATAATTTATTTCCAGAACTCAAGCACTTCAATAATCAAACATTAAATATAAAGCTCAAACATTATACATGTATCACTATTAAAAAAAACACTCCTGTAATCATCCTCCAGGCTTCTCAAACTTCATGATTCATTTCCAGAACTCAAGCACTTCAATAATTAAATATGAGAATATAATAAATGCTACACAAGGTCAATAACTTGCAATCTGCCCTAACCAGCGATCGATCGATACTATAGACGATCGATCGTCGATGATCGATCGTTGAACCTCCATCTAACACACGATCGATCGTCAGAATCTGGTGATCGATCGTGACTAACCCAGATCGACAAAACAGCTTGCCAGCCTCCCACACACTCAAATCCACGCCCAAAACACTCACAAATCATTCTCATGCAATACTAATTCTAATATACATATTAAAAATACTCTAAGAAGCTCTAATCAACACAAATCCAATCCACAACACCCACGAATAGAGAAAATAAAAATAACACCAAATAACCGACGAAATCAATTCAAAAATCGTAGTGTAGGTTGAGGATATTACCTTTTGCACGAAATGTAGACCAAAACGAACTAAATTCACACCAAAATCTCACAAATGTCGCCCAAATTTTTCAATATCACCCGGTTAAAAAACCAATGAATTTGAGCTTGGGCTTAACCTTAAGGACTTCTAAACACTCTCACAACTAAAAGGACGGTATTTAGACAAAATTAAAGGGAAAAATGGCTCCTTGCCGCGAGTCTCTAGTTTCCTCTTGCCGTGGGTGTGTTTTTGCTTCACCCACGGCTTTAGAGCATCCTGGCATTTCAAGCGCGATAAACACCGATCGATCGGTAATATTACCGATCGATCGGTACCAACCATAAAATTCCCGCCCAGATTTTAGACGATCGATCGGTACTATTACCGATCGATCGTTGACGAGAATAAAAACGACGTCGTATGAAGACCCAAAATTAACGATCCATTGGTACCAAAATATTAAACGACACCGTTATGTACCGATCGATCGCCAATAACGCGATCGATCGGTTAACCTAATTATTAAAAAATAGTTTTTAGCCTAACAAATGACTTAATTATTAAAATTAATTTACTTATAATATCATATTAATGCATACCTCATACACATGAATTATAATCATGTGTTAAATAAGCGTTATGTCACTAATTTCTAACATCTTAATACCTTACTCATACTAACACAAACAAAATGCATCTATGTTGCAACATGTATAACTTATAAATGCTTTCTTAAAAATTAATGATATGTACTTGATATGTTTTTATGTAATCTAAATACATCCTAACATACTTTGTTAATATATATTTCTATGTTTCTAATCATTTAAACTCACATTATTTAAAAAAATGAGGGTTAGATTAAAAACTAATGTAGCGATCGATCGGTGTATATACGATCGATCGGTTAGTGCACCCAAACGACGACGGATAACACCGATGGATCGGTGTGCACTTACGATCGATCGGTGTATTTAGTTGCAAAACAGAAAAATAAAAAATGATTTCTTGTTAAATTCTTTATATTAGTTATTTGATAAACCACTTATTTCGTTATTTTTGCCGACCAAAGGGTATATTGGTCATTTTACTTATATAAGTGTCGATAAAGAAATACAAATAGAAAAACACGTAAATAGTAATCAAAGTTTCTTCTGCATATCCACAGATAAACAGAAAATGTCTCAAATACGTAAATAAAAAAACCAAATCCAAATAAACACAAATGTCTCAAACAGATAAATAAAACCATAAATCAAAATGTATGTCCCAAATAGATATAAAAAAATAACATAAAAACTCATCAACGTCGAACAGCATCACGGAAAGTGGCCACGTCATCAGGAATATCTCCGGGAATCCTCTGTGGATCTGCCTCCATCTTGAAATCATCCAGAGTCTTTTTAATTTCTTCCAGCTGCTCGTTGACGTCCGCCATATGAGCCACGACCGACTTGTTGCGCAGCATTGTCACAGTGCACTCCCCATCGAAGGCGGTCCGGAGCTCCTTCAGCTGCTCCTCTAATGACTGCATCTGCCTCTCAACAGGCTGTAGAGTGGCCTTCATAGTCGCGCCGACACGGCTGTCGAAGTCCGCAAATAGCTGGGCCACCCATGGAGGAGGCACTGCAGGTGCTCCCGTCTCCATAGGTGCCTCTGACGCTGATGTCGAAGGCCGTGATGCCTCCTCTACGGCCGCTGCTGCTCTACGAGCGAACCGTCGAGTCAATGCCCCCTCCTGGCCCCGGCTCCTGGACAGAGTGAACTTGTTCAGCGCACTCTTAACCTCCTTACGTGTATCCGAGGCAGCGATCACGACTCCCCGAGAAATGAGGAACTGAGTCAGAAACACGCCGTATGGGAGGCTATATTCCTTAATTTCCCAAGCCTCATCCATAATCACCTCGAACATGTACAACGGAAAATCTATCCGCGTCTGCTGACCCAGTAAGAGCATGCACTGAGCTCTCGTGAACGGACACTCGGTGGAATGAGTTCTGCCATCGACGTTCGGCGTCCAGATAAGGTGCAAAATCCGCCAAAACTCACTGAACTCACTCTGCTTAATTATGCTGCCCACCACTGCAGAGGTCTTCCCAGTCATCAGCGTCCACAAATCCTGCTCTGATGTCCTCTGTTCATCATTCAGGGGTACCGCCGGGAAACAGGGGCTCTCGGGCCGGGGGCAGTTTAAGAAATCGGCAATGACGTCTGCCGAGAATAAGAACTGCACGCCTCGCACCTCTAGCTGCACCTCAGGTGCTCTATCGACCGAGACGAGTGCACAGAAGAAATCTTGCACAACTGCGTCCACGCAAAACCCCTCAGTCCACGAGAGCTGATGAAGAAATCCTTGGTACTCGAAGAGCTGGTAGAGGGAGTGCTCCTCGTACAATAACTGGTCAAAATCAGAGAGCGTCACAGGACGCTCTTTGGCCACTGGCCGCCCCCTCAGGTACTCCATTCGCCTCTCCAAGGTCATCATTGGATCAGCGACTTCTTGCTCTTGGGACGACGATCCCGTCCCGGTTCTCGTTGTGCGTGCACGCTTAACTCCTGACATTTTATGTATACTGCAAAAGTTGTATATAAATATGTGTTAATAAGCAATCACAATAACGTATTACTTAAAAAAAAAAGTAATCACAATCACGTAATAGTAGTTAAACAGGCGATCGATCACTAAATGTGTCGATCGATCGTTTCTTAATTTTACGATCGATCACTAAATGATCGATCACTAAATGGCGATCGATCAATCATTTGACCGATCGAACGCTATCGGTTAAAAGACGCGTTTCAGTGCACAGACGATCGATCGTCCATGCAACCAAACGCACAGTATCACTAAGGGATCGATCGCCACAAATGCGATCGATCGCCGCTTAATCAAAACGGTACGCTTCACATTGTAGCTTACCGATCGATCGCTTAGGTGTAAGCGATCGATCGATACTAATAACGATCGATCGTCTATATAAACGATCGATCGAGCCCAAATTGAAACGCACAGTTTCGAGGAGACGATCGATCGCTCACTAAAGCATCGATCGCTCCGTACCAAATTCAGCGATCGATCGGTGAATTTAACCGATCGATCATTTGACCTACCACTTACACACCGATCGATCGCCTATGGAGGCGATCGATCGTTACGGGAACAAATACACACAGGCGTTCCAAAACCCCAAAACAGGCCCAAAATCACCCAAAATTGATCCCATAATACTCCTAAACTCTTAAAACATGCATCAACAATAAAATAAATATATTTTCCGGTCCTAAATGGATGATATAGCAAATTAGAAAACGTAAACTAAAAATTCGCTACTGAACAACCGCTTAATATTGCTTAAAAAAAATATAAGTACGTACCTTTGACGTAGAAGACAATGAAGGATGATTCCACGCCTTTGAAAGACAATGCAGCACGAAATGGCTCCTTGCACTTTGAGAGGATTCGAGAGATTTCGTGGAGAGATAACCGGTAAAAATGACTTCGGCGGTTTCATATAATCGTTTGTGACGATCGATCGGTAGTTACTAACCGATCGATCGCTATGTTCTAACACGTGGCGTCTTCCCATTCGTTGAACGGCGATTCGAAAAAAGTGACGGTTACGCTTACCGATCGATCGTCATATATTGACGATCGATCGTCCTTTCGTATTTGCAGACGGTTACGATACCGATCGATCGGTGGGTGACGAAACTTTCCGTCACCAAAAGATTAACTTTTAGTGACAACAATTTTATTTCGTCACAAATAAAACCTTTAGTGACAAAATTGGTGACGAAAAGTAATTTCGTCACGAAAAAACCTTTTTTGTGACGAAAATAGCATTTTGTCACTAAAAATTGACTTTTAGTGACGAAATTCAATTCGTCACCGAAAATTTCGTCACTAAAAGTCAATTTTCTAGTAGTGGCTTTTATTGCCAATTGCTAGTTTAACGAAGCTTGCTCTTCATCAGGGGGTCTTTAAATTATTTTGATTTTATATCTGTTGCAAAAAAATGTGTTTATCTTTCTTGAAAAATGTGTTTATCTTTGCTGGAAAAATATATAGTTGCTGAAAAATATGTTTATCTTTGCTGGAAAATGTGTTTATCTTTGCTGATTTGGTTGATAATTAATGATTTAGTTGTTTATCACATTTGCTGAATTGGGTTGTATAATTTAACAGATGGAACAAATTAACTTTGATGATTTGGGTACCCCTACTAGTAGTAGTGGTACTCCTGAAATTAGTGGTAATGGTACTGGTACCCCTACTTCGGGTGCTGGATCTTTCCAAAATCCAGACATTCCTTTGTCTCCCGTTATTGAGCTTGATGCAGAGGCAGAGGGGCCTTCTGCTACTCAAGCAACTCGTGGTGGGCGACCACCATTGCTCTAGAAGGCAGTCCAATAGATCTAAGGCATGAGATCATTTCACAAGATTACCGATTGGTGGTGGTAAACTCCAAAGTGTACATGTAACTATTGTGGGCAGAGTTTTAATTGTCACTCCAAGTTACAAGGCACTTCATCTTTGCTCAATCATCTAGATAGTTGTTCTAAGTATTTTTATATCAAGGGAAAAATGGACAAGAGGCAATCTCATTTAAGTTTTGAGTCTAAGAATAGTGGGGAGAGTAAAGATATTACATTGGCCAAGTATAGTGAGAAAAGATTAGGGCAGCCCTTGCTAAGATGGTTGTGGTAGATGAATTGCCCATCTTGATTGTAGAAGGTCTTGGGTTTAAGGAATTTGTGAAGACTCTTGAGCCTAGGTTTCCATGCCCTCTCGCTATACAGTGATGAGAGATGTTACGAAGCTCTTCCTAAGGGAGAAAAAAGAGTTGAAGACTATGTTTTTGACTTCACGGTAGATGGTTTGTTTCGCCACTGTTACATGGACTTCGATCCAAAATATCAACTACATGTGTGTTACTGGACATTTCATTGATTGTAGTTGGAAGATATACAAAAGAATCCTAGCGTTTCGTAAGATTCAAGATCACAGAAGGGCAACGATTGCGAGAGAATTAAAGGAGTGTATGCTTGAATGGGAAATCTCTAAATTTCTTACTATCACCGTTGACAATGCCACTGCCAATAATAGTGTCATTGATTGGATGAAGAAAAGAATCTTGACTAGTGATCAAACTATATGTGGCCATGATTTCATTCATATGAGGTGTAGTGCACACATATTGAATCTAATTGTCAATGATGGGTTGAAAGAACTTAATGAGTCTGTCATTAAGGTTCGGAACCTGGTAAAGTATGTGAAGTCTTCTCCTGCTAGGTTAGCAAAATTCAAAACATGTGTGGAGAAGAAAAGAATCCAGTGTGGTTTATCTATGTGCCTTGATGTTGCAACTAGATGGAACTCCATTTGCCTCATGTTAAATGTTGCTAAAAAATATCGGAGAGCCTTTGAGCTGTTGCAGGAGGATGATGGGCATATATATAATTATTTGAATGAGAATGGGTCAGGTAGGAGAGGATTGGGAGCTCCTGATGATGATGATTGGGAAAGAGTTAGAACTTTTGTGAGATTTTTGCAAATTTTCTATGATGTTACAATGCCACTCTCTAGTTCAATGTATGCCACTTCTAATTTGCATTTTCAAGAAGTCTCTTACATTCATATTCACTTAATAGTATATTGTGATAGTGATGATGATTTGTTGAGTGTCATGGCTTTTAAAATGAAGTTAAAGTATGAAAAATATTGGGGAGATGTTGAAAAGATCAATAGGCTCTTGTTTGTGGCTGCTATCTTGATCCACGTTACAAGATTGTCACCTTAGAATTTTGGTTCAAGAAGTTATGGGTGTTAAGGAAGGGGATAAATTTATTGAGATCTTGAAAAAGGATGTTGAGCGGTTGTATAGGCACTACAATGATGGGTTATCTTCAGTTGGCCCTAGGATGGGCAGTGAAACTAGTGATGACTATGACTCTAAAAGCAGTGGCAGCACAATGGGGAGGGAAAGGGGGAGTTCGAATCCGTTGTGTCTTGCAAGAATTTCATCAATCTTGGGCATCTAGGAATTTGTTAGATTGCAAGAGTGAGTTGGAACGTTATTACTTGGAGGACGTAGAGTCCCCTAGTTCAGTGTTTGATATTTTAACTTGATGGAAGGTTAACTCCACCAAATTTCCAGTTATTGCTCGAATTGCACGAGATGTGCTAGCTATTCCCATCACTACCGTTGCTTCTGAGTCCGCATTCAACACTAGAGGGCGCGTTCTAGATTCTTATCGGAGCTCATTGGCTCCAAAAACAGTTGAGGCTCTCATATGTGCTCAGAATTGGCTAAGGTCAACACCCATTAGCCCTGCTCAACGTGTCTTAGAAGCAGGTTAAGGACTTTGAGAGCTTTAGACTGGACTCAGGTAATAATGTTCTCTGAAATTCAATTTATTTATTGTTTTGGTTCTTCTTTTTGTGTATTTAATATTGTTTTCATTTTTTTATATAGAATTGGAAGCTGATCCTGCGCGTATCTTATTGAATGAATCTTGAATGAGTTGGATTTTGGACATTATCACATTGTGTGGTACTGACATCATGTGAGTAATATATTACTTCTAATATTTGATTTATTTGTTTCTCTTTCTAGTTTCTATCTTACTTCTTACTTCTTACTTCTAGTATCTAAGTTCTAACATTAATTCGTTGTCTACAGGATGGAAACTACTGGAAAGCATTGCTTTTTTTTAGTAGTTGGAAACTTGGAATGATTTTTGTTTAATGTAACTTATTAAATTAGTGGTTGCATTTTGGTTCGTTTGTTATTGAGTTAGTGTTTATTTTTGTTTTTATTTTTTTTATTTCTGTTAATTAGAATTTAGAAGTGTGGAAGACTTGTATGTTTGTTTTTGTTCCATTTGCATGTGATCTCTATATATTATAATATATATATATATATATATATATATATAGTTGATTTGCTACTGATTTTTACATGACAATTTTTGCAAAGAAAACATTATGTCTCAAATAGTCAAATGGGTCCAACCGTTTCTTGTAATTTGGTTTTTTCCTTCTCTTGTGCTGTTGCTTTGTGGTTTTGTATCAGTCGTTTCATTCTTTCAATATATAACATTTCGACTTTTAACAAAAACAAAGGAAATGGGTCCAACCGTCCAGCGTCCAAGCTAAATAAAAAGGCTGCAAAGCCAATAAGTTTTAACAGCTTCAAAAAAAACAAGCGCTAAATAATAAGGCTGCAAAGCAAATAAGTATAACATCTTCAAAAAAACAGCAGACTTTACGCTCAAATTTGGCTTGGCCAAAAGGCCAAATCTAATATCTACCAAAAAAAAAATCCATTAAACAGCTATAAACTGGCCCAAATTCGCGTGACCTAAATCAGGCCCAATTTCAAATCCGATTCGATATCCGAATCACCTTACCCAACCAGATATCAGTGTAGTGGCAAGCGGCAATGTAAAGGGCAGTTTCGGGTTAGAATGGTAGGGAGAATCCCGGTAATACAAGACAGTGAGGTTACGATCCTTTAAGTGTGGCAAGAGACACTCGAGTAGGGGTGTGCACCGTTTTTTTGGGATTTAGAAAGTCTCTATCCGAATCTGAATCCAAAAAGTCCCTATCCAAATCTGAATCCGAAAAATTGAGATAAAAGATTTCAAATCGGAATCCAAATCTGAATTACCCGATCTAACCGGATATCAGACATTCAGAATCGAATCTGGATTCGAAATCCTGTATCTAAAATTTTCGGATT
The DNA here is from genome assembly GCA_003952965.2 of Morella rubra. NCBI lineage: Eukaryota > Viridiplantae > Streptophyta > Magnoliopsida > Fagales > Myricaceae > Morella > Morella rubra. The sequence continues at coordinate 15,513,288 of CM025856.1, read as the reverse complement.
CAGATTCTATAGGGACTTTCCGAATCCCAAAAAAACGGTGCACACCCCTGCTCCAGCGTCTCCTGCCACGCTTAAAGGACGTAACCTCACTGTCTTTTTTTACCGGGATTCCCCCTGCCATTCTGACCCGAAACTGCCCTTTACATTGCAGCTTGCCACTACACCCATGTCTACTCAGGGCGTTGTGTCGGCTAACTTTTTTGAGATTTTGTCAAAAAAAATAGGGCCACATGGCATACGCGAGATGAAAGCGCATGAAACCACCGATCAATTTAGTTCTCAATCCGATGATGGCCGCCCTACTCCTGGTATGAAGGTTCAGGGATGGTATGGGAATTGTCGGATGAGCAATCGGTGGAGGGGATACTTGAAAACTTGGTTGAGAAGGTGTTGGCGTACGTGGAATTGTGCTATTGGGGAACTTGGTTGTTCTGGGGTGGATGGGTTGGATTGGTTTGATTGTTTTGGGATAAGTTTCTCCGGATGAGTGAAAGTCTTGTAATCCATGGATGTTGTGGCAAACATTTTGGGGCTGAAGATCTTCGGTTCACTCCTGTGTATGGGTGGTGTCGGGCAGGTGTTTATCATATGGCCCAACCGACCCCAGTTAAAAAAAACCCTGAGAGTCTTTCAAACTTTAATTGTATCCAAGTATCTCCCCTGTTGGCACGGGGAAGGTAAAAATCAGGATACAAAGGTTTATTAGAATCCAACGAAATCTTTGCCCTAACGTATTAAGTAACCCGAACCGTTCTTAGAGCATGGAAATCCACTTCCAGCACATTGCCTGCCTTACTAGCTGCCCATTCCGCCATTCTCTTTGTGCTTTGTCCCATCGGCGACCAGTGCACCTAGACCCAGATTAGTATAGATGACAAATCCACCTCCGAAACAGTTTCTCCTTGTCTTCCCATTTTCAGCACAAAGAGGAAACCCTTTATCGTCCAGGGAGCTTGGTCTAGTGTACGCTGCCTACAAGCTACCGAGGGGAAAGTGAAAATGAAACGATCAGCTCCCTCGATTTCCTCCATCACCAAGTCCTTTGCAAAGTGCCAAGAACTGTAAATAGCTACCCAGATTTGAAAGGTTTATCCGAGATTATCTTCCCTACCAGCGAGAGATCCAAAAATGATGCAGCCTCCACCTCATTCTGAAAGAAGTTCTCCCCGTAGCCTCTCCAACCCGAAGTTTCCGTGAGGCTCCCTAGTCTTTCAAAGTTTCCGGAGGAACAGCTATAATCCCCAATACACAACCAGCCACCAAGAAGGGCAGCACACAAGAACCACCGAAAGAAAAAGAAACAGAAGGAACTCAGCCGAGGAACTGAAAAAGAAGGATAGGGACAAGAGGAATGGAAGGAAAAAAGGGGCTTAGCACCGGAGGGCGATATAATCAAATGATTGGGGAGAGAGGGACCACCACAACAAAAACAGGGTTTTAGAGAAAACGGTATAACGGGAAAAAGAAATGTGGACAGCAAAGAGTTGCGGCGAGGATAAGAGGACTGGAAAAGAGAGGAAAACAAGAGGGGGGGGGGGGGCGTCACCATTGATCGGGAAGGAGCCCAATGCTCCGGGAAGCTCCCCTAGAGAGAGAGGAAAAAGAACCCGTAATGCTTCCCAGCTGCAAAGAGGTCAAAAGAGAAACGAGAAGGACTTTTGCCTATACATTGAAGAACAGCTTCCTTGTGAAGCCTTCAATTTCCGCTTTTACTTGGGATAAGCACTCAATTACATATGCCACGAGCTGCATATTCCTTTTTTGAGATACAAGCTCAAATACTTGGCTGTTTCACGCTAAATAACTCTCATTCCTTCACACTTGAGGTAAACATTAAGCTTACTATTACAATTTTTCTTTCTGTTCCATGGCATGCATGCGTCATCACATTATGCTTTAAAGCTCGTAAGTCATGCCCACTTTCAGCAAACGCTCGTGAGGAATATCAAACACGTTGCCACTGTGTCTCAAATTTCTCTTCAAGAAGTTGTAAACATAATCTATCATGATTTTCTTGGGTATACTGGCTCTTTTGTTAGCAACCACTTCAGTCTCACCAATAATGTGAACAACACCTACATTCCATGCCCTGTCCACTGCCTCAATCTCCCTCTCCACTGCCTCTTGTCGCCTGTCTCCTTCGACAAGCCTCGCATCCTCGTTATCCTTTGTTTCTCCATTCTCCTCACCATCACCAAGCACCTTTGGGAAAGACAGAGAACTATCTCCAATGAACTTCTTCAGCCTTTCTATCAGGATATTCTCGAGGGGCTCTTGATCATCTTGCACGTCCGTGTATCCATATCTCACGACACATCGAAAGGCAAAAAGCTGATCTTGAGGCTCTATCCGACGAAAAACGAAACGCTCTTCAACCGGAATCTTGCTTATGGGTAACGATTTAAAGGAGACAAGTATTATGACCGAGTGCACCGCGGGGATGTTCGCCACATAGTGCTTGAAGATTGGTGGGATGCCCTGTACGAGCTCTGAGTAGACCATTGCTATCCCAGGCATTCGAGAAATGCTTGTGTTAGTAGTTATTTCCTTCAGCTTCTCCGGAGAGACTTTGTGCTCAAGTTCATAGTAGTACTTATGCCGGAACCCGTAGTTCCAAATAAACATTATCATCATTAGGACAGCCGCAAAGGCTAAGGGAAGATATCCTCCATCTTTAAATTTGTAGAGGGTTGAACTGAGATAGAGAAGCTCAACACTGCCAAAAACCAGAATGAACGCAGATACAAGAAGAATATTGGTCTTCCATATCAGGATCATGACCAGTGCTAGGAGGGTCGTCGTGAGTGTCATTACAAACACCACCGCAATCCCTGCAGGGGGTAAAAAACTCAGTTTCAAAATATATTTTGTAGTATGCATTTATTGCTGTAAGTTGTGTATTCATCAGTACTCAGAAAACAATTGGGCTTAATTGAGTACAAAATGTAACTACAAAACAACTTGAAGATGCATGATTTAGATCTAAAATTAAGTGGTTAAGGCAAAAGTGGTCGTAGATCATTACCGTAGGCATTTCCAATCTTTGTAGTGGTCCTGTAAGCCAAAGTGACCGCTACACATCCCACCATAAGGATATAATTGACTTCAGGTATGAAAATTTGTCCTTCATACTTGGTCGATGTATGCACTACTTTCACCCGAGGGAAACACCCTAGCGACAGGGATTGTTGAATTATAGAGAAGGTCCCAGAAATCATAGCTTGACTAGCTATGACTGCTGCCATTATGGCCACCACAAATGTTGGCCAAAATAAGGAGCCTGCATATATGGGTTGGAATCGTTTTGTATCAAATGCGAGGGATAGAGGACAAGGCCGGAGAGAGAGACTGTGACAGATCAGGCAATAAATTATGGCCAAGCTATTGCTAACCTGGTATGGACTTGTAAAAGGTGTCTGAGACAAGATCATTGTGTTTGCGAAGGAAGGAGGCTTGTCCAGTGTATGCTAATATGAGAGCTGGATAGGTAACGCAGCACATGCTTATTTGAATGGAACGAACTGAGAAGTGCCCAACATCGGCAAACAACGCTTCAGTTCCTGCATTTTTTGGCAATTAACAACGCGCTTGATCACTAACGAATCCGGGTTATACAAACTAGGGGAAAACAAAAAGAATCACAACGGTGTAAAGCTACTTTACAAGGGAAAGAAACTGCAACCTGTAATGGCGAGGACAACACCACCAAGGGAAACCCAAGCTTCTTTTTTGTTCCTCCGAAAGTAATCAACGATATACTTCGGATTTAAGGCTTTAATAACACCTGGGTCATATTTGACGAAATTGTAGATGCCAATGCCGCCGATGAATGCAAACCAAATGCAAACTATCGGAGCAAAAGTGTAGCCCACTTTGTCCGTTCCAAATCTTTGACAAGAAAATAGGATGATCAAGATAACAACTGATATCCAGACAATTCTATCTGCATATAATAAGAATGAGAAGTTATTAGCAAGGTATGTTTTGTAATGCAATTTACCCCCTACTGCTAATTAATTTGAAGTAATTAAACTATGGTTGTCACAAAGAAAAGTGAATAGAAAAGAAAAACATTAATCCCTTCATAAAGGGCTTTATAGGCACGCATGTGCAGGTACTCATTCCCATTGTACTTCTATCAATTACTAACGGAAAAAGGACTTTGAATTAATGTGCTGCTAATCAATTGCTATTTACAGATTTTTCTCATTTCATTTTTTTCACTTCGTGCAGCTTTGGACGTACCTTCTGTCATTGCTTTTGGGGCTTTTTCCGTAATCCCTCCCACAGCCGATAAAACTGCCATCACAGACACAATTGGAAGAGAGGATTAGATTGGTCATCAATTTACATAATCAAATTCATTAATTTCTTATCAACCAAAGCTTTTGGTATTTAACACAATATATCTAAGCAGTGATATTCTCAAGTACTTAACTTTTCATCTACTCAAGTACGTGCATCGATCACTCAAGTACAAAGAGTACTAGTACTGTAGAACTGAATTATGAAACTATACATCTAGTTAATGTCTAAACCTGATATACACGGAGTGAGAACGCCATCCCCTATCACCATCGAAGTTCCAAGCATTGCGGCTAGTAATAGGATAAACTTTGCAAAGTTGCTATTCTCTAAGATAGACTTCAATCTTGATGCCCTCCGCAGACGCTTGTTTGGCAACTCAAGCTGGGAATTTGACACACCATTGTCCTCGGCTTGTTGACTGGGGATCAAACCTACTTTGGCATACCGGCAGATGAGCGAGTACAAGGCAAATGTTCCTCCTGAAAAGTTGTTAAAGAATATAATTTAAATAATAAAGTCTATCTCTTCCTATTAGCTTAAGATTTTGAGATAAGTAGTAAATTAAATTAGCTTAAAATTCTAGAATAAGTGGTAGATTCAATCACAAGTATTACAAGAGAGAGGAGGGGATTCAAATTGTTCTAATAGTAAGATCCTAACACATTATTCAGCCCAATTAGCACATTTTTCTTTTTTTCTTTTCCTTTTTTTTTTGGATAACTCAGTTTGGGGCCTCCAATGAAACGAATTAATTGTGCGTTGGCTAAATGAGATATGTTTAGTAGAATTTGGTAATTTGTAAGTGCATTAAAAAATATAAATGGAGTACTATTGCTGGTTTTGAATGATTATCAGGCCGTAGCTATTATATACAAGTTGACTATAGGACTAGAACCTAAGCATCTCCTAAGGATTATTGGTATAAGCTAGATCTGCCTTGAACACGCATATTAATTAATTCTTTCGAGCATAAAATCAGGCGCATGCATGTAACGCAACCATGACGCGGTACGTATGCCAATTATTTGACGAAAATAAAATAAAATAATCGAGATTTAATATTGAAATGAATAGGATTAGAAACTGATCGTGGCGTAATTACTTGGCCAAATATTTTTAAAACATACATAAGAAGTACTTCAAGCATGCATTTTCTTATTTCTAACAAAAGTTTGACTTGCCAATTCTCATTCACATGGGGTTTGTGTGGTCCAACCTGAAATTTAGGAAGTGCATAATTTTCATACTAGTAATTAAAAAATTACTTCCAGTGGAAAATAAAATTATGAGGAATCTTCACTTTAACCCTCCAATATATCACCCGAACGTCATGTATCAAATTATGAATAATATTTCAATATATTTGGCCCCAAACTACCAAGATGCATGATTAATGTTCATGATCTAGTAAGATTCTATGGTAAAATGTAAAGAAAGTAATAAGTTACATGACATAACATTGATGGTGAGATTATATGAGACAATAGATATTAATAATAGTTTGAGGATTCAATGAACGAAATCATATTTGGCCCACATATATTTGGGAAGCAAAAAAAATGATGTTTTCCCTAAATTTATGGGAAAGAAAGTGCTTCCATCTCATCTAACATATACGGTGTTGAAGAGGGCCAGACAAGAAAAACAAGGGCATCCAGAAAGTCTCTTACCTTCGCCATTATCATTTGCCCGCAAGACTATCAACACATACTTGATCAGCGGAATTAAGGTGAGAGTGTAGACGATCATACAAAGTACTCCTAAGATGTCGTCGTTGTGCTTGATACCATCCGTGAAGGTGCTCGAGTAGACGTACAGTGGCGACGTGCCAATGTCCCCGTAGACCACTCCGAGGCTTTGGAACGCTAGATGCAAGATCATCGACCATTCCATAGCCTTTCCAACACAAACCAACTTGGAAATTTAGATCTACATATGTCAAACAATACACAGTCCATATATACATGCATGTATTTTACGTATGTGTGCGCTTTGTCCTGTTTGCCATAAGGTCGAGAAAATTACTGATCATGCGAATCAACTGAAACATAGGTTGCAATATTGCCGCCGCCAGTGCTAATAATAACAAAAAGAACTAGTATAAATCTTAGGATAATCAAATTAGTATGGGCTGTAATGTAATATGCGATGGAAATTAAGTAGTGAGAGGAGTTAACTGGTGCCAGACCTTGGCGTCACGACCATGATGACGCTGAACGGAAATCTTGCGGGACTCGATGTCCAGAGAGTCGTATCTGGTCAACCTTTGTCGTGACTTTGTATTCTCTAGGATCCGCCTTCAGAGACTTCCTGACCATTTCCTACGTCAGCCATGGCTTCTGCAGCTGCGTGATCAGACATATCTGCAGAAAGCCCGGAGATAATATGCGCCACAGAAAGGAAGGTTGTTCATGTCTCATATATATATATATATATATACTGCTCTTCTCTCTTCCTTTCCTTTTTTTTTTTCTGTTGGTCTGTAAAAGTTTGCTTCTTGTTGTCATTGCGTGCTTGCCTATACCATACATGGGTCCCACAGATTTTCTGGGAAACTTTACCCGATTTTCTTTTTAATTTCGATGTTTTCTTATATAATTACGGAGGATCATTGATAAAAGTATGGCTTTTTTTCGTACATTAATACCGAAAAGATTCAAATATTTGATATCAGAACGGGATCAGCTGATGATGTTTAGAAAATTATCTTCTAAATATCAAGAGTTGTCCTAGAAAATCCTAGGTGCTCCTAATCTGGTTATAAGGTTTGCACGTATTTTAACAAAAAAAAATTATGATTAATCTGAATTGATGCATGCCTGATTGGGTGTCATCGAGAGCGCTCGATGTGCCTCCCCAGGCCTAGCCTCACTAGGCTGAGTAACGTCTAAGACCCAGATATGAGGTGAAGTCTTCTGTTTGAATATGCATTTTAATAGTTTAGAAAAAAAAAAAACAAAAAGAATATGCATTTTAATATGATCTGTCTGAGGTAGGCGGCCAGTCTTTCTTTAGAGTACCTCTACAGCACCTTCAACGGTTCGTTAAAACTTACCTACGGGTGATAGAATTCCAAGTCAAACAATATTAATTTGAACTGACCCCTTAGAAACACTCATTTATATTTAATCTATTAACAAGAATCTTACAAATTAATATAAAGAGTCCTTAAAAATTAGCACATAGAAGACAGCACGGCTTTATACGTACACATAGTGGACTTTGGAATGTACCGAATCAAAGCTGCCTTGGGTTTCTCCAAATCTAAAATAATACAACAAACAATGGACCAGAGCTGAAGTGCCTGGCTTGAATATGCTTTTTCCCAACTTGTAGGCTAGTTCATCTTTATTAATTATAGTCCATATTTATGAAAAGGCCGACGAGTAATTTAGGGGAAAAAAAAACCCGAGGAGCAGGCATTGCTTATTCAAGTATCTAAGTGTTGGTCGAGAGCATAATTATCATCTTATATGGATGTACGGGTCGACGAATAAAGGGCTTGTCTTAAAAAGTGGGGGAAAATAACGCATAGCAGGTTGAGTAAAGGACTGGTAGACCTTTTTTTGCATTAACAGGGCGCTCCAAAGCCTAGGAAAAAAAAACAGGGGGGGTGCTCCAAAATCTAGTGATAGTGGTTCTACTTTATCTATAGAATTTCATCCTCATCCCTACTGTCTCCCTCTTTCTTCCACCCTCTCTAGTGGTGAGAGGAGCTCCGGCTCCTCCCTACTCTCTTTCCTTCTCTGCTCTGCTCTCTTGTGATCGTAACAGTAATAAACCTTCATATCAATAATTTTTTGGAGCCTTTCTTCAACGGAAGTAAAGTGTAAATCTCGACGATTATGGAGGACTTCAATGGACACAACGGGCATGGACGAGCTCGGGCATCAACTGTAGCTCGTCTCTGCCGCATCTTGAAGCTAACCAGCAGCTGGCGCGTTAGGTTTAACTTACCATTGCACGTACTATTAGGCCAGTATTTGTAACATCACCAAAACATAATAGGTGTTTCCCATGCTCTTGACATAGTTAAACCCCAATAGCGAATTAGTCAAAAAATTAATTCAAATTTATTTTTGTATTCTCATGGACCTCGTAGCTCACTCCAGCCATCGATAAAACATAACCGCACAAGTCTTGATAGAGAACAGCTAGCTTTGTCTCTCGTCCCCCTTTTCTTCGTTGGTAGGGCCAGCTCTAATCATAGGCAGCCGCCTAAAGGCCCCTAAAATAGGAAGAGCTCCAAATTTTAAATTTTCTTTAATTGGTACAATGAAATGAATGACTAATATTACCTAAAACTAAAAAAAATTTAAGGTAAAAGCTGCTTAATTTAATTATTTGTGTAGAGTTTTAATTAATTTTTTAATTCTAACAAGAGACTATTAAATTAGTTTCATTGAAGGAACCATTTTCTCCTCTACTTTTAAGTGATCATTTAAATTGATCACCCTAGTGTCTTCTTAAGTAAAGCTATTAGCTGTCAATTGAAACGAAAAGCCCCATAAACTCCTTAAATAAAGGAGATTAACATCCACAGAAAATTCTCTCTCGTACATTCTAATTTTTGTCCCTATTATTTTTTGGTGCTTCTCAACACTTGTCTTTAATTATTTTTCTAATCAAGATCACTCGTTACTAAGGCCCCATGTACTCTTTTTCTAAACTTTCCACTGTAGACTTTGTATTTTAAGTTAGGTTTAAATACATTTTTCACCCTCTAACTTTGGAAGCCTTGACACTTTACACCCTTATCTATTATTTTTGTCACATTACGCCCACCAACTATTGATTTCAGATACTTTGTACCATCTGTTAAAATTTTCATCAATTTGGATGGAAATTTATTTTTGGTCCCAAAAATTACAATTTTACCCTTATAAAATGGTCACTACCAAAAAAAATATGTGGACAAAATTGTCATTCTGCATGTCAAAAAATCATTTTTTCTATAAATTAACCGAAAATTTTTAGGAAGAGTACAAGGTGTCTGAAATCAATAGTTGGTGAGTGTAATGTGACAAAAATAATAGATGGGGTGCAAAGTGTCAAAACCCCCAAAATTGGAGGGTGCAGAATGTATTTAATCCTTTAAGTTACATTGTTGTAGTTATTGTTATCTTTTAGAAGAAAATTAATTAAGATTATTCTGAAATTTGGACTGTAGTTTTATTCTAAGTTTGTGTTTGTGTTTCTTCTAGTTTTCATTATTCCATTTAAAATAATTTTGAGATATCAAATATATCTTATAGAAAATACAAAATACAAAATCTAGATATGAAAATTGAAAATGAAAAAAGAAAAATTAGTTCAATCTCAAAAATGGGTTATTGATAAGTTTTTTATTAATCGACAAATTGAAAGGATTAAAAAAGGAGAAATCTTATTTTTTTAATAGAATTGGAAGACAAAGTTCAAACAATAAACCAAAATGACACTAACAACGTATCTACACTCAATACAACGCCAAAACATTTGATTTTGTAGAAAAAATAAAGTATTAGAAAAGGATGAGATAACTAAAAAAACTGCAAAAAATAATGAAGTATTAAACTTTATGGTTAATATTTAGGATCTCGGTGATTAAAAAAATATTGATATAAACTTAAGAGGTTTACAATATCATATGAAATTATATATTAACAAATCTTGAATATAAAATTAAAGTAAAGTTGCATCTCAATAGTTAGAAGAACAATTTTGTGACTAAAATTTATTAATATTTTATTTTAAAATATAATATTTATAATTTATTATAAAATGCCTCATTTTGAAGTCTCGCCTAAGGCCCAATTACTTTAGAGTTGCCCCTGTTCATTGGTCGAATCTTTTCTGACGTCATATTTGTACAAGAGAACTTTTCTTGTTTACCTAGGCATGCCTTTGTATATATTGTTGCTTGCTATATATCAAAGGCAGGCTTCTCACTCAGAATATGTCGAAAAACATGGGGATTAACATGGCTAATAGATGTATGTTGTGCCGTAACCAGGAGGAAACCCATTGACCACTTTTTCTTTGACTGTTATTTTTCTCGTTGGATTTGGATTCTTTTAGTTGACAGGAGGTGGAGAATGGATTCTCCGTGCCTCTTGGAGCTAGGATGAAACCATCAACTGGGCAGCAAGAGAACTTTGCAAGGACTCCCTTCTCAACATCTCTAGGAAGGTCTTGCTAGCAGCTATAGTGTACGTCATCTGGAAAGACTAGAGAAACTCAAGGCTACATGGCAAGGGATGTCGTAGACTAATTTTGATGTTGGTTGAAGTTTGTCTCTTCTTATGTTTAGGAGAAACATATGAGCTTGTGTTTTAACTCGGGCTATTTTTTAAGAGAGCGGTAGCACAATTGTGCTTGTGTCTTTATCTCTGGTTGTTTTGTTATGGGGTGGTAGCAGAGTACCAATAAGTAGGAACTCGTTTTGTTCGCATTTTGATGTTGTACATTTCTTATTTCTTTTAATACTAATCACCAGCTACCAAAAAGAGAAACTTTTCGTTTTGTTTTTACTCGGTGGGTTTTGTCTCCAGCAGAAGTGAGATCCAGGTTCATCCCAAGGGGTCTTCATCGGAGAATGACGCCTCAGTTTTGCAGGCCTTTGAGTCCTGTGATGTATCCTGGACCTTGGGTCCATTAAAGTTTGTGTATCAGACCTTCGATGCCATTTTGTCAAATAGTTGGCCTTTTAAATCTTGAGGCCCAACTATTTTACATCGTAGGTCTTTGTTAATACTTAATAGAATGTGAAAATACCTATTGCTTGTATCCTCTTTGATATTCTCTCATGTGACAATCTTCTCAACCCTTGATTGTACCCTGTTGTGTTTGATGTTATTGAAGTTACCCAAAAAATAAAAGAGTATGTGAAAATACCAAGGTCGAAACACACTGCTTTATTCTAGAGAGAGCTCTAGAACCTCCTCTTTGGCCGACTGTCCCCTTTCCCTCACCACCTCTTTCCGCGGTAGTTCCTCCCACCTCCCCCCTCCTACTATGATCTGATCTTTTGTGACCAGAACCTTCAATAATCTCCCTTTTTTGGAGTTTTATATCGGCAAACTTCTCTACGTGTTTTTAGAGGCCTTTGGAGACCACAATGTAATACCTCGACCCTCTAAGTAATATTAATTATTTTAATTTTGGTATTTAATTACTATTTTTGGAATTTATTATTTTATTAGTTTAAAAATAGAGAAAAAAAACCCTTAAAAATAGTCTTACATATCCGAAAATTATGAGAAAAATATCTCTTTCTTATCTTTTCAAGCTCTTTAATCTAATAACATATTTTACTCATTCAGTGTCTTGAAAATTTTTAAATATTAATTTATATTGCTAAAATACTAAAATACCCTTATGTCATGTTTTTAGCCCTAAATACTTATGTAAATTCATTCTTTCTTCAAACTTTTTGCTTGGTTTACATTAATCACTTAATTACCAAGCCAATAGGACCTATTCTAGAATAGCCGTGCACCCTAGTGATTACTTTTGAGAATTTTTGCAACAAATAGGACAATTGGGCTTGGAAAAATAGGTTTTTAATCTTTAGGCTTCGGAAAAACATGCAATTGGGCCTCCAAATCATCCCATTCGACCCAGCCCATCACCACAGCTCATGACACCTTATCTTTGACTCACAAAACCGGTCAAGCACATGGAATTGCTAAAAGAAATTATTAGCAATCATTAAGCCATGCAAAACCATGCAACACTTGTTCTTCATTGAATAGTTGCCGCCTCCCATAATTCAACTTCAAGCCTTGCATAGACACCCTAATCTAGTGTTAGACATCAATGGCGGAACCAAGAATGAATTTGAAGGGGAGCAAACTCTGTAATATACCTAAAAAAAATAAATAAATAAAATAAAAACTGAAGCTGTGCGTTTTGGATAAGTGGCAATTCCCTTCAGCAAAACTTCTTCTCCTTCACGCAAAAGACTCCTTTCCTCTAGTTTTGCCCTTGATTTGCAGATTTTCATTTTTTTTCTTTTTTAAAACTTCAAATCTCTTCACCATTTTCACCTAAAATCTTGCTATATTCGAACCCTAGTGAGATTAAAAGATGTATCTTCACTATTATTCGAAAAACGCCGCTCGAAGTCGTATTTTTCCCTCTCTACCTCTCCTTTTTGAAACTCTCTCTCTACCTAGCCTTGGAAATGCCAAATCTCAGGGGCTAGGTAATCTTGGAGGTAGGAATGATCTAATCTTTAGTTGGGCTCGAACTCCTTTGGTTTGATTTGGGTTACAAAGATAACATTGAGAGGCCAATCCCTTGATATTAAGTGATTCTCTTTCAATCTAGTCGACGCATTTAGTGAGTATTTTATCTTCTTCAAGTCTTTATCTATAATGAAGTTTGGATTTGGGATTTCGAGATTTTCACATTTGTTTTAGGTTGTTGTAAGGTGATAATAGGTGGGATTTTTGGGGAGATTTCGTGTTTGATAGAGATGGGTGTTACTGAAATTTTACCATTTAGTTTATAATAGAGATATGTGTGGATTAAGGTGCAAAGATGGTGTATTAAGGGTTGTCCAGATTTTTCAATATGGATTATGTAATGGTTTCTAGTGCTAAGAGTGTTCTTGAGGAGATGCTTTAGCTAATGTAATAGTTTAATTATTTTAGAGTTATATAGAATGATTTGAACTCCATGTTGGTATTGATGAATGATATTCAAATTTATTTAGGTTCTGATTGATTATTCAGCAATCTTTTGAAGAACTTTACGCTTCGGGTTAAGCGTTTGAGGTAAGTAGTCTTTCAATGAGATTTTTATGAAATTCCTTGTGTTGTTTGGATGAAAATATGTGTACACAATTGTTAAATATTTATTTTGCAAATCAAAAGGCCTATTTTGTTATTGTGAATTCATTTTGGAAATGTTGGATTTTAAACATGCACTGTATTTTAAATGATTTTGATTCGTTAGGGAACTGAATGAATTTTGGTAAAAATGAGATTTCACAAAGTCATTTGAAATGGTTGGCCTATTTTGTGAAATTTGTGTTGTGAGCATACTATCAAGCTATCCTCGTGCTTGTGACTGTTGAGGTCTTTGTGACCATTGGGGTCTGTGTGACCATTGAGGTCTTTGTAACCATTGGGGTTTGTATGACCATACTATGTTGCTTGGCCTGGAATATTTTGTTATAAATTATGTTTTTAATTTGGTATTGCACAGTACATTTTTCTTAATCTTGGTTATGTTTATAAAACTATCATTTCCCCTACCTTTTTGATTGCTACTTACTAAGCTAGTTATAACTCACCACTTACTTCCTATCTTTCATATTTAGCGGCCGGTAGCAGCGAGTAGTAGAAGATATCAAGTTGTAGTTTTTAAGAAAGTCGTAAGTTATAGGGTTATCGAATAAAAAGTCCTCTGGAGACTTTAGTAATAATTACGTTAATTTAGAGACTTTATTAATTTTAATTCATTTGGGAAAACTATTTATTTGGATCCATTGTTAATTGTGGAATTTGAGGATTTTGGAGTAGTGCTCTGATTAAACTCTTGAGTATCATAGTTTTTCTTATGTTTTGGTTGGATTATGAGTTTGGATTATTATATTTAAAAGATGGAATAGATATTTCCTTTGTGTTTCTTGGTTGGGAAGATTGCTTGAAAGTAGGGTGGATAGTCCCATTTTTCAACTGGAACTCTATCCGTTTGGACTTTCGGGTCAGGGCGTTACAAACTCCTAAGGGAAAATGACAAAAAAAAAAATTTACTACATAACACAAAAAAGTGTCTTAAGGGTTTAAATATCGAAAAATTAAGGACTAAAAATATTAAAAATATATTATATTGAAATACACGTATCATACTATTTGCTAAGACTGAGAGATGGCAATTGAATCCTACAGCTCTGCATCTTCTGAAAACGTTGCAAAATAGCTTCGTTCTCAATAGTTTTCAAAAATTTCTCTCTCGATGTATACTACCATACAATCATTCATTCAGCCTTGATATCTTATTACGCAAGTCAGTCTTGATAATCTTCATTGCAGAGAACATTCTCTCAACGTTGCAGTTGCAATTGGTAAGACCAATGCCAACTCAATAAGAAATAAACTAATGGATATAGAGTATGTTTTCTTGTTTCAACAATCTTCACAGCAAGGCCTCCAATATCTTGAAGCCCAGAAAAAGCATCATTATTCTCATATCATAAATGTATGTGTGAAGTTGATCTCTAAGTATCATATGATCAACTGCTAAGAAATCTTTCGGATAACGCTCAATAAGATGAAGTAACTTAACATGATTAAATGTTGAGAATGAGTTATTTGGATCAAGACATGCTGTGAAAAGAAGTAACTATGTACTTGCTTTTGTGAAACGATGATCCATCTCCGGATCGATCAAGTCAATAATTTGGCGAAAAACTTTCACACGAAAATGATGCAAATAAGTAATTTTTTGCCCTTCAGTTCTATGCCGAGGCCAACCGCAAGTTGGAATAATGTCTTCCACATTAGTCACAGTGATAAAATTATTCACACAATTTTTTGACTTCTTCCAAAAAAGCATCCCATTCCATCTCCCTCAAATTTTGCAACCAACGCTTCACAACTCCAACCAAAGTCATAGTGTTAACAATGTCTTGATCCTTTCACTGTTAGGCCTATGACAATTCATTCGTAATTCTCATTATATTCCTCAACAAATGTATAATGAATACAAAGTCGAAGATTTGCATCTTTTCCATCATACTCAGAGCCTTGGATCTTTGTTCTGAGCAAGTGTCATCCTCGTTTACATTTTCAAACACATCCAACACTGCTGACCACATAGTGAAGAGATGGATTATTGTAGTGTGATATGAACCCCAACGAGTATCACCTAGTCGTATGAGACTGGTTTCTTGATTTTTGTCCCTTCCACTAGAAATGTATCCCCTATCCAACCGCTCCACTATCTTCTCATGATGACTTTACCAAAGAATATATTTCCTTTTACAAGAAGATCCAACTATAATCACAATCAAAGAAGTGTAATTAAAAAAATTTAAAACTACTTGAGCGTCATTCTTTGCAATAGCCACAATAACCAATTAAATTTGGTGAGCAAAACAATAGATATAGATAGCAGAAGGATTGTCCCTTAAAATGAGTGACTTCAACTATTGAACTCGCCTCGCATGTTCGATGCCCCATCATACCCTTAACCTCTCAATCTAGATATTGATAACCCTTATTTTGCAAACAACTTGTCTATAGCATTTTTCAAAGATTGGGAGAAAGTGTTAGTAATATGTTCTATACCAAGAAACCTTTCTATCACCTGTCCACAGTTGTTCACATATCTCAAAACCACTGTCATTTGCTCATTCACTGAATATCTCGAGACTCATCAACCATAAGGGAAAAATATCTGTCCCCAATATCTTTAATGATGGCAAGTGTGGTCTCCGTTACAACAGCATTCACCAATTCCTTCTGAGTTTTTTGAGAAGTCATTTGGTTGTTTCCCAGAACATTAAGATGAGTTGCCTTAGCAACCTTTTCATTACGTAAGTTGTACCATTCTAAAAGCTCAAGAAAATCCCTTTGGCAATAAAAGCACATAAAACTTCGAGGGTTTTCAATAAAAACATGCAATTTTCAAATATCACCTCGGTCCTTTTAGAAAATCTAGCATAATCACCCTGCTTACCTAGATCCCCAAACAAATATGCTCTGACTTAACACCTGAATTTGCTTCGAGAAAATTCATATAGATTGTTGAAAGCAAGAAAACCCATTCTTTTTCCTCTTGTTGGCGTAAAAGTGTGGTGTATAAAAATTAAAACCAATATGTGAATCTATATATAGACTCACACTAGTAATAGACTCCCTTTTGAACTCTAAAACTTTTAGTTTAAAAAAAAAAAATCATAAAATCTTTAAAATTTTAAAAAGGTTTGACTAGGTCAAAAACTAAAATAAAAATAAAAATCAAATATTTTAAATGACTTAAACTCAAATTTCAAATTTAAAAAAAAAACATTTCAAATATTAAATAAAAAATTTAAATAATTTTAAAATAGATCTCGAGTGTTACAACTATAACTCTTCAATTCCATAAATGAAGTACTTACTTTTGTTGCCAGAAAGGATGTGCCTTATGCTCAATAAGTCCCGTTGAATTTGTTGGGATCTGCAAAAAGAAAAACAGAACACGTAAATGAGAAAAAGAAACAAGTACTATGTTTCTATTATTCTTGAAAGACAATAAGAGCAAAACTAGCATATTCGAAAAAATAATTTCCTAGTACTTTGTTTCAGCTCCCCAAGCTCATTCAAATTACAAGGATCCAAAGTTGATAGTTCTATTCAAATAATTTTCCACCCTTGCTATAGCTATCTTTTAATTTGATAGTTCTATTGAACACGAGCTTCTCAGGAGTGGAATCTCTACCAACAACAAAAGAACCTGGAATTGCAAGGAGAAAATACATACTTGGCTTAGAAAACAAAAAGCAAACTGTAAAGCAAAACGTGACTCAAACAGAAGAAATACGGCGCAAGGTCTCAAAATGCAAAAGAGTGGAGACACAGAAAAAGCTACATGCATAAATCCCAATGAATGAGAAAATGCCAACTTCGTAAATGATAATGGAAAACGAATTGGAATAAAAAACCCAATTTTAACATCTCCACGCCAGCCCAAGAAGATCCATTAAAGAATTAGTGTTTTTATCCAGTTATGTTAGGTAGCATAATTCAATCCCTTACGGACAAAGCGCACAATTCAATCTCTCGCAAAATTGCTGCTTGTATGTTTGACCAACTTTATCTGTTTATGCTTTATCTAATTATTTGACAAAAGATTCAATTAAAAAAGCCCTAAATCCTAATCACAAATCACAATCCTAATCACAAATTAGGGATTCACAATCAACAATTGCTTAATGATCAAAATTCAAATCACATATTCATCACAATCAATTTCAAAAAACACAATTAAAATCTTCATCACAGATTCATTATTCATGGAGGTTGAGCGGGGAGAAAGACTAAGGAGAAAGAGATACCTGGAGGCTGGATGAGTATGGAGCACCAAAGGACGCGACAGTCGATGGTGGGGCTGTCAGGCGCCACTCTGCGGTGGCCAATGGGCAATCTAGCATAGAGGAGCTGACAGGAGAGGGAAGAGCTGGGAGAAAGAAACAGAGAGGTAAAAGAGGGGGGATCGTGCGTGCAAGAGGAGAGGGATGAGAGAGATCAAAAAAAAAATTAAGTTGAGGGTGAAACGATGCCGTTTCAACCTCTATTAATTTTCTAAAAAAAAAAAAGTTGGGCTGCTTAACGGGCTGGGCTTGGCTTCTTGGGCCTAGGGGACGGGCTGAGGCATCTGGGCAAGCAAGGGGTGGGCTGAGTTTTCAGTGGGCCTAGTAAAAAAAAAAATGGGTGTAAAAATTTTTGGGGGAAAGCTAATAGGGGCGGTGGCCCCTATTCGCCTCCCTTTGCCTCCGCCTATGGTAGACACCATAATTTGGTCGAGTTAAACCCTAGCATAGTTAATTAACCCTAGGAGACAAACTCTAGTTAGCAACTAGTATAAATAGGAGGCCATTGTGAAGGTTTTCTCCACACCATTCAGTTGGCCATCCTTAGAGAAAGAGAGAGTGAGAGAGAGCTAAAGAAAGAAGGAGAGAAAGAGGTGAAGTTGCCGAAATTCCCTAAGAAGAAGAAAAGGAGAAATTTTTGGAAGAAAAGTGGTAAAGGTTGAGGTTTTCTTGAGCTTTGTTATCCTAGAAGTTATTATCTTGATATTGATACAAACAGCAAGCTCTATATAGGTTTTGTAATTCAAAAAGCTCATCAAAAGATCAAGAAAGTTCAAAAGAGGTAAGCGTAGTTTTCTATGTTAATGACATTGTTGGCATTTTGATAATTGAGGCTAGAAATATGCTAGTTAGTGATATGGAACCTTTGATTATGCTTAAATGAACTAAACATGAAGTTAGAATGATTAGATGCAAGAAAATGTTGAAAAATAGAGATTATTGTTAAACTTAGGTCATAAAGCCCATTGGATGAGTTTTGACATGAATCTTGTGTAAATAAATTACATGGCATGATTTTTGAATGTTTTAAAAGTATTAGAAACATATAGGATGGGTTTCATGCAAAGGTTTACGTGTAAAATTAAAGAATTAGCTAAGTAGATGAAAACTAGCTTAGATTTGCACAATTTGTGATAACAGCATCTTCAGGGGTATCTCGTACATAGCAAATGACCTCTCCTTGATCTCAAATTTTTAGAGTTAATACTGAACAGTACTGGGAACCCACAGTTAAAAATTCGAATCATTTCGAGCTAGGTTGAAAACGTTATGATTAATTAAAATTCACTGTTAAAACTATATTTTTCACTAAAAGGAGCCATTTTTGTAGTCACACGGTTTGGGCTTGATTTCTATCACTTGGATTGATTTTAATGGGCTTAAATACTTATGTTATTTGCTAGGATATGGGCTTGTAAGTGGAGCCCAAGGCTAGGTCCCTATTGGACCCAAAATGCCTAACTTAGTGGCCATGTGAAATAGGCCTCTTTTCTATTGTGTGGGCTGACCCAAGTGATATTTCAAAGCTACTGATATTCTTGCCAGCAAGCCCAAGTCTAAGTCCTCATTGGACTTGAGACATTTAAATTAGATAACATGTAACATTGGACTTGTTTAAATTAAAATAGTAAAAGTCTTAAACTACATTTCTTAATTGCTTTCTGATTTAAAATAAGTAATTAAAGATATTAGTTTGGCTAAGTAAAAGTTTAATAGTATTTATTTTGAAAATAAATACAAGACATGGATGTGATAAAGTATTAGGTTTTCTTGAAAATGCAATGCAAGACATGAATATGAAGAAAAATACTAAGTCTTTAAAACAAAATACAAGATATGTGAGGTAATTAAAATTATCGTGTGAAATGATTACATGTGAAATTATAAGCGAGAGAAAGAAACTTCATTACACATGATTAATGGTAAAGGGCATACTTTTAATGAAAGTATGCATCAATGATGTTATGGATATGGCATTTGCATCAATGAGATAATGGATATGACATTTGCAAAATGGCATCTGCATCAATAGAAATTTTTACAATTAATAGGTGATGGTATCTATCACTAGAGAGTACAACCAGCACTACAAGGTAGTGGATGGCCCCAGGGTAAAAGACAAAGGGGCCTTTACCCATTGTCATAGGGCAACGGATTGCCTAGGACTGTCCTAAAGTGCAAGGGAGATTGGACACACAACCCTGTCACTGAGGGTGAAACAGTGGACATCAAGAGCAAAGGTTTTTACATACATAAACATGGCATTCATATTTCATATGAGTATACTGGTATTGTTTTTGAAACCATAATTGTTTATTGAATATATAAGTATTGTTTATACTACTGTTGTCATCACATGCCCCCTATCCCCCTTACTGAGTCCTTAAGCCTCACCCTGTTTCTTTGTCTATATTATTGTTCACTGCTAAGACAGATCATGCCAATATTCGAGTCTTTCCTCACCTATAAGCTTCTTACCCATGTATTGGTTATCCATGTCTGAGTCTTAGTCTCGGACGGCTTGGACGTTATCGTGGACCATCAACCCTACCTGATTTCGAAGAATCTGCCATCAGAATTTTCATATGAAAATGGCCCCTAGGTGAGAACTACTCCAACATAAACTAGGTAGACCTTACCCTATCGGACAATGAAGACTCATCTTAAATAGATGCTTTTATGTTTTTCTTTTACTTCGTGTTCGCTTGCTTTTATATAAGTTTGAACAATAAGGTTAGAGATTCTAATATAGGCTTATCTATTTTAGCCTAGATTTTTTAAGGACCTAGAGTCCTCCCTAATCCCTAACCCTTATGGATATGTTGTTTCCCTTCCTTTCAATGTGCTGTTTTTCTTGTTTACAAGTGAAATGTGTCTTGTTTTTTAAATATATCAATGTTCTTAATTTAACTTGACTTCCATTTTCACCATTTTGTCTTTTGAGTTATGTTTACAAGTCTTTCATTGAATTTCCTTATTACATAGTAATCTTTATACACCCTAAGGAAAATACTATAATCTTAAGACCTGTAAGATAAGGATGTGTCATAATCTCGCCTTTTATGCATCTTTGTTACTACAAAGAGAGCTTAGAGACTAATACAAGCACGAGGGACATGACACACAACCAACAAGGATGACTTCTTCATCGACAAAGGAAGACTTTTGCATCAGCCAACAGCTGATAGGACGCACGTGGAGGCCCACACACGCATGTAGATCTCACGCGCCCATCCTTTCTCCTCCATTTCAAGCAGCAGGTGGGCTTCTTCGGTGAGTACATGCCAGGTGGTTGGCTTTTGGACCTCCAGGCGCTCCTTTACATCTCCTACGATGACCGGCTGGCCAACGCATGGGGCATGGGCATGGGCATGGATCTCACATGCCCACCCATTTTGTATCTTGGTATGCTCCTTTCCTCCCGCCGCTGATCCTGTCACCCTCCTATGTCATCAACTTTCCATTTTTGCTGGTTCTATTAGCTTGTCTCCCTTTGTAGGTTATCTGCCCTTTATGGGTCATTTTTCATCCGTTCGGATTTGTAAGGTAGTAGGCCCCTTAACTAGTTAGTCCGTCGCCTTTACAGAGGTCTAACTAGCCTCTTAAACCTCTTTAATTTTAATGAATATGTGAGTTGTTATGACAAAAAAAAATTGTGAAAATAGGATGTCACTCTCCATAGTTTTCTATTGTTTCGGTTTTGCGTAAATGTGTTTTGCTAATGTTGAGAAATATTTTCCTCTGCCATTGATGGTGTCAAAATTTTGGGCGGGCTTATAATTTAATATTTTGATAGCTTAACAAGTTGACAACTACACTATACGTCACGTAGGGATTGCCAGTTCAACTGTACGCGTAGACATGTATAAGCTGTGGAAAAAAATTTAAATGACATATACATTGAGATTTCCTCGAAAGGTGATTGTTACTATCATATTTCTTTTTTCTAAATAAACATGTCATTAACAAAGGGCAGACAATTCATAGTGGAAACCAAGGATTATCGCTCGAGATGATGTTTACAAGAATACGAGAAAGAGTAATATTCCCCTCTAAATTAGCCGAGGATGCCCATTGGATACCAGAATGTGCAAGCTCATTAGCTTCTCTTTTGACATGAGAAAACTCTAAGAACTCTTTGTCTTGAGCTAATCTATGAACATTAGCGACCTAAGTTGAAATCTCCCAGTCCACTCCATTCCCGCGATTGTTGATGGCGTCCATGACAAGAAAAGAATCTCCTTCCAGGATAATACGATTCTATGGTAAAAGGAAAGCCTTATGGGTAGCAAACAGGGCTGCCCTCGCGTCTCTCACAAGAGAGCCGCTTGGAGGAAGCCTCTTTGTTCGAACAAATAGGATATAACCTTCTGTGTCTCTACAGATTGCCGCTGCAAAGGAGAAGGACTTATGAATTGCCACATCAATGTTTATCTTCTAATAGTTCCTTGGGGAGGATGCTAGACCGGTAGAGGTTTAGCCAGCTTTTCCTTCCAAACAAATACAAGCTCCAGGTAACTAGATCAAATGGATTGGATAAGCATCAGAACATTCAGCTCACCCCCCTTTGTGAATTAACTGGTTTTTGAAAAACCCAATGGAGTCCATTAGAATGGCGACAAATCTAGTAAAATTCACTTGTTGTTCTAGAGGGAGTTTCAGCAGCTACGATTGTTTTAGGATTAATCTAACACATTCCGCAATGCTTTGGGGTGAGATATTGTGGGTAAAAAGCAGCCAAAGGGCTTCCTTCCACGCAATTTGAGCCACATGACATTCAAAGAAAATATAGGCCAGAGTTTCACTCTCTTGGAGACAGAACACACAGTAATTTTCCTCATTAGGCCTATTAATAAAACGCCCCACATTAGCATGCATACAAGGAATATTGTTTCAGGCAATTTTCCAACTCAGCAATTTGAGGCAGTCCTGCATTGGTACGCCCTATAATTTTTTCCATTCATCCTCTATGGACAAATTTCAGGGAGAAAGCACCTTGTCGATCAAATGTCCATATGAGTTGATACTCATGGTTAGCCCTTGGTACATGAAGGTTCAAAATTACCTCGGCATCATCAGTGCAAAACAGATGATGAATTAAGGACGAATTCCATGATCTCGAGAAAGGCAGACTAAGGGAGTCCACATTGGTCTCCTCATCTAAGACAATGGAATCCAATTTAGGAGCAGGAGGGTGGGGGGAGGGATATGGAAACCAAGGTTCCCTCCAGACCTGCACGTCATTTCCAACCTCAACCTGGTAGCATGATGTGCCTTATAGAATGTGTGCCACTCATGTAATCCCGCGCCAAAACCAAGAAGCTCCGGCCATAGCTTGAGCATCCCAAACAAACTTAGTCTTCATGTACTGGGCTCGAATAATCTTCATCCATAAGTTCTCAAGATCATTTTGGATTTGCCAACCTATCTTTGCAATAAAAGCTTTATTGTGGTCTTCCATGAGTTTGAGTCTCAAGCCTCCATCTCTTTTTGGTTTGCATATTGACACCCATGATTTAAGGCATAAGTGATGTTGGTTGTCATCTGAGAAGCCCCACCAATATCTCATCATCATAGAGTCCAACCGCGAACAAATAGATTTCGAGAGAAGATACTTAGCCATGCAACTTCAGGCCCATTTACCGCGGGTCTCCCTACTATCATTGGGCATTCATGCCCACTTATAGGGAGCTTGCCACCTTTTATTGACTTCCAAGTCCGTTGATCGTGGGTTTGCTTGCATCCACCGAGGATCTTGCATTTTCATTTATGAGTTACTACCCTTAGGCTTGTTCCTAGCCCTTCGAGTCTTTTACGTGGTAAGTTCTCAATTGTAATTTTTATGTTTTTAATATAATATGTATTGTTCTAATAAAAAAAAAAGACTTAATTGCACTGAGGGTCCCTGTAGTATTGAGTTATAACAAAATAATCCTTGAGGTATCACTTTCTACAAATCAATCCTTGTGGTGATGACAATAGGTAAAATGTGGTCCCTCCATCTATAGGCTGTCAATCCACCAACATAGGAGGCTGACGTGACAAATTTTTTATACTTCAACACGAATAGCAATCGGACACGCATATTCGTATCCATGCGGCGCCACGTGATTTCCCCCATCTTTTACAAGCCCACCTCAGCAGCCCTATCAGCACTTAAAAAAACAAAAAAGATCCACGTTCAATGTCATCCTGTTGCACCGAACCCCACCTTCCCGACCCTTCACCCAAAAATTCCCAAATCATTTTTAACCTAGACAGAGCATATATGTGATTCAGTGCAACCCAAATCATTTCTAACCATTTCAAATCGTCAGCGTCTCAGTGCATCCCATTTATTGAGTAGTTCATATTGGTACCGAGCATTCCAGGAAGGTTTCTCCTTTATTTTTAGCGGTGGACTTGGGAGGTTGACTTTGATTCCCAGAGGAAGAGACACTCGCCTCCCCTGAAGCTGTAGAGGAATTATCTAAGTCGACCGGCATGAATACTACAAAATTTTAGCTAGGGCTCTCTTTTCAAACTAACTTAACCCCTAGACAACGACAAAATCAAAAAACTCTCAGGGCATTTTATCTCAGATTTCAATAGAAGCTTAAGGTAGATAACGTTTTAGGTTTCCATCTTTGCTCTCTCTGCTCTCTCGCTTTCTTTTTTTCCTTTACTCACCTACCAGTTCTAACGGGCCTCTAACCAAAATTCACAATGCCCAAAGGAACCTCAATGATTAAACCCAAAGACTGAAAAACAAAGCTTTTCTCTCAGCTCAGAAAAATTAACTTAAACAAAGACGACACAGACCATCACCGGAAAATTGATCTCTGGTAGATAAACTCTCACCCGACGTTGAACTGAGACGTCGACGACGTTGCACTGGGACGTTGCACAAGGGACTTTGGAGTTCGATCTAGGTTAGAAATGATTTGGGAATTTTTGGTGAAGTATTGGGAAGGGGGTGAGGTGCTACAGGATTTTTTTTGTAATTGAGGATCTATTCTTTTTAAGTGCTGACAGGGCTGCTGAGTTGGGCTTATAAAAGATTGAGGAAATCACATGTGGCACCGCGTGGATCTAAGGATAAGGGTCTAATTGCTATTCGTGTTGACGTGCAAAAAAGTTGACACCTCATACCTCTTCTATTAGTGGATTGATATCTTATG
This sequence comes from Morella rubra, assembly GCA_003952965.2. Lineage (NCBI taxonomy): Eukaryota > Viridiplantae > Streptophyta > Magnoliopsida > Fagales > Myricaceae > Morella > Morella rubra. Next base: position 15,488,751 of record CM025856.1, on the reverse strand, counting down.
GATGGAGGGACCACATTTTACCTATTGTCGTCACCCGTGACTGATTTGTAGAAAGTGATACTCCAAGGACTATTTTGTCACTACTCAATATCACAGAAAACTCTGGTGCAATTAAGCTTAAAAAAAATACAAAAACAAAAAAATAAAAAGCAAATCTTTCTTTCAATCTTCGAAGTTCTAAGAGGCAGGAAGGGAAGGTGATCAATGAGCTTCAAAAACAAAACTTTGCAATTGGTTTGATTCTGCTTTGGTCTTTAAATTGCTAATCTTTCTTTTATTTTTTGTTTATTTGGTCAACTTTGTTTATGTTTGGATGCTGTCGAAAAAAAAAAAAGTTGTCAAGGAAAATAAAATTTAATTTGCAAGATGTATAATAATGGCTTGTTCTTCCCAGTTAACGGTGATGGTAGCTGTCTTGGGTGGCCATTAACCCGTGGTCTTGCCGCCCCAAAATTGATTTGGCACCCCACCGACAGCATCAGTGTCAAGGTCAGGGTCAGTGTCAGCCGGCACAAACTTTAATATAACTCTTGGCGGCACCCCTTTTAAGCGAGGGGGTGGGATGAAAACCTGGTTTTGCTTGTCAAGTTACGCAAGATGGCAGTAGGAGTGGCTGAAACCAAGCCTAGAATGATGATTCAATTCCAAACCAGGACTATATAGGATCAAAAACATTGAGTTGCAACTCCAAGCATAGAGGAAAAGCTCTCCGTACTTCCTCGTGAAGTTATCTCTTTAGGGTTTCATCCCCTTGGCTTCTGTCCTGCCTCCTCCTCCTCTCATGCAGCTACTTGTATCAGTCTGCTTGTCTTCTCACGTGGTTTTCTTTTTGGCACTACTATATGGATTCTAGCTCACTCGATATCGATGTTTTGGCCTCCAAAATTCGTGACCTTGACTAGGAGGAGTTCCATACCATTCTCATGCCTGCTGCTTAGGGTGAGGATGGGGAGATGGGTCCTGCTCTCGTTGGAAAAATTATTTCACCTCGGCTATTCTCCGCTAGTGTGGTTCAAGCCTCTCTTAGAGCTGCCTGGAGTCTTATTAAGGGTTTCACGTTTTCTAAACTTAAACCTAATACATTTCTTTTCCAATTTCTAAAAGAAGATGATAAGGCTCTTATACTGGATACTACTCCATGGAATATTAGATGCCATTTAATGGTGCTTATCCCTTGGAATCATGAGCTTACGGTCCCTGAGATGGAGTTTTTTCATGTGTCTATGTGGGTGCAAGTCCACGGGCTGCCATGGAATAGAGTGGACAAATGCACTGCCAAATTTATTGGGTTTAAGCTGGGACGTCTTCTAGAGATTAACAAGAACGAGTACTGAGATGCTTCAAAGATGAGCTTTTTACGTCTCAGGGTAGAACTGGATATCTGAAAGCCTCTAGTGGGAGGTTTCCCTATTCCCCAAAAATCATTTTCTCCATTATGGATCCAGTTTCATTACGAGAAGTTGACGGATTTCTGTTATTCTTGTGGTATGATTGGTCATTTCCAAAAATTTTGTAGAGCTGAGGCTAGTTCAAAGGCTACTACTGGGCTTAGTCCTTTAATGCATGCGGATCCAGCCTCTTTACGTAGAGCCATTATTATTCGGGACATTCCCTGCAGGAGTCCTCCCATGCTCACTCCTGCATCTAGGACTATTATAACTAGTGTTGTTTCAGAGCAGCTCCTTCCCTTAGCCGAACCATTGCTCTCTATCAGTGATTCAGGTAGCTCTCCTGGGGTTCTAAAGTTGGCAGGATGCTCTTCTGTTTGTTCAGATGTGAGCCTATGTTACCGGTCTCCGATCTCGGCTAGCAGTGGGCGGAGGGTTAAGGATGCGGGTCAAGAGGAGGATGGTCTTTATCCTCCGGGTTTTTCAACCCCTCTTACCAAGCCAGATGGTACAGGTTTACAGGCGGACCAGCAGGCTATCTCTACTTTGCAAATCTCTCCCCAACAAGGTGACTGCAATCTTTTCGTTCCTCTGGAACCTCCAAAACAGTTCCTATTTTCATGCAAGATTTGATATCAGCGCAGCCTCTTGCATCTCATGCTGGAAATGTCTCTGATGCCCCTACTCCTCTTAATGTGGATGTAGTTTTTTCAAGCAAATTCTCAGAGCCATTGGAATTAAAAAAGAAGAAAAAAAATGCCCATGAAATCATTTGGCCATTCAGTGGGGTCTTCTCTCACTTCGAGATTCGGGTGGGCCAGCGGTAATGCTTTTGGGCCTTTTGAGGGCTTGGGTCAACGCTTTAGGCTGCAAATCTGGCCTCTTCTCTCAAGCCGACATCTGTGCCTGATCCACCAAGTAATTGCTCTCCTATTATTTATTCTCAAGCACGTGGGGCAAATAAAGAAAAACGGAAGTTGGTGAATGAATGGGAGGACAATCCCTGCCTAAAAAAAGTGTTGTCTCCCGTGGACTTTTCAATCACAAATGATATGGTAATGCCTCCTACTCCAGCTTTTGACCCTTCCGTTGATGAAGATGACGTAGTTCTGGCCGACCTAATAGTGCAAAAGAAGCGGTTGAATGTAAAAAAGCACAAAGCTCTCACTAAAATGCAAAACGAGTTCTGGTACTCCTTCGTTCGGCCGAAGCAGATCTGAACGCCAATCCTGTTGACTCCAAATAGGCTGAGGTTGAGGCTGCGGACCTTTCCGCGCCTAGCCTAACGCCATGATAGGCGTTTATTAGAACTGCCATGGATTGCATAGAGCCACGGCAGTTTGATCAATCTGGGGAATTATTCGTTCCCATTCTCCAAATTTTTTGTGCTTGGCTGAGACTAAGACAGCCAATGTGGAACCTTTGTTGCATCGTTTAGGCTTCTATCACTTTGTGTATCAGCCCCCTATTGGTAGCAAAGCGGGTCTTGTTTTTACTTGGCGTCAAGGCTTGGATGTGGAAGTGATTTCTATTAATGATAATTCTATTAGTTTGCTAGTTTATTCTAATCCCTCTCATTCCCCTTGGTTATTGACTATGGTATACGGCCCTACGTTTTGGCACCAAAAAACTGGTTTTTGGACTTCTTTACATTCGGCTGCTACAGCTTTTGGTGGCCCTTGGCTGTACCTTGGGGATTTTAATTGTTTGGCTACAAGTTTGGAAAAAAAGGGAGGTGCTCCCTTTGCTTCTTCCTCTCAAAACCCGCTTCAGCATCTCATGGATACTTTTGGCCTCATTAACCTTGGTTTTAAAGGTCAAACCTTTACTTGGTCCAATAATCGGGAAGGTCGGGCAAATATCAAAGAGCGGTTGGACAGCGTTATTGCCAACGTGGATTGGCAATCTTTATTTCTCAGGTGTCGAGTAACCCATCTCTTGCGGGCTTCTTCGGATCATGCTCCTCTCCTCATTGAATAAGACGGGGAAGTTTTCTCTTACACGAAACCTTTCTGGTTTGAGTCTTTTTGGACTAAAGATTATATGTGTGGTCGGGTTATTTCAGAGTCTTGGGCTTCTACTTGGCCAAGCTCTTCTACTTTTATCTTGTGCTCTAAAGTCAAAGCTGTCAGGCAGGCTTTGAAATGTTGAAACAAATCCCACTTTGGGCTTTTAAAGGAGCGGATCAAAGCGCGTTCAGCCCAGATCCAATCAGTTCAAGCACTCCCTCCTTCATCTAAGAATCTTGCCCTTGAACGCATGTGGGCCACAACTTTACGAGAAGAAGAGAAGTCTAAAGAGGAGTTATGGCAAGCCAAATCACGCAATACGTGGCTGACTACTAGAAACCTTAATACAAAATTTTTTCATCTCTCTACGGTGATTCATAGATGGCGAAATGCAATTAAGTTTATCAAAGATGGAAATGGGAGCTGGCTTACTTCGCACACTGCGGTTGGTGAGCATATTGTTGACTATTTTCAGTCTTTGTTCTCTTCTTCTCATCCTCTAATTCCAGATGACCTAGAGGGCTTGATTACTCCATAGATTTCTCTGGTAGAAAACAATGCTCTCTGTTCTATACAGGATCTAGAAGAAATTCGTGCTACGATGTGGAGTATCGGGTCTCTTAAAAGCCCAAAACCTGATGGGATGACTGGTCTTTTCTATAAAGAATATTGGGACATTGTAAGGGTTGATGTCATTGTGATGGTGCAGGATTTCTTTCAACGTGGGTATATGTTATCTGCTCTTAACCTCCTAAAAATGATCATCCTACTGAAATAAGTCATTATTGACCTATTAGTTTGTGCAATGTTGCTTATAAGATCATTTCTAAGATTTTGGCTAACCAGTTGAAGCTTCTCTTACCACGAATTATTTTGCCATTGCAATCTGCTTTTGTTCACGGTAGGGTGATTCAGGAAAATTCTATTCTTACCCATGAAGTATTTCATATGCTTCGGAGTAAGCGTAAAGGCCGGCAATATATGGTGATTCGTGCAGATATTGAGAAAGCATATGATAGAATGGAGTGGCCTCTTATTGTCCGAGCACTTCAATGTTATGGTTTTCATGATTCTTTTGTTAATTGGATCTATCAGTGCCTTTCATCGATGTCGTATTCGATCCTTTTGAATGGGTCACCGTTTGGGTTTTCCAAACCTTCTCGTGGCCCACGCTAAGGCAACCCTATTTCTCCTTTGCTTTTCATCCTGGGCTCAGAGGTGTTTTCCCGTATGCTTTTATAAGTGGAATCTCAAGGCCACTTGAATGGTATTCGTATTGGACGGGGAGTCCCTGCTATTTCTCATCTCCTTTATGCTGATGACCTTCTGATTTTTTGTAGAGCAGATACTGATGAAGCTCATGCTATTTCGGAGTGTTTAGCGCTGTATGGAAGCTGGTCTAGCCAAAGGTTAAATAATAGAAAATCCTCTATTATGTTTAGTCGAAGCACCCACTCTAGAAATGCACAAGCTATTTGTGAAATTCTTCATCTTCCTCGTAAGGACCATATCGAGAAGCATCTGGGGCTTCCGGTTGCCATTGGCCATAATAAGACTCTCCAATTTAAAGTTATTTGTGAACAGGTGAAAAGTAGGTTGGAGAGTTCGCAAATGAGATCCCTTTCTCAAGCAGGCAAATTGGTGCTCATTCGGTCTGTGGCTTCAACGCTCCCTGCGTACGCCATGAATCAATTTTTGTTGCCCAAAAGTTTATGTCATCGTCTTGATTCTATGATGATGCGGTTCTGGTGGGGTTTTCGGGATGATAGGCAACGCCACTTATCTCTTAAGTCTTGGGCATCTATTTGCCAACCAAGGCTATTGGTGGTCTTGGTATCAAGCTAATGTGGGACTAGAATCGAGCTCATCTCACGAAACTGGCGTGGATTATCCAATATGCTCCTCACAAATTATGGGTCCAAGTAATACGCGCTAAGTATATGCATTCCACTTTCGTTTGGGATGTTAAGCCCAAACCTAGTTCATCTTGGTTTTGGAAAGGCATTTCTCGGGTAGCTTCTATTCTTAAAGCTGGGACAGGAGTTTTTATTGGGTCAAGATCTTCAACAAACCTTTGGTTGGATCCTTGGATTTTATCTCCTCAACCTCACCCACCTAGGCCACAGCTGGGGCTTTCTACTCGAAATCTAGAAGATACGGTGAACAATTTATTCATCCCCTCTTCTTTGATTTGGAATTCGAGTCTAGTTCGTACTCACTTTGAAGAATCAAATGCTGATTGGATCCTAAATTGTAGTACTCCCTCAGGCTCTCTTGAGGACAAAATGCTTTGGACCCCGACTCCTACAGAGGATTTCTCGGTTAAATCCTCTTGTAAATTGCTGCCTTCTCCTGTCACACAAGTAGTTTTACCTCTTCCCTTGGATTGGAAAAAATTATGGAAGGTACCTATGCAAAACCGTCTCAAGTTATTACTCTAGAAAATCGCTTAGAACACTCTTCCTTGCAAAACTAATACGTGCTGGTCTAAGTTGTTTTTTGAAGAGGAATTGTCCTGTTCTTTATGCCATAATGCGCCTGAGACCCTTGTCCACCTATTTTTTGATTGCCCACATCCTTGCATGGCTTGGATGGAATCACCTTGGACGTTGAATATCCAAGAGTTGCTGCCTGGCTCCATAGGTGAATGGATATATTTGATTCTCAATGCAAGGGCGTTACTGCACCTCCCATTGGTGGACCAATAGCCCTTTATTCTTTTTTCGGCTATTCTATTCAACTCCCTTTGGTTTTCTAGAGATCAAGTTGTGCATCATGGTATTCAGCCGAACCCGAGTTCTTTTATAGAGAAGGTCTGAGGTTTATATTTTGAACACAAGCTGGCTTAGGCTGAAGTCAGGAGACCTGATCCGTTACCCTTGTGGCGTTCCCCCCCTGCAAACTTCTGGAAAATAAATTTTGATGTTGCGGTTCGCCACTCTTGTTCGCTTGCTGCGGTAGTGTGTAGAGATGCAGCTGGTCATATGCTCTTTGCTTGGACAAAGAGCCTACCTCCTAGCGGCCCCCTTGTGGGTGAGGCTAGAGCGGCATTATTTGTTGTTCAGGAGACATCTTTCTTGCAACAGGATGGTGTGATTTTTGAAAGGGATTCCAAGAATGTGATTGATGCTATTACTGATGGTGGCTCTTCTTCTGACTGGAGGATTCGTTCGTTTATTGTTGATATTCGCTTTTTGAGTAGTTCTCATAGATTTTGGTCTTTTAATCATGTCAAGCGAAATGCTAATTCGGTTGCCCATAATCTTGCTAGATGGGCATTGGCTGAAAACATTGTGGGAAATATCCCCTCCTCTATAATTCCTGTTGAAATTCTCACCAGTAACAACCCAAGGTTTCCTCCTTGAGATTCAAGGGTGTCTAATAAGATCTTTATTTAAAAAAAAAAAAAGGAGTATATGGGATCAAGGAAGAACCAAATAAAATGCAAGTTTTCTATGACCATTGCCGATAATCAAATCGAAATACACCATATCTTACTGCAAACTTTACAAGACGACCTACCCCATGACACTGGTGTAGATGGGGGCAGGCGGCACCCGTGCTATATATATGCCAATGACTTTACACATGATCGAGTAGATCATAAGTGGGTGTGTGAACAAATTCAACATATTGGTTATAGCTAGCGACTAAGATCATACATATATATATATATATATATATATTAAAGTATTAAACCATCTAAGCTCACCTATGCTTCTGCAGATCAGTGGTATCTTCTAAAGCTCATATGTCATGCCCACTTTTAGCATGCGCTTGTGAGGAATATCAAAAACATTTTCAGTCTGTCTCAGATTTCTCTTCAAGAAATTGTATCCATAATTTATCAGAAGTCTTTTTCCTATACCAGCTCCTTTGCCTGCAACCACTTCGTTTTCACCAATCAAGTGAACAACCCCATTACGCCACGCTTCATCCAAAGCCTCGACCTCTCTCTCCACCTCCTCTTGCAGCTTCCCTTCATCAGCATGATTCACATCCGTGTCTTCGTTAACCAACCCAGCATCAAACTCATCATGACCGTTATGAGCTTCTACAGTACTATTTATAACTTTACTTTGGGAGAACCAAATATCATCTATAACGAACTCCTTCAATTTCTCTACCAACATCTTCTCAAAGGGCTCTGGCTCGTAACGCGTGTCTGTGTACCCATATCTCACCACGCATCGGAAAACATTTTGGTCTTTAGGCTTCACACGACGAAAGAGGAAACGCTCTTCCGCCGGAACTTTACCGATGGGTAGCGATTTGATGGTGACGAAAACAAGGACCGAGTGCAGTGCAGGCACGTTTACCACGTAGTGCTTGAAAATTGGTGGGATGCCCTGGACGAGTTCCGAGTAGAACAAGGCCAACCCGGGTAATCGACAAAATTTTGCATCAGCAGCTATCTCCTTGAGCTTCTCTGGAGCAACTTTGTGATCCAGCTCATAAAAGTATTTTCTTCTGTGCACGTCGTTCCAAATATACATTATAGCCATTAGAACTGCGGCAAAGGCCAGGGGAAGATATCCTCCTTGATCAAACTTGTAGAGGACTGAGCTTAAATACAGAAGCTCCACAGTGCCAATGACAAGAACATAGGAGACTATCAAGAGTATGTGAGATTTCCATATCATGATCATGATTAGCACCAAGAAGGCCGACGTGAGAGCCATCACAAACACCACTGCTATTCCTGGAGGCGAAAAACTATATGAATAAATTTTCCTTTCTGGGCAGATAAATAAAAATGAACATTTATTACGTTTAATCTTTGTGCTCAGAGATGAAGACCACATGAAAAGCTATGTGGGGGAAGTTTGTGTATACCGTATGCATGGCCAATCTTCGCGGTGCTCCTGAAACCCAGAGTGACCCCAACACAAGCCAGCATAAGAAGGTAATTGACTTCTGGTATGTAGACTTGTCCTTCATACTTGGCCGATGTATGCACGATTTTCACCCGAGGGAAGCACCCTAGGGAAAGGGACTGTTGGACTATAGAGAAAGTCCCTGAAATCATGGCCTGACTAGCTACTACAGACGCCAATATGGCCACCACAAACATTGGCCAATATAAAGGGTCTGCATCACAAGTAGCCAATTACCTCAATCAGTGATTATATTACACAACATGTTAGCAGAAAACCAAAAATACAAGAAACATGAAGGCGAAAAGCCTCTTTTTTTGTTTAATTACCTGGTATGGACTTGAAGAAAGTATCACTAACAAGATCATTGTGCTTGCGAAGGAAGGCAGCTTGGCCAGTGTATGCCAAAATGAGAGCCGGGTAGGTCACTGAGCACATACTTATTTGTATGGACCGAACAGTGAAGTGACCAACATCAGCAAATAGTGCTTCCGTTCCTGCATTTTTCCAAGTTACACTTTTGATTAACAGATTTTCCAAGGATTCGTAAAAGATATCTCAGTGGAACTGCAAAATCAAATACCGACCTGTTATTGCAAGGACGATGCCACCAAGAGAAACCCAAGCTTCTTTTCCGTTTCTTTGGAAATACTGTACGATGTAACTTGGATTTATGGCTTTGATAACACTTGGGTCAAACTTGATGAAATTGTAAAGGCCAATACCCCCAATTAACGCGAACCAGATACAAATAATTGGGGCAAAACTATAACCCACTTTGTCAGTTCCAAGTCTTTGAACCATGAACAGGAAGATCAGGATAGCAACTGATATCCAAACAATCATATCTGCATCGGCAAAAAAAAAATACAAGTGGTATGAGATGACATGCCAAGAGAAAAGAAGATTATAATCACTTATTATTGTGTTATTTTCCTCACTTCGAGTGCAATTTGTCAACGACCAAATTGTAAAAGAACAAGTTCTACTGGTACTTGAAAGGGGAAAAAACTGTGATGCGTCAAAATATTAGATACCTTCTGTCATCGCAGATGTAGCTCCCCTGATCCCTCCCACAGCCGATAAAACTGTCAATTAAGTTGAAAGGAGCAAAATTATACTATGTCAATTCAAAGTCAAACAAAATAATGGGGATCTAGGAGACAAAACTCTGAACATTATTGTCCTTTTGCATCTTTCCAAGGAACTGGCAGTGACGACAACAGAAGCCTACTAACTCTATACCCGTACCCCATTGGAAAGGTAGACGGTGGATGGTGGACCCTTCCTGTGTTATAATGCAAATAGGGCATTTCCATAGCTGAACCCACTATTTTTTACGTTCTTTTACAGAGTTACACCGCGAATATTCCCTTATTCTTACACTTTTGTTATTGATGCTAATATAACGTTTTCATCGGTCATTTCATAGATTCCAAGGTAGGAGATTATGAAGAACCTGAGATACAAGGAGTGAGAACACCATCCCCAATCACCATAGCAGTTCCAAGCATTGTGGCAAACAAGAGGAAGAACTTGGCGAACTGGCTGTTCTCCAGCTTCGACTTGACCTTTGTTGCTAACCGCTGACGACTTCCTGCTAACTCAAGCTTGAAATTGGAGACCTCCTGGTCCTCAGCTTGCTGATTTGGGATCAAACCAATCTTTGCGTAACGGCATATGAGAGAGTACAACGCAAAAGTCCCCCCTAAAAGGAAGTAACAACACAATTAGAGTACTCTTCATACTCAAACCTCTCGTACAGATAAGAAAGATTAGAAACAGAGCCTGTTATGTCAAATATGTCCCAGTCGGGAACTTAAATCGCCCTTTCATAAAGATAAAGGCTTTTGAAATTCGAACGGAAAAACCACTGAATAATTGGGTAAGCTCCAAATATGTATCGTACCTTCGCCGTTATCATTGGCACGTAAGACGATGAAAACGTACTTAACCAGAGGGATCAAGGTGAGGGTATAGAAGATCAAAGAAAGAACACCCAATATGTCGTCGTTGTGCTTGATGCCATTAGTGAAAGTGCTTGCGTAAACATATAACGGTGAGGTGCCAATATCTCCGTATACAATCCCGATGCTCTGGAATGCTAGATGCAAGATCACCGACAAACCCACAGCCTGAAAAATTTTCGAAGAAGAAAGTTTCAGAAAATCAAATTTAGCTGGTAAATCCTTTCTTTTCTTTTCTTTTTTAATCCCTCGTAGTTGACATGCCGGCAAAACAAATTGAGATGGTAAATCTTTCCTTTTTTGTGTCTGCAAATTTAAGGCAAATGAAGTCTGAAACATACTAGAATCACCTAGACGATGATGCTTATGTTAGTAACAGGACAATGTTATTTGAGCATGCAGGAACTATGCAGTGGAAAGCAATCTGCATTCTATGACGGTGCAAACCTTGGAGCCATGGCCATGGTGACCGGGAACTGTGGAGGACTCTATGTCCAAGGAATCGTATCTTTTCAGAAGTTTCTTCCCATTCAGTTCCGTAGAGACTTCCTCCATGCTCTGTTCAGGATTTTTTGGTGCCACATCATCAGACATTTCTGTGACCCCAGAAACTCTACTACTACTCTCTGGACAGGAAACACAAAAACTCACTTCTCTCCTACGTACTAGCTACCTAGTGCTATTTTCCAATCCTGGGGAATGGGGAATAAGGAAGGAGGGCAGGTTTATATACAAAACACCATGCCGACGGGTTTGAATCAACGCGGTTTTTCCAAGCATGTGCGAATTGCCACGGGAAGCCCGTGCAAGTTGTGGGTAAATAGTCAGGTCCAAAGACTATTGATCTGTAGAGCCACGCAGCATCTGAGGAAAGCTCCTCCCTTTTTCCTGAGCACGGGAAAACTCCTCTGTTTTTTAACTTTTTGACAGCAAGCAAGCGCCAAAAAAACAAAACAAAAAACAAAAAAAGACTTCAAGCAATCTACAGGGCATTGTCAATAGAGTCCCGAGGCCTGGAAAAGTCTTTTCGTTTTTTGGCTTTTTCTTTCTGGGTAAAGGTCCAGCCTACAAAACGTTAACAATAAGGAAAGGCCACGTTATCAAATTACAGCACCCTTTTTCCCTCCACCTAGAAAATGGAATAGAATGCTCAAGAACACGATTTTAATTTAGTTCTTGTACGAGTAAAATTGGTTCAATGAATCTGACAACCAGCCAATGTTTTCAAAGTTTTAACAAGTTGACTGGGGAATTGAGTGTAATGGCATAGGCAAGGGGCGCGCCATTGTAGGAGGTGGTTGATGAGGATGTGGGCTCTAGGCTAAAATATACGTCTTATATAGTTAAGAGTTTTCAAACTCGGTTATCCGTCTACGTCTCCAACATGGTCCCTATAGTAGACTTTGACGGGACTTGGGTATATCCAACCAATATCGGATCCATATGGCTGAAGAAATGAGTTCATGCAAGCCATTACACGATTAAGGAAAAATTTGCATGGGCCACCAACGTAGTTAGAATTATCCAAAACTCTTTATTCTTCTGCATCTCTTACATGGCCTCTGTAGTGAGCTTTCACCAGACTTGGGCCTATATCCAAACTCTCTTATTAAATTTTTTACTTAAGATATCTTAATTAACGTGAGATTTCAACAATCGTCTTGTGAGCATAAGTGCTCGACGTCAGCCACTAAGTGCACGATGTATCATATTCGAGTTACTTAAATATATTATTGATGTTCCTATTGTTAGGCGAGTCCAAGACTTACCGCACAAGATCTGCAAGGTCGATTTTGTATGCACCACTCAAAAGAAGTTCCCTTGCGAGATAGGTTGAAGCCACCAGAGAAGCTTCTATGGTAGTGTAGGCCTTTTAGATATTAACCATGGTTTTTATTATGTTTTGCTATCTTTTTTTCTGAGGAAATACCTTCATAATTCGAAGCTCCTGACCCTGACGTGGAAACAAGGTCTGATGTCTATAGTATCCCCCACTCGTGGTGAGACTCAATTTTCAATAAGAAATTTGTAAGTCTTGTATTAGTATGACTTCCAAGTGTTTTAATAATTAGTATTAATGATCTGAAAAAAAAAATTAAAACCCCACCGAAAAGGGGAAGAACTTCATTGACATAAATTCTTTCTGGTTGTACATATCTCGATGAGCTATTTCTCTGTCATCTATGAACTATATTACGACAGTGCTTGTTCTATATCTACAGATTTGACACCAGAAAAAGGAACATAAAGGAGACTAAAACCTACAGAAATCAGCATAGGACGATGGTGCTCTCAAAAGACCAGAGGACTTTATCCCTATGTTCTAGAGCTCGTATGTCATACCCACTTTCAGCATGCGCTTGTGAGGAATAACAAGCACTTTGTCACTCTGTCTCAAATTTCTTTTCAAGAAGTTGTACGCATAGTCTATTAAAATTCTTTTGCCTATACCAGCTCCTTTCCCAGCGACCACTTCATTCTCACCAACCAAGTGGACAATCCCGGCACGCCATGCTTCGTCCACTTCCTCAGTCTCTCTTTCCACCGCCTCTCGTCGCTTCTCTTCATCAACTTGCTTTAGATGATCCTTCTTTTCAGTCTCCCCATCGTCTACTTCTCCACTACTTTCATGATTATGGAGAGTTCTTTTGGAAAACCAAATTTCATCGAGAAGAAACTCCTTCAATTTTTCAATCAACATCGTCTCAAAGGGCTGCTCTTGCTCATTACGAATATCCGTGTATCCATATCTCACTACACAACGAAACACTTTGAACTCTTCCGTCTCCACGCGACGAAAGACGAAACGCTCATCCGCTGGAACCTTGCTTATGGGTAGTGACTTGATGGAGACGAAAACAAGGACAGAGTGCAGTGCAGGCACATTTCCAACATAGTGCTTGAAAATGGGTGGGATGCCGTGAACAAGCTCCGAGTAGCAGATGGCAAGCCCCCGGATTTGGCATAAGTTACTCTCAGAAATAACCTGCTTGAGCTTTTCAGGAGAGATTTTGTGATCAAGCTCGTAATAATACTTTCTTCTGTACACATCGTTCCATACATACATAATAGTCATTAGTACTGCCGCGAAGGCCAGGGGAAGATATCCTCCTTGGTCGAATTTGTAGAGGACTGAGCTTAAATACAAAAGCTCCACACTGCCAATTACAAGAACGTAGGCCATCACGAGAAGTATGTGGGTTTTCCATATCATGATCATGATTAAGACGAGGAAGGACGATGTGAGAGTCATGACAAACACCACTGCTATCCCTGTATGAAGAATATTAACTTCAATGGCCACTGAATAACCAAATTGAAACAAACAAAGAAAATGTGGTAAAAAAGACGAAGTATATCGATCGAATTGTTGGTTACCGTATGCATTGCCAATCCTTGTGGGGCTCCGGAATCCTAAAGTGACCCCTATGCAAGCCACCATAAGAAGGTAATTGATTTCTGGTATGTAAACTTGCCCTTCATACTTCGTCGATGTATGCACAATTTGCACTCGAGGGAAACACCCTAATGATAGGGATTGTTGGACTATAGAGAAAGTTCCTGAGATCATGGCTTGGCTAGCTATGATAGCTGCCAATACGGCTATAACAAACATTGGCCAATACAAAGGATCTGCATCACAAATAGCCATGTCAATCAGAAGATGGCAGTAGCATTAACAGAAGAAATATATATATATATATATATCAGATATGAATGCTCTGGAAGGCGGAAAGAGAAAAACAGAGACATATAAGAAACAAGAATGGGGGGAATAAACGATTAATGATATACCTGGAACGGACTTGAAGAAGGCATCTGCAACATCGCTATTATGCTCTCGAAGGAAGGCAGCCTGGCCAGCGTACGCAAATATAAGTGCTGGGTAGGTCAAGGAACACATGCTGATCTGTATGGACCGAACAGTGAAGTGACCAACATCGGCAAACAGGGCTTCAGTTCCTGCATAATTTCATTCCAACCGACACTACATTAACAGATTCTTCAGGTAATCTAAACATGTCAACTATATTATACGCAAGCGAAGTACCCGATCGAACCTGTAATGGCAAGCACGATCCCACCAAGGGAAATCCAAGCTTCTTTTTCGTTCCTCCGAAAATAGTCCACTATGTATCGTGGATTTAGAGCTTTGACTACTGTTGGATCGTATTTGACGAAATTGAAAATTCCAATGCCTCCGATGAATGCAAACCAAACGCATATTATTGGAGCAAAAGTGTAGCCGACTTTGTCAGTTCCAAGTCTTTGAAACATGAATAGGCCGATCAAGATGGCTACTGATGTCCAAACAATCCTATCTGTGTACAAAGCAGATATTGTTTTAGCTAGTCATATTTTTGTTATTACAGTGAGAGTTTTTTTAAACATTTTTTTTTTTTTTTTTTCTATGATATATATATATATATATATATATATATATATATATATAAAGGGCAGAGTCGAAAAATCGTTGTGCCCCTAGGTTTAATGCCATAAATGATATTTAAAGTAAAGTTTGATTTACCTAATTAATGACGGTATCAATGATAGTTTAATTCCTTTGAAAAACTAATTATACGATTCCAAAACTTACGTCGCAGCTCGCACGTGTCTGAAACCTAGCTACCATTAGATTTTGTCGTCGGGGTCAACATAGAAAAATCATTGCATAATTGGGCACTTTTTTGTCTACATCCTTGTAGTCAAAGTGGGAAGATATGTATAATCATCTTGAATGCATGCATGCATTTGTATGCCAAACTGAAGCAGAGAGAGAGAGAGAGAGAGAGAGGGACTCCCAAAAGACAAGGCAAGTGATTCAAGTTGGTACCCTCTGTCATTGCAGATGTAGCTTCCTTGATCCCTCCCACGGCTGACAAAACTGCCATCAAACGTGAAACAAGATATCTTACAAGTCCAAAGTCAAACAAGAAGATGAGAGAGTCGGACACGAAACTCAAGCAAATTGCAGCAAACTCAAAAGGAATCGGCCTGATACATGTGTGCAAATGACGCGTGTCTCCGATGACCCTTGTGAAGGTGGACGCGTCTATGATTACGCAATTTGAAGTTAAAAGGGACCAAACTTTTTGTTTTCCGATCCATATAATATTCCACCGTTTTCTTTTACCATTCCAGACGAAAATAACACTACTCATTTTGCTAGCCCCTCGGGCAAAGATTTATTTGAACCGTCGAAAACTATTACAATATTTTTCAATATATTTTGATTCAAAAAAGTGTTTTGAGTGCCAAAAATTTTAGTCAAAATTTTAGATTTAAGTAAAAAAAATTATAAAATAATCTCTTTTTGTATCAATTTTTTTTTACTATAATAAATATAAAAAATTCATTTAAATATTTTTTCTCTTCAATTTTTTTATCCAACTCTCATAGCCAACATTTTGACCATTCCAAAATTTTTGTACACAAACGCCAACTCTCATTTCTTTTACTTTCTATAAGTACCTAAGTCGTATTTGATAAAGACACCCATGGATACCAGCGAGCCCCATTTGTTGTAACAACTTAGAGTACATTATGTCCGTAAACTTTAAAGTCTAGCTAGCCGCTAGGGAAGTCATTGACATGATTGGATATTTTAAATTGTAGCCCTAACAATATTCTATTAATGAACTTAACTTGTGAAAACTTTTTAACTTGCAACTAATTGTCCCAACTCATAAAATAAGAGGATAAATTACATACCTGAGATGCAAGGCGTGAGCACGCCATCCCCTATCACCATGGAAGTACCAAGCATTGTGGCAAACAAGAGGAAGAACTTGGCAAACTGGCTATTCTCCAACTTCGACTTGAGCCTCGATGCCCTCTTCAGACGGCTATTCGGCAACTCAATCCGGAAATTTGAGACCTCTCTGTCTTCAGGTTGCTGACTCGGGATCAAACTCAACTTGGCATAACGGCATACGAGGGAGTACAATGCAAATGTCCCTCCTACAAGAATTGAAATATTACATGTTAACTAGGATTCTTCAATATTAATGGCATGTCTCAGTAATTTTCTATCTCAATCATGAAAATCTATTGAAAATGGTCCAACAAGAAACAAAGGTAATGTTTTGCATGTAAAGCGTAAGTAATGGGTATTATATGTGCAACCTGTATCCATTAAAGAAGTCATCAATGGAGTTAATATGTTACCCAATTTTTTGCCTAAATTGACTTCCATTGTTGTACGTGCACGATCAACATGACTTATCGTGGCAGTTTACTTTCTTTGTTTGCGAGTTAAAATTTCTCTCAATATATCAAACCTACGACTTTGGACTACCCATATGAGCAATATAAAATGGGTAATTATTGTGGAATATTATACTATTAAAATTAATGGAGTTCTGCACATTAGAAAATTGAGCCATCGATCCCTGCCAAAAGGGTGGGGTCATTGTCCATGATACTAGCCGGCCCCCACTTCTCTTCATGTGCGGTTGAATTATTGAATATTTGAGCACCCGATGAGCGCATGTGAAAAGTTGAGCTATTAAACAATAGAGCTTTGTTTTGATTTTTCTTCTAAAGATGTACTCAAGCTGGAGCTTTCCACACCCTATAGCGTCTGAACATATGACTTTGTACTAGACGACGCCGCGCGCTGCCATCTATCTGAGTTTCTTTTCAACTTTCAAGAAAGCTTTCCTAGACGGACCTGACTAGCCAAGCTTCTCCCCAGTAAATACCTTCACGGCCTTCAGCGTTCGGTGATCTTATAATTTATTAATGCCTGCACCAAATCTTCTTCCTTTTTCTTTTCACACTCTTTCCTTCCTTCTCGGGATTTTTTACCTTTTCATTTTGGTGGCCAATCTCTGATTACAGAGTGGCGGCCTCATGCATTACGCTTGAGTCGGAACAAACACGTACGTCTTAATTAAAGAAAGAAGTAGGAGAAAAAAGGTTGGATAGGACTAAAGAATCAGTTGGAAATGAACTTTTTCAAGGGAGAAGCACTTTGAAAAGACAGGAAAATCATCTAAAATGATTAGAAAATTTGGGAGCCAATTAGTGGCAAGTAGTTGGCCACTGAATTTCAATTAATTAAATAAACACCCACAGTAAAAAACTGGTACAAAATCGAGGTGGGAGGGATCTTGGAAAAGCGGATGACTATAGGCATTAAAATTTAGCAAAGTTGCAAATTTAATTTTTCTGCTGAAAATCAGTGGTAAATCTGTGCTCGGAAGTTGCACACACAGAGAGAGAATCCACTGATTTGCAGACAGAACTGTGAAAACAGATTTAGTACGACAGAAAACATGTTCATCTAATTTACTGAAAAAACACGAGACATGCTGGGAGACTGGGAGTTATAGAAGTACATGATAAGAGCGACCAAATCATGGGGGTATAAGAGCTTACCGTCTCCATTATCATTGGCCCGTAAGACGATGAAAACGTATTTAACCAAAGGGATCAAGGTGAGGGTGTAAAAGATCATAGAAAGAACACCCAAAATGTCATCATTGTGCTGGATGCCTTTTGAGAAGGTGCTTGCATATACGTAAAGCGGTGATGTTCCAATGTCCCCGTACACTATTCCGATGCTCTGAAAGGCTAGATTCAAGATCACTGACCACTCCGTAGCCTTTAAAAACAGGGTAAAAAAAATAATCAATTAAGCTCTACGTCTAACTTCCTTTTACTTGCATGCAATAAAATCAGGATTTATATCTACGCAAAATAAAATAAAATAAAATACTACTAATGGGTTTTCTTCGAGTCTTAATTTTACGAAAACATTGTACATCATGAACAAGTCTATAATGACGGTAGCTAGGTTTAGCAAAAGATTGCGGCCCATGATACGTGCCTTACGTCCAGAAAACACAAATTTATATATAAATAGAATGAGCAGAATACTTTGTATTATCAATAAAGGAGATAGCTATTCGTAGGGAGGAGACCTTGAAGCTATGGCCAGGAACATGACCGCGCACGCTGCTGGATTCGATGTCTAGGGAATCGTATCTTCGCAACTTTGGCCATGAAATTTTCTTCCCTTTGAGTTGCTGATCAGGAGTATCAGCTTCCTCCACTACCTCCTGCGCTTCTTCACTTTTATCTTCTACTACGTCACTAGACATCATGTCCAATATGACTGCAGATCCTATGTATATGTCTATCACTCGGGGAAGAAGGTGGTCAACTCAAAGAAAGCAAGTATATAACAACCTCTTTTTCATTCGAGGGGGAGAGAGTAGAGGTGAGAAGGTTGAGGAAGATGAGTATTGAGTAGTGAAGAGCGAGCTGGATCGAGGGGGAGTACTTATTTAAATCCAAAACAGGCGGTGCTGGAAAACTCAATAAGTGAATAAACAAATTAGGACATCAAACTTAGCCTAACCGACATGGAAGACTATTTAAATGTACGACTCGTTTAATAATAATAAGGAGAAAAAAAAAATGGGAATCCTGACGACAGAGGAGAAATTGTGAAATATGACCTTTTTCCCTGACGGCAATATGGCTGCTTCAGAGCCTTGCTGCCCCTAGGATCTTCTTGGTCTACATATTTCGCGCATTCATTACATAATAATCATGTGTCTTTAATTTGTGATGATATGTTCCCATAAATATCGTATAACGTTTTCTCAGAAGAAGAAGAAAAATGTCATTGTAGAACTCAAATTAAATAACATGCAAATCCAATGAGGAGATTCTGAAGCAGTTTTACTTGTAATTCAAGCTTTTCGATGCTCCTAGCGAGTAAAGGCGAGCAGTTTGTCAGCAAGTTTAACGGAGGGTTGCCTGCATGTTCCACATCGTGTGGGCGTATAAAGTAAAATATTTGGGGCTCTTACTCTACTCAATTTTCTCAGGGTTTATGTCCCTTTTTTTAAAATAATTCATCTAATTTGAACAGTAAATTAAAATTAAAATAAAAATAACAAAAGACCCGTATATTCCACAAATTTCTATAAGAAATTTTAGGATTCCAAACTTTTCTCAAAAAGCGCTTTCAACCCACTTTGGCAATTTGAGAAGTGCATTCGACAAACAGCTAGAGATAAGCTAACTTTGGTGCAAAGTTGAATAAAGAAAGACTTTCGGACATTGTAAAAAAAAAAAAAACAATGGCCGACACACAGGAAGAAAGAAACTCTTCGAAATAATACAAGAGTTTTGATTTTCCTTAAAAAATTCGGGAAGCGTCTTGAATCTTGAACAATCGGGTAAGCAGATTAGTCAACATTTGTCGTTTTCCCATGTGGGTGATGTCAATTTGGAGGGTATAACCGCCATAGAATACTGGTCAATGGTCAGCCTTTTTTTCTTCATAATTAGGTGAGAAGTTTTCTCGGAGACACCTGTTACCCTATAAACGTTCTTGTATCAACACCTGGACAGTGCACTAGGTTTCTTTTAAAAATAAAGATTTATTTTTTTTTTTAAGATTTTTAAAAAATATACGATTTTTTTACTGTCTGAATTTTCACGAGATTATAAGAATGGTTATAGTCAGCAGGATCTTCAACCTTGTAGGAGCTGAGTAGACTCAGGTACAAGTTAGTCGTCGTCATGCGCGGCTTTGGAAGTCGGAACTTCACAGGATGGTTTCAATTGTTTTGGCTGGTAGTTTTAGGGAGCAACAGCCCGTACCCATTCATTGAATCCAATCCAGTAAGACTCATATATCCTTCCCCCGCGTCATACCCGAATCAATCACCAGACAATATACGACCCATCAATTGCTCAGGCAGCTCCATTATTTGAGAGAAGAGATGAAGCTGGCTTCTACTCATTTTTTCCACAGCATGATGCCTATATATATATATAATCATGTAATAATATATATATATATATATATATATATATATATATAATCATGTAATAATATTAATTATGGTCCTACTATTTTAAAGTCAACGTACAACTTGATCAATCTTCCACCAATATCTTCAATCATAAATTTGCAAGAAATATTATTATATACGGCTTAAAGTTTTTAAACCGGCCATGGCAGTGCACTACGTGACATATTTCAATTGGTATGTATATATCAAAGTTGCCGACCGGTAAAAAGGATATAGCAGGTGAGTCAAAAAGGCTCGTGAAACAGTACGTACTACTACAGTCTACATTTACATGATTGTGTTTCGCAAAGCTAGATAAACCTTTTTCTTTTTTATCGAATGCCTATATATGTTCACATACATGCATGATGCTTCTTCGCACCATTTTGAAGCCCTCCTTTGTTTTTTCACACCGCTTTTTCTATGATACAACTTCTCAAAGCTTCATTAGATTAGTCATGTCTGGAACAGAGAAATTCCATACCTGCATGCTACGCTTATAGCTGCAGTGACTGATATATATATATATATATATATAGTCTTGGGGATATTTCATGAACCTTTGCCCAATGTTTAATAAATTACGACGGTTTATTTGATAGATTTATAATTACTTGCTTACATGCAGACAAGAAGCTATAAAAAAAAATTAAAAAAAAAAATCAGAAAAATAAAATAAAAAAAAGCTGTACAGGTGGTGGCATAAAAATAAAATAAAAAACTTCAATAATTGAGGGGGACTGCTTCCGCAAAAGCAAGCAAGCAATCGTATAATTTGCGGAGACAGGAAAATGACAAAAGGTACGTAGGAGGCATCTTTTCTTTTGTATTGGTTTGTTGTGACGGAATCAAGATTGAAATTTGTTTTGGGAGCAGAGTGATAAAGATAAAATAACTGTAGCGATAATATACATATATATAGATTTAAATGCACCCACATGATCATGTGGTACGAGAATATTACAAATATGTATCTACGATAACAAAAGTTATTTTTAAGTTCTTATAGTAATATTCTCGTAAAAAAAATATCTCTCATCAATCTCCGCTTCGAAAACTAATTGGGAGTTGGTGGAATGGCAAGCCTAAGTCACTATTTACAAGGTTTTCAAAAAATTACAGTAAAATTTAGGCTTTGGGGGTAAAGGGAAGATGTTGATCCAGCGGGCTAAGGGTTTGGGGCTAGAAAATTATTATAGGAGTGGGAAGGAAATTTTGGAGGAGAAAGAGTTAGGGGTTCAAGGGTTTGGTAAAGTGAATATGTTGAAGACCATGCGCATATGACGCGGTTAAGCTTGCTCTATTTTTTGGTTTTTTTTTTTTCGGTCTACGTGGTTTTATTTGAATTATGTGGCAATAATTAGACATCAGATATGGCAAAGGTAGGTTCAAAATGACACACAGCCTAATATAATTCGTGATTACGTGGCTTATGCTTGTCATATCACCAATTCTTGTTAGTTTTCGAAACAGAGACTGACGGAAGAATATTTTATTTATGAGAATATTAAAAATAACTTTTGTTACTATAAAGATATATTTACAATATTCCCATATCACATGTACTATATGTGCATATATATATATATATATATATATATAGAGAGAGAGAGAGAGAGAGAGAGAGAGAGAGAGAGAGAGATATGAAGGAAGACTTTTGTTCCCTTCCTGTGTCTCCCGATTAGAGCCGTGGAGCTAGCAGTTTATGTAAAATAATATGCAATAATCTAGTGCTGGATTAATTGCTGGCGGGGTGGGCGTCGGGCGATGCAGTACTGTACTATTAATGTCGTATGGAGGTATTAATGTCGACCTAATCAATCAGTACACTTGCCGACCACTTTCCAGACACTTCTGCAACTGCAACGAAAGAAAGTTGACAAATCGAATACCTCCATACGACATTAATGGTGTGATCTTATCTCTCCTGACATACATTGCAAGCCTAATCAGTTTTTGCGTAGCAAATTAACCCACGTTATAACCAGCATTTTGTATCTGCGGACATTTTGGAGTTCTAGCTCTTTCCCCAGACAGCTTCTATTTGGGCAGGTTATTTAATTTGTATTGCCGATATATCCTACTTAAATAAACTCAATGTAATTAACAAGTACTATAATTTAATTTTGATTAGGAGAAGTAGAGTACTAGAATTTAACGCTAACCACTCACAAGCAGGACAAACAAGTGGACCCAGTAGTTAATAATTTTGTTTAGTATTTTTTTTCCTGAAAATGGTTATGCCTTGATTTGTCAGATAATTTGTTGTTTGGTGCCACTTAGACATGGTTTAATCCACCACCAACAAACCTTTTCTTTTTCTTTTCTTTTCTTTTTTTTTTACGTGAACAAACATTTGTATTTAAGCTGTTCTTCTTTTTCTTTCGTGCCTTATAGAGGTCCTACCTTATTATTTACAAGGAGGTTTGTCTTGGAAGGAGCCGGACTTTCAAAAGAGTTCTCTTACATCACCCATTTTATATTTGGTGTAAATTTCACATCTCCTGCTTTTGGACCTTCCTAATTTATAGATAATCCTTAGAGATTAGCACGAGATTCATTATTATCTCTATGATCTGTCACTTAAAATTGGCTCCGATCTGATTCCCGTAAAGAATCAAACTCAGGATCTGTTCACCTAATCCATACCCTTCCTACAATGATTTTAGATATATATATATATATATATATTGGAAATAAAAAGAGAAATAAAAAAAAAAAAAGGAAAAAGATGGTTTCATTTGTTAAATCAAAGACAACTGCCCCGCGGACAAGGTGAAAAAAAGAGCATATTATATGGAGCTCTGATGCCGAAAACAGTGGCTACTGCTGCAATATATAGTCTATACCATATTCACGGGCGACCCGTTTCATCATATATATCTGTTTTCCATTCTAATTAATCTCTTAGGTTATGATTAACCAGCCTATTTCGAACTTCTGTGAAATAAATGTGATTCTCGTCAGATTTGAGGGCATAATTATGTCGGTACTTTCTGACAAAGCTAGATAGTAAATGCAAATTAAAAGATTCTGATCTGCATTATAGGTAGCCAAGAAAAATTGCCCATAAGCCTAGTGTTGTTGGCTCAATTATCATTATTTTTTTATGTGGTGGGTAAAGTATATATTAATCTTATCTTTGTCTACCTTTACTTTGAAAAGCAGCAATACATATCAATGCAAGCATATTCTAGCCAAAAGATAAAAAAAAAATTTATCTTCGTGTTTTTTGTTTGGCATCATCACTAACTTCTAACTTCTAAGCATTTCTCATTTATTTTTATGCTGAGGGTGATCTCTAACACTAGTCACTACACACGGGGAGTCTCAAATCACCCCTTTCTTTTAGATTTCTTAAATTTTAAAATTTTTGGGTGCCAAACATGAAACTTTTAAAAAAATTCATCCAAAATTTTTATTCGGGATAGTTCAACTGTGAAATCACCCATCTTTACACTTTTTCATTAATTCTAATTTTTACGAAAGACTAGTTAAAATTACTCTTAAAATGTAATCATTATAAGATCTAATTCAACTTAATTAGATCTTAATGTAAGACTTGACCTTTATAAAATTCATCTCTTTATCTTCTTCTACTCTATATGAGACTCGAGTATCACAATCTCCCTCCTTTAAATCCTTGACATTCTCATCAAGACCCGCCAAGCCAATATTAATTGTTATCAAGCCGCTCCACATTTACAATTTGACTTCAAAAGAACAAGTAAAAGTCACACTTAAAACTTTTTTTAATTATTATAAGACTAGTTTCAATCTAGTAAAATTTCAATGCGACAATCAACTCTAATAAAACTTATTTCTCATTTATTCTCTTATGTCACGCCCTTGAATTCTGATATCACTAAGCCATTTAAGCAGATGATTTTTTTTTTTTTTTCAAAGCAGATTGACGCTACCAAGACGATATTAGAGCTCCAAATTTCAAGCTAGAGACGAGGACTGACATGTTGTGCACTAAATAGGTGACCATGACCCAAAAATATAAAATCTAATAGAGATTACATTAGGCCTGAATGTATGTTCAATTTTAGCGATGTATGTACCAAATAACAACCCCTCAAATGGGAATGTTAGTTTTGTTTATCCATCTAGTTTGCTTCCTACAGCTAATGAAATCTAAGGGAAGAACCAAATAAATATAACGCAACATTTAAAGTATAGCAAACGTGTAGAAATATTGCGTAGCTTTAATGCATAATTCATGATTACATGAGATTGGCTTTCTCCGTACTCTACAAAATCTGCACCCTGGGCCTGGGGGAAAAACTGGTGCATAAACACTTGCCTGTGTGAAAGAAAATGTACTCATAATTGGCCCTTTGAACGTTATCCCATGCCCTCCTTGCTGGGCCATACGATTACTTGTGGATGGATATACAAAATTCAGGTCCTCTCAAAAGAATCATCCTCGTTGCAATTAGTATGTTGCATTTTTGAGGACCCTGTGAAAAAGTGGATTTTCTACTAATTCTTTTGCAGATGGCCGCCGAACTGGATCCGGATCTACCATCACCTGAAAGAATTAGCAAAAACACCAGGAAATATTGGCTATCCTGTCTCAAGCTCTTCGTAACGAGAACACGACTTCGAAATTAAAACTAGAACGAATGCCAAGTTTCTTAACAAGCACATTGTCCGCTACTTGATCAAGAAAGTGTCCAAAGCAACTTAATAAGCCTACGAAGTCCAAAGTGTTTTTTATGCACAACCAAGAGGAGCAAGGAAAAAATTTCCTTAGTTCTAAATGAAAAGCTCAGGCAAAGAGCAAAGAAAGTATTGTACCTTGAGTAAGTTTTGAAATTGCAATGAATGACCAGGAAGAAGTGGCAATTTTCCCTCTTTGAGATTCAGAAACTGAGATCCCGATTCTGGCAAAGGTGAACCTCTAATAAGCTCATAAATAGCAGCTCCCAAGGAGAAAATATCAACCTTGTCAAGATGATCGTATTTCTCATTCAATATTTCTTGAGGCATATAGCGTGCATCACCCTCTTCAATTGGCAGGCTCTTGTCAATGAGAGTTGCACATCCAAAATCACCAAGCTTATAGGCACCATTTTTCACATAAATATTGTCGGGTTTAACATCCAAGTGAACAATTCCTCTCTCATGTATAAACTGCAACGCCTTTGCAACCTGGGCAAATAGGTATCAGAAATGAAACAGAATAATGGAACTGGAAAATTTGTATCCAGATCAAATGAAGTGTTAGAGAACCAAGTTTGCTTCTGGATCTCATAAAAAAAGTTATAGAAAGAACAAAATGAAAATGCGTCAGAAATGTAAAACAAAATATTGTGTTTCACCCTTTTCTTTCTCTCTTTGATGTTAAAAGAAAAGAATGACCGACATGTTTTAGTCCCTTGTACTGTGGCATTCCTTCATAATTGCAGTTAACATAATTAAGCAAGCAAAAAGACATGATCAACAAAATTGAGTACAAATTCCCAATGTATCATCTACTCACAAACCAAAGACAACATACCCAACTTTAGATTATATGGGGACGTACGCCTAATGATGAAAATAATAAGGTGCTGTCCTATACGTTAGTCTAATAATGACTTCCTCTATAAAGTGTTCAACATGTTATATAGCATATCATGAAGCTTCAACTGTGAGATTGGCATTGAAAATGCTTGTGAAAGAAAGCAACCTGGTGCAAGGCTTCCAATACTTCTTCCTCAGTAAATGATTGAGATGATCTACCGATAGATAAGCTGCGATCACAGAGCTCCATCTGAATGTAGAGTTGCTCATTTTCAAACCAAGAAGAGTAGTATCCAACAATATTTTCATGGGACCCTACAAACGTAAGATAATGAAAATGATTACTGATATATTAAGCAGAAATACAAAAACTACTTTAAAATTCAGATACATACCTAAAGCAGCCAAAGCTTGAACTTCCATCAACGCTTTCCTTCTGCAAACAGCAATAAGTATCTTCTTTATTCTTTTTTCCCAGAGCAAAAGATAAAAGTATCTGAATGAAAAAAGTTGCCACCTTTCTATATCTTGATGCAACCGCCGTGTGCTATGTTTCACAGCATACAAGCAACCATCAATTCTTTTCAAGACTTTGAAAACACGACTAAAGTTCCCTGTACCAATTAGCTGAAAATGGAAAGCAAAAAATTAGCACGTTACATAAGCAATAAAAACTTGACAATTTAGAATAGAACTATAGGAACTAAATATGCGTAAGTACCTCTATCTCATGGAAATCATTACGATAGCGCGAAAGTCCATCTCCACCAATAAGTGTAGGGAAAAAACCTACAGATTGCAGCATTATGCGGTTAAAACTTCATCATGAAATATCTCTGGGAACTTTTGCCCTTTCAATCTCCCACTTCCAAAAAGGTAATGGGAAAAATGGAAGGAGAATTCTTCAAAAGCATCTGAGAATGAGCCCCTTAATCTAGAACTGTACCTGCACATTTTGACCTTTGATTGCCAAAAGGATCTACGTCCATTTCTGAAGCACCCATCAAATATGGGTTCCTGACGCAAGGAGGAGGCATAACCCGACAGCGTAACGCGACTGCAGTTTGTGATACATAACTATGAACCTTCGGTGATCCAGATGCTGTTTTTTTCTCTAACGTAACTTCATCTGTATCCATATCCAAGGTATCATTTGCAAGCTCCACCACTTGTTGGTGGCCAGACAAGCTAGGACTAGGAGGATTTACCAAGACACCATCTGTGAAAAGCAAAGATGTCAGTAACAAAAGGAGTAATATTGCACCTTGTAGAGGAAAGCTTTAAGGGAAAACCAATTTATTGCAGAAGCACTTTGCAAGAGGAAAGCCAGGTCTGGACGAATTTAGCAAGATCTTTCTGGGAATAAGAACTATTTGCAGTAAATATATTTGATAATTTTTTTGCAAGGTGTAAGAAACATACATAGACAGGTAGTGAACTGGTGCCACAAAGGAAACTAATTACAGCAAATCAATAGATACAACCAGATACAACATGCCTTGCACCCATTTGAATCAAAACAGGTCTCAACACCCTACAGATGGCATATCGACACTCATCAAACACGTTATCAGTGGAAAATTCCTAGCACTTGGCTACCTCTTCAGCATGCTGATGTTCATTGCAGACAAGTTTCACTCCAATTTTACAATGTTCATAGAAAGTTTAAGTTCTTGAAAGTTTATTGTTTAAAGCCTGATAAAATTGTTTGCACTCACCATGCGCACTTCTTTAGCTCGATTGTGAGAAAAGTGTTGTATTAGGGTTCAACTGTGCAATCCAAGTGAACCTATACTAATCACAGTGAACGTACTGAAGAAACTTATTATATGCTCTTTTGCTTTCTAATATCTATTTCTACTGCTATTGGTGAGGCACAGCTCTTCAAAACAACCCCTCCTCTGACAATAGTAGCAGTATCAACACCTTCTGCCTCGTGACACTTTCAACCTCATGTTCTGCTAACTGGAATATTGCCATACGAGTAGTTAACACAAATATGTTCGGTGCCAATGTAACAATTGGTATCAAAGACAGCAATGAATGAAGCACACATCTCAAGATTAGTATAAGAAGTTCAGGCAATATATCCGGTTTATACGCAGATCGGTAGTCAAATACAAGATATTTTTAAGCAATGAACACTCAATTTGATCAACTGGAGTGAGGCAATAATAAAGTGGTGTGGAAGACATCTCACAGCCGTGAGAGTGGGAAAGAGAGAGTCTGCTCACTTCACCGAATCAGACAGGATGGGAATTTTGAAAGACTCCATGTACAAGAGGCATGCCACTGGAAGAAGAAGCACGTGTATGAACTTGGTCATCAACCAATAAATACTAACTTCCAACCAATAAGACAGGTAGGAAAGTCTGGGCTAGAGGTGGAAGAAGTGGAGGCCGCAAGACTGGACATGGAGAATTCTTAAAGGAAGAAGACCCTGATTGAGACGTCTTAAGAGCCTTGGCTCCAGGTATCTCAAGTTTCACAATCACAACAACACAAATTACAAAGTCACGACAAATACCCAATACTAAACTAATAAAAGTATTCCTTTAGCTGGATGCAACTCTTAAAAATCCCATGTTTCTATCAATAGATAGAACGTTATGCGTTCCTTCATCTATAATCCGAAACATGCAACAACCGTCAAGCGAAACCAACAAATACTGCAACAACTAATCTTACCCGGCCGACGCCTCTTACTTTTTGCTGTATTCAGCTTGTCTGGTGACATGGGGCAAGGAATGTAGTCCTGTGGAAACAAAGCGAAACACGATGAACTTAAAATCTAATCCTAAATCTCACCTAAGCATGAAATCCGCGCCTTTTGTTACATTACCTTGTGGCAATCGAGACCATTCAGTAAATTTTGATTATCCGGTGTGATATAATCTGGAGTGCTGCAATCAAAGCAAAAAACGCAAGCAAAGATGAGAACAAAAAAATAAAACCATAAGAAAATTGTTTTTTAAACACAAAAACAAAACAAAAAGAACATCACTAACTGAGATTACAAATTTTTACCAATTACCCAAAAAAAAGATTACAAATTTCATCCGTTTCCGTTTCCTCAACAAAAAAATCAATAAAACGAATCATCAATATTGTCTTTTACTTTCCACGAATAACAAAAAATGGTCTCCAAGTTGCACTTTACTGCCCTAAAAAAATTAACTTTTTTTCGTTTCATTAGTTAAAAAAAAAATTGCTATACCAGAAGAAGTCCTGACTGAGGATGAAATCTTTCTCGTCTTCATTGGCGTCAGCATCGGCATCGGCATCGGCACCGGACGAGGATGGAAGATTGGACTCCGCGGGTTCTTGTTCAAGAATGCTCTGGAAGAAAGAGGGGTTCGACAACGACGACGAGGTGGAAGAAGATTGATGGTGGAGCTGAAAGGGAGCCACCAAGACCTGCCCTAACTGAACCTGCAACTGCCTCGTGAGCGTGCCCTTCATATTTCTCCTCCTCAGCCTCCTGTTGCCACTCCTCTTCATCAACCCCTCTCCCTCACTCGCAATGTCGACCTCTCTGCGTTCTGCTTAAATACTTAAAATAGAGCAAGTTCGACGGGCCCTATTTTCTCTTCAGAAAATCATTTGTATAATTGGTGTGGTTCGCATAATTCAAATTGCGCGGGAACGTATTTGGATCTGGTGGAATCAGGGCTATACTTTGATTGGGATCTCTCGCTCTGTACCGCGTGATGCCGATCCTCGAATTATTGGACGGCTATTTTGGCTCTACGTCGACGGTTTCGGTTTTAATCGTTAGGCGTGAGGGTATCATGTGAGGCTGGTTTGTGTCGCGTACTATGGAAGCTTTTCTAATTTTAGTGGGAAGAAAGGATTTGTGCGCTTTTTTCAAAATAGTGCGCATAAAAGGGAATAAGATAATAATATTACTGTGCCTTTTCATGTCCTTTCAGTGTCTTGGACTGTCGGGATAATGGGCCGAACTGAATAGAAACAAAACTATTCTTCAATAGTTACATAATAAATATTAGACATTCATGATTAGGGCTGTTCAACCCTGGTGTAGGTGTCGGTTTTGGCCAAAACTGGCAGCCCTAATCATGAATGTCTAATATTTATTATGTAACTATTGAAGAATAGTTTTGTTTCTATTCAGTTCGGCCCATTATCCCGACAGTCCAAGACACTGAAAGGACATGAAAAGGCACAGTAATATTATTATCTTATTCCCTTTTATGCGCACTATTTTGAAAAAAGCGCACAAATCCTTTCTTCCCACTAAAATTAGAAAAGCTTCCATAGTACGCGACACAAACCAGCCTCACATGATACCCTCACGCCTAACGATTAAAACCGAAACCGTCGACGTAGAGCCAAAATAGCCGTCCAATAATTCGAGGATCGGCATCACGCGGTACAGAGCGAGAGATCCCAATCAAAGTATAGCCCTGATTCCACCAGATCCAAATACGTTCCCGCGCAATTTGAATTATGCGAACCACACCAATTATACAAATGATTTTCTGAAGAGAAAATAGGGCCCGTCGAACTTGCTCTATTTTAAGTATTTAAGCAGAACGCAGAGAGGTCGACATTGCGAGTGAGGGAGAGGGGTTGATGAAGAGGAGTGGCAACAGGAGGCTGAGGAGGAGAAATATGAAGGGCACGCTCACGAGGCAGTTGCAGGTTCAGTTAGGGCAGGTCTTGGTGGCTCCCTTTCAGCTCCACCATCAATCTTCTTCCACCTCGTCGTCGTTGTCGAACCCCTCTTTCTTCCAGAGCATTCTTGAACAAGAACCCGCGGAGTCCAATCTTCCATCCTCGTCCGGTGCCGATGCCGATGCCGATGCTGACGCCAATGAAGACGAGAAAGATTTCATCCTCAGTCAGGACTTCTTCTGGTATAGCAATTTTTTTTTTAACTAATGAAACGAAAAAAAGTTAATTTTTTTAGGGCAGTAAAGTGCAACTTGGAGACCATTTTTTGTTATTCGTGGAAAGTAAAAGACAATATTGATGATTCGTTTTATTGATTTTTTTGTTGAGGAAACGGAAACGGATGAAATTTGTAATCTTTTTTTTGGGTAATTGGTAAAAATTTGTAATCTCAGTTAGTGATGTTCTTTTTGTTTTGTTTTTGTGTTTAAAAAACAATTTTCTTATGGTTTTATTTTTTTGTTCTCATCTTTGCTTGCGTTTTTTGCTTTGATTGCAGCACTCCAGATTATATCACACCGGATAATCAAAATTTACTGAATGGTCTCGATTGCCACAAGGTAATGTAACAAAAGGCGCGGATTTCATGCTTAGGTGAGATTTAGGATTAGATTTTAAGTTCATCGTGTTTCGCTTTGTTTCCACAGGACTACATTCCTTGCCCCATGTCACCAGACAAGCTGAATACAGCAAAAAGTAAGAGGCGTCGGCCGGGTAAGATTAGTTGTTGCAGTATTTGTTGGTTTCGCTTGACGGTTGTTGCATGTTTCGGATTATAGATGAAGGAACGCATAACGTTCTATCTATTGATAGAAACATGGGATTTTTAAGAGTTGCATCCAGCTAAAGGAATACTTTTATTAGTTTAGTATTGGGTATTTGTCGTGACTTTGTAATTTGTGTTGTTGTGATTGTGAAACTTGAGATACCTGGAGCCAAGGCTCTTAAGACGTCTCAATCAGGGTCTTCTTCCTTTAAGAATTCTCCATGTCCAGTCTTGCGGCCTCCACTTCTTCCACCTCTAGCCCAGACTTTCCTACCTGTCTTATTGGTTGGAAGTTAGTATTTATTGGTTGATGACCAAGTTCATACACGTGCTTCTTCTTCCAGTGGCATGCCTCTTGTACATGGAGTCTTTCAAAATTCCCATCCTGTCTGATTCGGTGAAGTGAGCAGACTCTCTCTTTCCCACTCTCACGGCTGTGAGATGTCTTCCACACCACTTTATTATTGCCTCACTCCAGTTGATCAAATTGAGTGTTCATTGCTTAAAAATATCTTGTATTTGACTACCGATCTGCGTATAAACCGGATATATTGCCTGAACTTCTTATACTAATCTTGAGATGTGTGCTTCATTCATTGCTGTCTTTGATACCAATTGTTACATTGGCACCGAACATATTTGTGTTAACTACTCGTATGGCAATATTCCAGTTAGCAGAACATGAGGTTGAAAGTGTCACGAGGCAGAAGGTGTTGATACTGCTACTATTGTCAGAGGAGGGGTTGTTTTGAAGAGCTGTGCCTCACCAATAGCAGTAGAAATAGATATTAGAAAGCAAAAGAGCATATAATAAGTTTCTTCAGTACGTTCACTGTGATTAGTATAGGTTCACTTGGATTGCACAGTTGAACCCTAATACAACACTTTTCTCACAATCGAGCTAAAGAAGTGCGCATGGTGAGTGCAAACAATTTTATCAGGCTTTAAACAATAAACTTTCAAGAACTTAAACTTTCTATGAACATTGTAAAATTGGAGTGAAACTTGTCTGCAATGAACATCAGCATGCTGAAGAGGTAGCCAAGTGCTAGGAATTTTCCACTGATAACGTGTTTGATGAGTGTCGATATGCCATCTGTAGGGTGTTGAGACCTGTTTTGATTCAAATGGGTGCAAGGCATGTTGTATCTGGTTGTATCTATTGATTTGCTGTAATTAGTTTCCTTTGTGGCACCAGTTCACTACCTGTCTATGTATGTTTCTTACACCTTGCAAAAAAATTATCAAATATATTTACTGCAAATAGTTCTTATTCCCAGAAAGATCTTGCTAAATTCGTCCAGACCTGGCTTTCCTCTTGCAAAGTGCTTCTGCAATAAATTGGTTTTCCCTTAAAGCTTTCCTCTACAAGGTGCAATATTACTCCTTTTGTTACTGACATCTTTGCTTTTCACAGATGGTGTCTTGGTAAATCCTCCTAGTCCTAGCTTGTCTGGCCACCAACAAGTGGTGGAGCTTGCAAATGATACCTTGGATATGGATACAGATGAAGTTACGTTAGAGAAAAAAACAGCATCTGGATCACCGAAGGTTCATAGTTATGTATCACAAACTGCAGTCGCGTTACGCTGTCGGGTTATGCCTCCTCCTTGCGTCAGGAACCCATATTTGATGGGTGCTTCAGAAATGGACGTAGATCCTTTTGGCAATCAAAGGTCAAAATGTGCAGGTACAGTTCTAGATTAAGGGGCTCATTCTCAGATGCTTTTGAAGAATTCTCCTTCCATTTTTCCCATTACCTTTTTGGAAGTGGGAGATTGAAAGGGCAAAAGTTCCCAGAGATATTTCATGATGAAGTTTTAACCGCATAATGCTGCAATCTGTAGGTTTTTTCCCTACACTTATTGGTGGAGATGGACTTTCGCGCTATCGTAATGATTTCCATGAGATAGAGGTACTTACGCATATTTAGTTCCTATAGTTCTATTCTAAATTGTCAAGTTTTTATTGCTTATGTAACGTGCTAATTTTTTGCTTTCCATTTTCAGCTAATTGGTACAGGGAACTTTAGTCGTGTTTTCAAAGTCTTGAAAAGAATTGATGGTTGCTTGTATGCTGTGAAACATAGCACACGGCGGTTGCATCAAGATATAGAAAGGTGGCAACTTTTTTCATTCAGATACTTTTATCTTTTGCTCTGGGAAAAAAGAATAAAGAAGATACTTATTGCTGTTTGCAGAAGGAAAGCGTTGATGGAAGTTCAAGCTTTGGCTGCTTTAGGTATGTATCTGAATTTTAAAGTAGTTTTTGTATTTCTGCTTAATATATCAGTAATCATTTTCATTATCTTACGTTTGTAGGGTCCCATGAAAATATTGTTGGATACTACTCTTCTTGGTTTGAAAATGAGCAACTCTACATTCAGATGGAGCTCTGTGATCGCAGCTTATCTATCGGTAGATCATCTCAATCATTTACTGAGGAAGAAGTATTGGAAGCCTTGCACCAGGTTGCTTTCTTTCACAAGCATTTTCAATGCCAATCTCACAGTTGAAGCTTCATGATATGCTATATAACATGTTGAACACTTTATAGAGGAAGTCATTATTAGACTAACGTATAGGACAGCACCTTATTATTTTCATCATTAGGCGTACGTCCCCATATAATCTAAAGTTGGGTATGTTGTCTTTGGTTTGTGAGTAGATGATACATTGGGAATTTGTACTCAATTTTGTTGATCATGTCTTTTTGCTTGCTTAATTATGTTAACTGCAATTATGAAGGAATGCCACAGTACAAGGGACTAAAACATGTCGGTCATTCTTTTCTTTTAACATCAAAGAGAGAAAGAAAAGGGTGAAACACAATATTTTGTTTTACATTTCTGACGCATTTTCATTTTGTTCTTTCTATAACTTTTTTTATGAGATCCAGAAGCAAACTTGGTTCTCTAACACTTCATTTGATCTGGATACAAATTTTCCAGTTCCATTATTCTGTTTCATTTCTGATACCTATTTGCCCAGGTTGCAAAGGCGTTGCAGTTTATACATGAGAGAGGAATTGTTCACTTGGATGTTAAACCCGACAATATTTATGTGAAAAATGGTGCCTATAAGCTTGGTGATTTTGGATGTGCAACTCTCATTGACAAGAGCCTGCCAATTGAAGAGGGTGATGCACGCTATATGCCTCAAGAAATATTGAATGAGAAATACGATCATCTTGACAAGGTTGATATTTTCTCCTTGGGAGCTGCTATTTATGAGCTTATTAGAGGTTCACCTTTGCCAGAATCGGGATCTCAGTTTCTGAATCTCAAAGAGGGAAAATTGCCACTTCTTCCTGGTCATTCATTGCAATTTCAAAACTTACTCAAGGTACAATACTTTCTTTGCTCTTTGCCTGAGCTTTTCATTTAGAACTAAGGAAATTTTTTCCTTGCTCCTCTTGGTTGTGCATAAAAAACACTTTGGACTTCGTAGGCTTATTAAGTTGCTTTGGACACTTTCTTGATCAAGTAGCGGACAATGTGCTTGTTAAGAAACTTGGCATTCGTTCTAGTTTTAATTTCGAAGTCGTGTTCTCGTTACGAAGAGCTTGAGACAGGATAGCCAATATTTCCTGGTGTTTTTGCTAATTCTTTCAGGTGATGGTAGATCCGGATCCAGTTCGGCGGCCATCTGCAAAAGAATTAGTAGAAAATCCACTTTTTCACAGGGTCCTCAAAAATGCAACATACTAATTGCAACGAGGATGATTCTTTTGAGAGGACCTGAATTTTGTATATCCATCCACAAGTAATCGTATGGCCCAGCAAGGAGGGCATGGGATAACGTTCAAAGGGCCAATTATGAGTACATTTTCTTTCACACAGGCAAGTGTTTATGCACCAGTTTTTCCCCCAGGCCCAGGGTGCAGATTTTGTAGAGTACGGAGAAAGCCAATCTCATGTAATCATGAATTATGCATTAAAGCTACGCAATATTTCTACACGTTTGCTATACTTTAAATGTTGCGTTATATTTATTTGGTTCTTCCCTTAGATTTCATTAGCTGTAGGAAGCAAACTAGATGGATAAACAAAACTAACATTCCCATTTGAGGGGTTGTTATTTGGTACATACATCGCTAAAATTGAACATACATTCAGGCCTAATGTAATCTCTATTAGATTTTATATTTTTGGGTCATGGTCACCTATTTAGTGCACAACATGTCAGTCCTCGAGCTTGAAATTTGGAGCTCTAATATCCCTATTAAGGGCGCAGCAAAACGCACAGTTTTGCTAAAAAAAAA
Source organism: Morella rubra (assembly GCA_003952965.2). Lineage (NCBI taxonomy): Eukaryota > Viridiplantae > Streptophyta > Magnoliopsida > Fagales > Myricaceae > Morella > Morella rubra. The sequence goes on along the minus strand of CM025856.1, from coordinate 15,453,454 downwards.
AAAAAAACATAACAAAACCCGGTGTCCGGGAACCGGCACCGGCACCGGGTTTTGTTAAAAACTTCAAACCGGCACCGGTAAAGCCGGGTACCGGCAACCCGGTGCCGGTGCCGGTGCCACCGGAATTTTCCGGTGGCACTGAACAGCCCTATTCATGATTGATCTGGATTTTAATATAATCCCGAAAATTTACAAAAACATCTATGTTACTCTTAGAAACAAAAACGATTTTGACCAAATATTAAAAAATCTAAATCTTAATAATATGTTACTTGAAAAAAATCAATCCCTCAAATAAAGATAGTTACAAATTAATCCCTAAAATATTTATCGTGTCTCAGACCATTTTTTAACTCTATTTTTTAGACTCGTTTTTTTTACGTGACATTTGACAAACCAAATTTTAACTCTTAAAATTTTATCATCGTTCTCTTTAATTTTTTCATAAATTTTTTTTCACTATTTCACTTTTTTTTTTTTACTTTTTTACCGACTTTTTTATTTCCTCTTTATCTTTTTACCAACTCTTAAAATTTTATTTTAAAATTTTATTAAAATTTTGTTCCTAAACACCATGTTAATTATTAGATAACCATTTTTCTCAAGCAAATGATGAATCTTTTTTTAAAAGGCTTAAATGCTAATCAGGCCCTGTGGTTTAACGTTTTTTCAAAAAAATTCCGCCGTCAGTGTGACCCCACCACTTAACAAATTTTTTTGACGTGGCAAACGAAGGTCATATCATAGCTCTCCACATGGCCTGTCTCTGTCCTCTCTCCTGGTCAACGCCACAATCAGCCACATATATCTTCTTCCTCAACGCAAAGCACCTTCACCCATCTCCCCTACCAATCTCTAGGGTTCCTCCAAATCGTTTATCTTATCCTTTTCCAGTAATAAGCCTATATAGGACTTCTGTGAGAAGCTTTTATGAAAAGATGAACACAAGAGAGAGAGAGAGGAACCTGCAGCTGCAGCTTCAACGACTTCGCTTTTAGAGTCCCTTACATGGAGAACCAGCCCTGATTTTGTAATGGCTACGAGAGGCATAGAACGACGTCAAGAACGACACCAACGTGCCGAGTTAAAGCGGAATCCCGATTTACATTATCAATTAATGTACCGGAAACCGTTATAGAGAATACTGTCCAGGCCTAGCGTCACTCTCAAAGCTCCAGATATTTTTTCTCCGCCATATCATTTGGTCCAATCTTTAGAAGAAATTTCTAGGAGATAGAATAATATGCTCAAAGTCGTACAAATTCTGGGTTGACTGGGATGTTTGTGTTTTGTGTCTCTGATAAGCATATGATCCTTTGAGAAAGGAGAATGAGGAAGAAGATAGAGAAATCAAATGTGGCGGGGATCTTCATGGTTAGACTCGAATATGTTGTAAAGCTTTAAGAAACAAATTAACTCGTTTATATAAAATTAAAAGAATTCCTTCGTGAACTCTTTTGTGCTTTAGACCAGAGACACCGTGGTGGGGATGTTGATGATAAATAAGTAAAAGAAGAAGCAGAGGAGAGGAAGTGGAGAAAAAATGGCGAGTAATTTGTGTTGTCTTGCAATCTGTCCGAGATTCGGGCAAAGCAGGTGAAGAGGAAGAAGCGGAGAAAAAATGGCGTATGAGTCACGGGTGACGTGGCATTGATTGGGAGAGAGAGAAAATGACAAATCACGTGGCATTGTGCTATTGATGATTACGTGACCTTCATTTACCGCGTCAAAAAAATCCGTTAAGTGACGGAACCACGCTAACGAAAAGAGTTATTTAGAAAGACGTATAAAGCGTAAAAACTAAATTCATCCAAATTTAAATACAAGAAATTTTTTAGAAAAACGTTAAACCACGTGCACCTTATTAGGATTTAAGCCTTTTTAAAATCTGTGCGTCGATTATTGCGTGTGAAATTGGATTGTTTGACCAGGTCAACTGTATGGGAATTCAGAGACGTGTGCTTTAAATGAAATAAAGCCCGCACTGCCATGTTACACCTTTCTGTCAAAGAGAGCCAGCTGGTGCAATCTGGGTAGTGGGATGCTGCAGTAGGATATCCTATCACAATAAAAATTACCCATATAATCTCTCTCTCCCCATCACATCATTACTTTTCACTACAAAAAATATAAAAAATTACATCTCTCTTTACTTTTTCAAGTGGACACTGTTTCATCTGTGGACACTGTAGGAGGATTCAAGATAAGCAATTACGTACAAAAAGTAGAACAAGTGCATTCAATTTTATGGGTAGCCCTGCGTACAGAGAGTCAGATTTAGGGAGCTCTGTAAATTGAAAAGTGAGTTAGGCGAGCCTGGTTATATTCGGAGGTCTGAAAAATGATGCAGGCTGTCAAATCAGTGTATAATGGCTCCAATGTCCTACAAGGACACCATTGTAATCAGCGTATAGTGTTCACTCCTATCGCAATACAGAGGAAAACCCAGGTCCTCGAGATCGATGCAAAGGATTCCACACCAGGTCAACAACAATAACTCAGGCTTTCAAGTGGCGTTTATTTGTCTAATTTGTTGGGGTCTCAAATTTCTACCATATCAAATACATTTTACAAATCTCAATAAATTTCACACTTTTCACAAACCCCAATAAACTTCAACATTCAAAAGATTCTTAAAATTTTGGAATATTCTCCAAAATTTCGGTAAACAAACGCCCCCTAAATAAGGGAAAAATTATACCAATCTCACTGTGTTTCAGCCCCATATCAAAAATTTCACTAGATTTTTAAAAACATCTAAAAGTCCACTGAGTTTTTTATTTTGATATAAAAACTAACTCAAGTCAATTCTGTTTCTGAAAATAATGGAGCATAGTCCACTGAAGCTAAATGTCAGAGCTAAAACCAATTATTATCTGCCACGTGTTTAAAATTCCTTGTCTGCTCCATTCTGTCTCTCGTCTGCTATAGCTAAATGTTAAGGCTTAAACTAATCATTGGCTGCTACGTGTTTAAAATTCATGTCTGGTCTATTAGGTTTCTTGTCTGTCACGACGCATGCCACATCGAAGTTAGATTTTGTATCACATGGCATACGACGTGGCAGACGAGAGACCGAATGGAGCAGACAAAGAATTTTAAACATGTGTCAGCCAACGATTGGGTTTAGCCCAGACATTTAACTTAAGTGGACTGAGTTTTGTTATCTCTAGTAAGGGAATTGTCTTGAGTTAGTTTTCATACCAAAATGAGAAATCTAGTAGGCTTTGAGATTTTTTTTAAAACCTAATAAGGCTTTTGATATTGGGCTAAAACCTAGTGAGCTTTATGTAATTTTCCCTTAAATAAAAGCGGTGAGTTCACGGTTGAGTGGAGATGCGGATTTGGAGGTGTGGGGAGAGGTCAGTAGCAGCTCTGGGTTTGCACTCCCACTGGGCAACATGAGCAGCATCTGGCTCACAGGACATCACAAATACGAGGCCTATCACCAGATCTTATAAGCTAATTATTAGATGTATGCCCTTAAAATCAAACAATTTTTGAATGATTATGAGATAATTATCGTTGTTATGATTATTATTATTAATTAATCACTTGTACATTGTTATTTAGGTACGTGCAATGACATCTAATGTCATACTGTTGAGTAACATTCTAGAAAAATCAGGCCAATGATTAATGAATCAGAGGCGGAGAGTATGATTTTTCGGATCCTTGTTAACTCACTTTGTTCTAGATTATGATACATGAAAATGTACAAATAGATCTACGCTCATTGTGCCTCTATAAGATAAAATGATGGACTCCGTCATTGAGGTGGTGACTTTAAGCAAACGAGTGGGTGTAATGTAAGAGTACATGCACTAAACGGGATCAAATATGAATACCTTCTAGAAACGATCACTGATGTAGAGAATGACATTCAGCAAAATTAGCTTATGTTGTTCTTAGACCTAAGAGAGTTATGCAGGTTTGCTTGTTATATGCTTGTGCTTTGACTGAATCGTTTGGTGATGGTCTTCGCAGATCAAATATTCCAGATAATATTGAGCTTTGTACCTAGTAAGTGAATTTGTTTAATTGCTTAATATGAATCCACCAGTCTCTTGATGAGCAGTATATTCATTATGTCTGTAGATTATTTGGACTCAAATAAAATCGCTGCGCAGCGAGTTTTTTGTGAAAAATGTTTTCACGGTTTTTATTATATATATAATATAATATAATATAATATAATATAAGATGTATATTAAATAATTATTTGCGAAAATAATTTTTGTGAACTTTTGAGAGTCCAACTAGATATAGACTGAGAATTAAAAATTATATGAATTAGAAATTTCATCGGTGATGTTATTCCGGTCCTAATAGCTCATGTGGAATATAGTATGGTGGAAGGATAAATAAGCATATAATTGTTAACAAAAGGGATTTCATAAAAACAATCTCATTATCTCATGGGTCAATTGTAATATGTTAATAGACATTATCACAATTTGTTGAAACCCATATATTTAGATTACAAAATATAAGAGAGTTGAGTGAAAAATAGTTTTTCATGACGATTCTACGGCTGAGATTTGAGATCTTTAAAGATCCTACGCATAAGCACAGTTTAGTTCTGGGCAAGCCATTATAAAAGGCTCAGAAATTCATTTGAGACTAAAAAATTTATTTTTAATTTTGAGACTCTTTCTCTCTCTAAGAAATACTCTCTCCAGAAAATTTTGTGCTCATGGATCTGACGGAGACAGTACATTTGGACTGTTTTTGATTCGAAGATCATTTTTCCGCTACGTTTCACAATCTTTCAGTGGTATCAAAGCAGGCTTGTGAAATCTCACAGTTCAAGGTTAGTGTTTCTCTCTCTAACTCACGTGCATGCAAGATCGTGTTCATCACGATTCGTTGAAAAACGTGTATGATTTTTCTATGGTTGAAAGGAGCATGTGGGATCCACCACTGTGTTGTTTGATTCGGTGGATTTTGGATTTCAAAAAGGGGAGAAAGGGTTTTGCGTGAAAAAACAAGCGGGCATGCTCTTGAGATTTGATGAAATCTTTTTGAACTTTTCTTTATGATTTGATGAGATCTATTAGATTAGGTAGTAGATCTTGTGATTTCTTTGGAAAAGATTGGATTCGAGTTGTTTTGATTGTGTTTTTCTTGGATGAAAAACTTGTTTTTCCCGATGGGTATGAATCGCAAAGAGAGAGAGAAGTTTTCTTTCAAATCCGGCCACCACAAGTCGCCGGTGGTGGCTCAAATGGTCGGGGACCACGGCTGGTGGTCCCAGGCAGCCATAGCAACGGCATCGTGTAGCACTACAAAAATATAAGCTACAACAGCGGTCGGAAAACAGCTGGCAAAAGCCCAAAAAACGCCATTAAGCTTTTACCGGTATTTTCTGACTGCTATCATTTCTCCGTCGGGGAATGTCTTCAACATCGTTTTTTAGAAACACTAGTGATTCCCTACCTTATAACAGCAGTCACTTAGTGGCGTTTTCCAACCGCTGGTAATTCCTTAGCTTATGACAACAATTTTTTAGCGTTATTTAAAAAAAGCACTGGCATTTCCCTGCTTATAGTAGCGTTTCTAAAAACGCTGGTGTTTCTTCTGATTTCTAACAGCGTTTTTTTGCGACATTTTTAAAAACGCTACATTTTCCCTGCCTAGAATCATAGATGATAACAAACTCACTGGGCTGAACTTTCTTGATTGGAAGAGGAATTTTATGATTGTACTCACGGTGGATAAAATTGCTCATGTCCTCAAAGAGGAGACCCCTCAGCTTGCCTTGGCAGATGCTACTCCAGAACAAAGAGCAGATTTTGAAAAGTGGCATGAGGCAAATGAATTAGCTCACTTGTTATATGTTGGCATCTATGTCCAACCTGCTTGCAAAAGCAATGTGAGACCATAGCAACAACAAAGAGATACTTGTATATCTTCAGGAGCTATTTGGAGAGCAAAGTCATTATGCACGCCAGCAAGTTATGAAACTGCTGATAACCACCAAAATGGTGGAAGGTGCTCCAGTTCGGGAACATGTCTGGAAGATGATATCTTTCATCACAGAACTAGAGACACTAGGGTACAGAAATTGATGGCGAGACCAAGGTTGGAGCGATATTGGCATCTTTGCCTGAGTCGTTCAACCAGTTCGTATTAAACTATAATATGAACAAGATGCTTGTGACTCTCTCCGAGCTGCTCAATATGTTGCAAGCAGCAGAAGAACTTATCAAAAAGGAGAAAGGTTCTCTGATGATAATGGACAAGTCAAAAGTCAGCTCTTGTCTTGGAATCAAACCCAAAGGCAAGAAATTTAAGAAAAAGAAAAGGTCTCAGCCTAGCTCAAAGGCGAAAGAAAGAGGACAAGAGCGAAGCCAGATAAGAAGGCAAAGGGAAATTGTTTCCACTACGGCAAACCAGTCATTGGAAAAGGAATTGCTGTGTGTATCTTGCTTCTTTGAAGCAAAAGAAACCTTCTGAAGGTATGCTTGTCATTGAAATGAATTTAATAGATGGTCCATTAAATTCATGGTGTGTCGATTCAGGCACAACATCTCATATCTACAATATGTTGCAGGGGTTTAAAGAAACTCGGAGACTAGATGAAAGGAAAGTCATCCTAAAGATGGGGACACTACAAGTGTTGCAGCGACTGCCATAGGATCTTTTCATCTAGTCTACAACAAAAAAAGTTTTAATTTTGGAAGATTGTCTATACGTACCAGAATGTTGTAGAAACTTAATTTCTATTTCAAAACTTGGGATGTCTAGATATTCACTTGTGTTTACTTCTAAACTTGTTATTAAGTTTCAAAATAGTTTATTGCTTCTGGTACTATGATGGATGGTCTTTATATTTTGGAAAATGTTGTAGACTGCTTGAATAATGTAGAGAATGATGCTGATACTAGTGTGAAAACTCTCAAAAGGAAGAGGGATGTCAATCCCACTTGTGGCATCTAAGACTTGGTCATGCTAATCTGGATAGGATCAACAGATTAGTAAGGGATGAGTCATTAGACCTTTTGAAGGTTGAGCCTTACCAATATGTGAGTCTTGCTTGCAGGGAAAAATGACCAAGAATCCTTTTAAAGGAAAAGGAACTAGAGCCACAGAGTTGTTAGAGTTAGTTCACACTGATGTATGTGGTCCTTTTAACCATATAGCCAGAGGAGGATTCTCATACTTCATCACTTTTATTGATGATTATTCCAAATATGGTTATGTATATCTGATGAAACACAAGTCTGAATTCTTTAAAAAGTTCAAAGAATTTTAGAATGAAGTTAAGAATCAACTGGAAAGGAATATTAAGATATTCTGGTCTGATAGAGGAGGAGAATATCTCATCTCAGAGAAAGAGGCATCATATCTCAATTGACTCCTCCTGTTACACCACAACATAATACTCCATATTTTAAACCGGATACCCACTAAGTCCATTCTTAATACTCCATATGAGTTATGGACTGGCAAAAAGTCAAGTCTGAAACACTTGAGAGTATGGGGATGCCCAGCTCATGTTAAAAAGTTTGACGTGGAGAAGCTAGAGTCAAGGACTGAAAATGTTTATTTGTGGGTTACCCCAAAAGATCAACTGGTTATTACTTTTATAACCAAAAGGATCAGAAGGTAATTGTCAGTAGGAATGCAATATTCCTGGAAGATGAGTACAACCTAAGTGATGGAAAAGGCAAGATTGTTCTTGAACAATCACCTGAACCAGAAATCAGATAAGATTGATGAGAACTGAACCCACTGATGAGTCTGAAGAGTTCAGAACTCAAGAGCCTCGACGCAGTAAAAGAATCATAAACCTCCAGTTAGATATACCATGATAAATGAGATTTATCAAATGCAATCGGAGGGGTTGGATGATGATCCATATACTTACCAAGAGGCTATCAGTGACAAAGATGCATACACTGGAAGATAGCAATGGAATCAAAAATGGACTCCATGTACTCCAATGAGGTCTGGACCCTTGTTGATCAACCAGAAGGCAAGCCTATAGGTTGTAAATGGGTATTCAAAAGAAAACGAGGACCTACTGGAGAGGTAGAGACCTTCAAAACTAGGCTGGTTGTGAAAAGTTATACTAAAAAACAAGGTATTAACTATGAGGAAACTTTTTCATTTGTAGCAATGATGAAGTCCATTAGAATCTTATTGTCAATCACCGCTCATTATGATTATGAGATCTGGCAGATGGATGTGAAAACCGCATTTCTGAATGGGTACATCTAAGAGGAGATTTATATGGAACAACTTGAAGGTTTCTTTCTCTGGACAAGAATCTAAAGTGTGCAAACTGAACAAGTCCATTTATGGACTGAAACAACCATCACATTGCTGGAACATTTGTTTTGATGAGATGATCAAATCGTTTGGTTTCTCACAAAACATAGATGAATCTTGTGTTTACAAGAAGATTAGTGGGAGTTCAGTAATGTTCCTTATACTTTATGTTGATGATATTCAACTCATGGGGAATGACGTTGGTGCAATGTCATCAGTGAAATTATGGTTAGCGAACCATTTTTCAATAAAAGACCTCGGAGAAGCATCCTACATTCTCGGAATCAAAGTGTTTAGAAACCGAGAAAAGAGGCTTTTAGGGCTTTCACAAGCCCATTACATTGACAAGATATTGGCACGGTATAGCATGCAGGATGCCAAGAAAGGATTTTTACCCTTTAGGCATAATATTCATCTCTCTAAGAAGATGTCTCCTAAGACACAGGAAGAGAGAGATAAGATGAGGAAGTTTCCTTATGCTTCTGCTGTAGGAAGCCTCATGTATGCAATGCTTTGTACAAGGCCAGATATCAGTCATGCAATTAGTGTTGTGAGTAGATATCAATCAGATCCAGGCCCTGAGCACTAGACAACAGTCAAGCATATTCTCAAATACTTGAAGAAGAACCAAATACTATTGTCTAGTGTGTGGTGGAGAGGATATGTTAACTGTCCAGGGATACACAGATTCAGATTTTCAATCAGATATTGATGATAGAAAATCTACATCTGGATTTGTGTTCACATTGGGTAAAGGAGCAGTGAGTTGGAGAAGTTTCAAGCAGAACACCACTGCTGACTCCACCACTGAGGCAGAATATATTGCTGCTAGCGAATCTGCAAAAGAAGCTGTGTGGATACGTAAATTCATGCAAGAGCTTGAAGTTGTCCCTTCGATAGAGTCCCCGATCACCATTTATTGTCATAACAATGGTGCTATAGCACAGGGGTGGAACCTAGGGTTGATCAAAGGACAAAACATATAGAAATAAAATTTCATCTTATTCGTGACATTGTGAATCGGGGTGATGTAGTGATGACTAAATAGAATCAGTTGAAAACGTAGCAGACCCATTCACTAAACCTTTGACTCAGAAAGTGTTTGAGAAGCATTTAGAGTCTATGGGTGTCAAATACATGTCTGATTGGTTCTGAGTGCAAGTGGAGATTGTTAGATGTATGCCCTCAAAACCAATCATTTTTGAATGATTATGAGATAATATTGTTGTTATGATTATTATTAATAATTGATCACTTGTATATTGTTATTTTGGGTACGTGCAATGACATAAATGTCATATTGTTGAGCAACATTGTAGAAAAATCAGGCCAATGATTAATGAATTGGAGGCGGGGAGTATGATTTTTCGGATCCTTGTTGACTCACTTTGTTCTAGACTATGATACATGAAAATGTACAAATAGATCTACGTTCGTTGTGCTTATAAGATAGAATGATGGATTCTGTCATTGAGGTGGTGACCTTAAGCAGACGAGTGGTGTAATGTAAGAGTACATGCACTGAACGGGATCAAATATGAATACCTTCTGGAAACGATCACTGATGTAGAGAATGATATTCAACACAATTAGCTTATGTTGTCCTTAGACCTGAGAGAGTTATGTAAGTTTGCTTGTTATGTGCTTGTGCTTTGACTGAGTCGTTTGGTGATGGTCTTCGCAGATCAAATATTCTAAATAATGTTGAGCCTTGTACATAGTAAGTGAATTTGTTTAATTGCTCAATATGGAATCCACCAGTTTCTTGATGAGGCAGTATATTCATTATGTCTGTATATTATTTGGACTAAAAAAAAATCGCTGTGCAGTGATTTTGTGAAAAATGTTTTTCATGGTTTTTATTATATATATATATAATATAATATAATATAATAGTATATTTAACTATTTGCGAAAATAATTTTTGTGAACTTTTGAGAATCCAACTAGATACAGACTGAGAATTAAGAATTATATGAGCTAGGAATTTAATCGATGATATTTTTCCGGTCCTATTAGCTCATGTGGAATATATATGGTGGAAGGATAAATAACATATAATTGTTAGCAAAAGAGATTTCATAAAAATAATCTCATTATCTCGAGAGTCAATTGTGATATGTTAATGGACATGATCACAATTTGTAGAAGCCCATAAATTCGGATTACAGAATATAAGGGAGTTGAATGAAAAAGAGTTTTCTATGACGATCCTACGGCCGAAATTTGAGATCCCTAAAGATCTCATGCATAAGTACAGTTTAGTTATGGGCAAGCCATTATAAAAGGCTTAGAAATTCATTTGAGAGTAAAAAATTTATTTTTAATTTTGAGACTCACTTTCTCTAGGAAAATCTGTGCGCTTGGATCTGACGGAGATAGTACATGTGGACTATTTTTTATTCGAAGATCATTTTTCCGCGGCGTTTTACAATTATTCAGTAATATCTTTAATTACAGAACCACTTGGTTGGATATACATACCCAATACTAATGGGTTGCAATTTTGGATGACTATTTAGTTGCAGCGGTACAACCTGCGGAGCCACAAGCGGAAGCCATTGGAGAGGAAAGACAGGTGTGAGGTTGCATATTCGAAGAAATTCAGCAGACGCGGGACGGTAGGTACCCAAACTTGATGGTATGGGGATCTGATTGAAGCAGCTATGTAGTTGTTTCTCACAACAACATATATGAAGCACCGTATTTTTGTATCATGTTGGCAATGCTTGGTTAGGTGAGGATGGAAGAGGCCGAGGATTCGACACTGTGGAATGCAGCCCTTGAGGCGTTATTTGTAGAACTGCTCGTGGAAGAGTCAAATGCGGATCGCATATTTGATGGTAAGTTCAACGTTCAGGCACAAGTGACGGTCACAACGACTCTTAACCAGAATGGGCTTACCATAATCTGGCTAACGATAAAATAAGTGATGGGAAAGTGGAATAGAATGAAGAGTAACCACAGTGATTTCGCATTTCTCTTAAAACAAATTGGGTTTGGATGGAGACCAGAAGTAGACATAGTTGATGGCACAGATGAGGCGTGGTCTAATGTTATGACGGTAATAATGTGTTTATTAATGTGCTTCTCTATCAATATTTGAAAGAGACATGTTGAAAGTATGGTAGAATTTTGCGTTTATGTTTCTGAAATTGTTTGGGTAAACCCCATCTGTGAACTTTCTAATTAATTTCTGAACGTGGTTCGTGCTTGGGCATGAGGAATTTGCTTTTATGTTTATGAAAATTGCTTGGGTTGGTGTTCAATGGGCAGCAGATTTTTACAAGTTCTGGTAGTTTGTGATATTTTTTGGGTAAAGGCTCCATGGGCTCAATTGAGTACATGTTGGTCTGTGAAATTGCTTGGGCAATGGATTTTTATTTTTTGTTTCTGAAACTGATTGGATAAAGTGCACAAATGGGGTTAATAATTTTTCTGCTACTCTGTGACATTGCTTGGGCTAGAATTTTGCCTATCTGTTTGTGAATTTTGTTGGGTCAGAAAACTCAATGGGCAGCATTTTTTCAAGTACATTGTGAAATTTCTTTTTGATTATTTTTATGTTAAGGGATGTTCAGGGCAATGTTCAATGGCCGGCATAAATTAGCTTAGGTCAGTTGGATGCCACTATGTCGCCATGCCTTGGATTTTTTCAAATGTGATATTATTGAATCAGGTGAATCCTAAACTGTGGAGGTTTAAGACGAAGGGTTGTCTCCATTACCGCATTCTAGGGCATATCTTCAATAGGTCCACAGCAATTGGTGCCTTAGCTTAACCATCATCACTGTACCCGACAAATAGCGAGGAGGAGCCAATCCTTGACCGAGCCTTGATCGGTGGCATTCTCCATATTGATCTTGAAACTCAGCCGCCATTTACAGCACCCCTTGGAAGTCCACTTCAAAACAACCTCCCCTCCAATTGTGCCATATAAGTGCATAAGTCATGGATCATGCAGCCTCGGGTCCAAAGGGAAGAAAGCAAAACTGGAGTCGGAGATGAGTGATGCCTGTCACGCCATGACGAATTTATGCAATTTGAAGGTGAGGAGGACTGGGGGGAGTTTTGCGAGCCGTGGGTATAATCACGAACCCCCTATAAACCAGTGCATCAGGTGGCTAAGCAGCTTGGAGCCTCCTCTGCTAGAGGACCAGTATGAGAATGCAGTGGATCACTTGCTCAAGGATAGGGACTTGCAGCTTGCATTAATGGCAATGCCCGTTGATATGAGGATGGTGCGACTGGCTCGACTCAGTAAAGAGGGGTTTGATCTGCCCAGGCCTGATTTGTGCAGGGTAGCGGGAGAGTACGTGCAATTGTTCAATTTTGGATGCCCCACTGGGGCAAGATGATGACTGTGACTATCAATTACAACTTCTATTTCTGTATGCTTCTAGCAAGTTTGAGTTATGTGTAGTGTATTATTATCGGCAGCACATTAGACAGAGTAACCGAACTTGTTCCTAATATGGTGATTGCTTATGGTTTACAAGATTAAAGGCTATTGGATAAGTTATTTGCTATATTTATTACCCAAAAGCATGTTCATATATTAGCATTAGGTGCAAGCTAGGCGAAAATAACTGAGGCCTTGGGGGCTAAGGTTCCCCAAAACTGCAGGCAAAGATGGTCATAGAGCATTATTATTTAAAATAACTACATGCCTACGGTTGTAGAAATTGCACATTTGGGAAAAACAATTGATAATTGGAATTGCAACATCGTTATACCTACGGGGTAAAAAAATCTTAAGTTGGAACCGCAACATCACCATTCTTTTAAAGGTCACACGTATATAACATAGTCACAGTTATTAATTATTAGTGCCGAACAATCATGTACGTTTGATGTAGCTATATTTGTAGCTAATCTAGGTAGACCCCACAGGGACACAGGGAGTTAATGCATCTGGACGGTTGTTGATTTATACGGCATTGGAAAACGCCAAGTGGTTGAATTTGGAGCCACTTTTCGATCGGAATGAAAAAACTTAGTTTATGTTTGCATCAAAATTTCTCTTAGAAACATATCTCTTCGCCTATTTCAGTCTAATTGTAGATTTTAGTAGATTACAGGATTTATTTGAGCACAGAGCAAGTTAGTGCTGATTAGTACGGTGTTTAGGAACAAAATTTTAGTAAAAGTTTAAGGTAAAATTTTAGTAATTGGTAAAAAGATGAAGCGATAGAATGAAAAAGTTTGTGAAAAATTGAAAAAAATTTGTAAAAAAGTGAAGAGAGAAAAAAAATTGTAATGATGATAAAATTTTAGGGGTTAAAATTTTTGTTTGCTAAACACTATGTAGTATCTGCTATATTAACTTAAAAGGAGGAGATGAACAAAAGATGTAATTTTAAATGAAAACCTTGGGATATCACATGTATTGTGAGTGCATCTACGCCTATGTTTTTTCTGTAATTTTCACCTAATTTTCGACATGTTGATTTGTCTATGGTATAGGATAGGGGTGTGCAAAGGCCGGTCTGGGCCGGTGTAACAGGATCTGCAGGGAGCAAATCAACCGGACCGGACCGGCCATGCTAATGAGACCGGACCGGTCAAGGACCGGTCCGATTTGGCCGGTTTGGGCCTTATTTTAAGCTACGTTTTTTGTTCTTTTTTGGGGCTTTTTTTAGACCATTTTCTGGGCTTCTTTACATCAATTTTTTAGTGTTTTTTTGCATCAAGTTTGGACTATAATCTCAACCAAATTATGCCACAATTGTGACCTTTCTTCTACAGCAAACTAAAAATTTTTTAAATCATACATTTAAAGAATACTACTATACTAATTACTAGGTTACTAATTAAAGAATTCTAAATCATAGATTTTTAAGAATAATAAATCATACATCTTAAAATAAAATCATACATCTTAAGACTTGAAGCATACATTTAAAGAATTATAAATCAATAAACCAAATAGAAATTCCAAAATAAAGAAAGTCCAAAATAAAAGTATCAAATAGAAATGCTACTGGAACTAATTAGTAATTAGTAATTACACTACTCTATTACAAGCCATAACAAACAACAAAATAATCAAATAAACAAACTAAAAGTATAATTAATACATGCCAACAAAATAGTAGAAAAATAAAATAAAGTCCATATCCATCATCAATGGTCCAATTGTCCATCTCCCATCAAGTTGTAAAAATATATATATACACATGTGAGATAATAAACTATGAAACAATAATGGGCATTATTATTGTTAGCCCAAGTTTGTTTTGCAAACAATCCATAATTGATTTTGATGATAACAAAAATTCTAAGTTTTGAAGACTTTTAGATTTTACTTGTCAATCCACTATTTTCTAAGATATATTTTAAAGGATTGAGGTTATCTCACAAAAATATTTCTAAGTGCACTTGAACACCATTACACAAGTTGATAAAATCAATTTTTCATATTGTAGGTGTTTAAAGATGAATTGGAGTGAAAACGACACTTTCAAAGTTGCTGAAAAACCTCTCCAGCACTTATAGTGTCGACACATTGAAGACTAGTGTTGACACATTGCACTGTCTCCCGAGAGAACCGACTTCAGATCAAATCTTGTCAACAACATTGCACTGAGACACCTCGGAGATAGTAATGAGGACCTCGGGATATTGTATCAGTATCTCGGAATGTTTGTGGAAAGGTTGGGAAAATGTATGAACCTCGGGATGTTTGGAATGAGCACTTCGAAAATTATAAAGGAAAAGCTCGGAACTCCTTGGAAATGAAAGTAGAAAAGCAGACATCTCGGGAGCACCTCGAGATGGTCAGAATTAGAGATGGTCCTCGAAAATCATAAGGAAAAGCTCGGAGCACATTGGGAACACCTCGGACACCACGGAAATGGTAATAAGAAAGCACACCTCGGAATAGTCGGTAATACAAATGGAGCTCGGGAAGGAACCGGGATAGATACCTCGGTTTGTAAAGAGGACTGGTGACAAACCGAGATAGATATCTCGGTCAGTAAAGGGGACCTCGATTTAATGATGAGATGTACACATTGCAGAGTAAAGGGGGACCTCGGGATAATGAAGAGACGTCGGACATTGCACTCCCGAGAGATCTTCCATATCAACTCATGCTGATTATGCGCCGACACATACCACGATTTTTTGCTGAAATCCTGGAATGTTGACAGCTTCCCTCCAACGACTCTTTTTAAAATCCCAGATGACCGTTGAAGTCAAAAGTGGTATAAATAGAAGAAGTGAAAAAAGAATAAAACAACTCTCTTGCAATTCAAATTGAAATTACTCTACGACCTAACTTCTAGAGAGAGAAAGTGCCTTGAAGAAGAGAGAAGACTACTCATATTGAGAAAGCTTGTTATTCCCCTGCTAAACTTCAGCTTTCTACATACTCTTGTCCTCGTGTGCACCTTTGTACTTTCCACTTGCTTCATATTACTTTAAGAGCCAAATCGTTGACATTCCATTCTGTACCCATTCTTTGTAAACACGTGAGTGTTGGGTAAACACTTGTCTTACTTGTGAGAGTAGAAGAAATCCCTTGGGTTTTGGGATTTGTGAAAGAGTTAAAGCGTGAGCTCGAAAAACGCTTTGTAAAGGTTCCTTAGCACCCCGGAAGCTAAGGTGTATTTGCTATTTGAAGAATAGTGAAGGAAGCCCAAGAAGTAAATAGCCTTGGGGGTGGACGTAGGCAAGAGTTGGCCGAACCACCTAAAAATACGGTGTCATCTCTCTAACTCTATCTCTTATTTTTTTCACGCTCATATCACTGCCCTTTGTGTTCTATGCTTTACTGTTATACTGCTCAAATTATTTTCAAAAAGGATTGAAAATTTATTAAAACCCAATTCACCCCCCTCTTGGGTTGTTATTTAAACTTTCAATTATAAAAAAGAAATAAAACATTACCATAAAATCAATCTAATTAGTCCTCATTGATCTCAATCCGAGCCACTTGTGAGTTAAAAGTTATTCCTAATAATTTAGGACATAAACCTTCCTAATAATAGTCAATGACTCAATATTATTCACAACTCACAAATCAAATCACAATTATGCCAATCACACATATATTTATGCCAAATCAATAGGAACAGCTCCTAATTGTACAACAGCATGAAACAAGAATGAATAAACATGCTTCTCAAGAATGAATAAACTGTCAAATCACATAAGAATGTTTTGCAATAATCTGAAAACTATGCTTCTCAAGTTATCTAAACTAATTATTCATAATTGCAAATACCCTAGACAAAACATTAAAAGAAATGCAATGAAAGAAAATTAAATTAAGGGGTAAACTCATAGTTAGCCCCCAATGTTTGGGCAAAAATCAAGTTGCTACCCTTATTTTTCAATCCAACAATTTGAGACCCATAACTTTCAAAACCTATCAATCTTCGCCCCCCGTCTAAATAAGGCGTTAAGTCCGACGGAAAATCGTGCAAAATGACCGAAATGCCCCTCCAATGCTAAATTTTAAAAAATAAATATAAATAATATAAATTTAAGAAATAAATTAAAAATAAATAGATTATTGAAATAGATTTTCAATAGTTTTATTTAAAAATATTATTTTTTAAAAAAATATCATTTTTTATTTTTATGAATTTTTTTACTTTTTTTAGTAATTTTATTTTGGGGGCATTTTGGTCATTTTTCATGCTTTTCATTTGATTTAACGTCTAATTTAGACGGGGGGCGAAGATTGATAGGTTTTGAAAGTTATGGGTCTCAAATTGTTGGATTGAAAAATAAGGGTAGCAACTTGATTTTTACCCAAACATAGGGGGCTAACTATGAGTTTACCCCTTAAATTAAACATATTCATACTCTAATTAGCAATTACAAATAGTCATTTTCAAACTAAAAAAATTATTTGAAAAAAGAAAACACAATTTCAAACACAAATTACAATTTCACAACAAAATGCTAAACATTTCATTTCTCCAAGTGTATTGCATTTAGTTATTCAAATTGCTACATTTAGATTGCATCCAAATTGTTAAACAATTTCACAATCAATCAAGAAAATTTCAGACACAATTTCAAACAGATTCACAACTTCAAACAAAACCAAATCCTCCAATCAAGCCCATCCTCCACAGTTTCACAACCTAATCTGTACTCTAAAATTCTAAATTAACTAATGAACTACAATAACTAATTAACTAAATCAGTTCATAAATTCTTACCTTAATGGCAGTACACTGATCACACATGGCAGAAATTCACAAATCAGTGAATCACAATCTTGTAACTTGTAAAGTCCCAGTAAATTAACTAAAATAGAGACGACCAATTAACTAAGAACAACACCAATTCGCACCCCTAGAGAGAGATCAAAAGAATTAAGAAATTACCTGAGAGATGAGATAGAGACACACACGGTAGCGAACTGAGGGGGGTTAGGGTTTTTTTTTTAAATGTGAGAGAGGAGGGGGGGTGCGCGTGAATCGTGAACGCTTATGTTTTTTTTTTGGGAAAAGTACGGAAATAGTCCTTGTGGTTTCACGTTTTAATAAATTGGTCCCTGGGGTATGAGTTTGTACTGGATAGTCCCTGGGGTAAGCATCATGTAACAAAAAGGTCCTCCCGTTAGGGCCGTTAAGTGGGTTGACGGAAATCTAACGGGAAGACCTTTTTATTACATGATGCTTACCCTAGGGACTAATGTGTTCAAATTGAAACCACAGGGACTAATTTGTCAAAACGTGAAATCACAGGGATTGTTTCTGTAGTTTTTTACTTTTTTTTTTAAAAAAAAAAAAAAACCGGTTCGGACCGGTTTGGAGCAGTATACTCCGGTCCGGTACCGATTTTTCTATGTATGAAACCGAGACCAGACTGGAGTATACCGGTTTCACTGGACCGGCCATTCCGATGAGTTATTTCTCACCGGTTTGGCCAGAACCGGTCTGGTTTCGGTCCTGTTCGGCCGGTTTTTTGAACACCCCTTGAGTGAGTACTATAGGATAACAAGTTGAGAATTGAGATGGGAGTTTATCCGCTGAATTAGCATCTTCACAGTCTAATCCTAGCCCTCAAAACCAATACAGCGCGAGCAACGGGAGGCTCCGATTTAAAGCTGGAGCTGCAGGGACGAGAGTAGGATACCAGATGCGGCGGCAAAACGTTTTCCGGGTAAAACGCTCCGGCGAAACCGCCCCCTTGTTCTTTTAGTTTACTTTATTTCATGGGCCAGGCTAATGCTTTTCAGTTTTCTGTTTTCTTTCCGGCTCACATTCAGGAAAATGCGGACTCTGACCTGAGCATTTCCGGTACTCCTGGCTATGTTCTGTTTGCCGTCTACTATATCTATCTCTCTCTCTCCCGCTTCATAGGATATATATATTTGTGCATATATTTTACTGCCCGAAGGTTTATAGGTCGGTGTTCCTATTGAAATGTGGCAGATGACGAAGATTTCGATTCTTATGTGCCTGAAAAATGCGACTCTTTGAGTCAGCATTCGGATAGAAAGGTACACTTCCTAATCGTCCAACTTACGTATGATACATAGATAGCATTTATACAAACATATATATCGTAGAGGTTTCACATGGAGCCTGCTTCGGGGTCAGTTCAAACGTGAATTGAGTGTTTTGTTTGAAATTTAGCTGACATTTTAGGTGTTTTAGCACAGTTCAATTTACTAGCTCTATTGCTGTTTTATAATCTTCGATGTCCTATGAATGTATTTTAATTATTGCTTTGTACTTCTGCAGGAGGAATTGCAACTTCCATCACGACTGGAGATACTTAGAGGTCTCTTGTTCTTGTTGACATGGAATGCTGGGACTTAATTTTTTTTTGTCTTTTTTTCACCCTCTTTTGTGTTTTGAATGGTGATGGTTGATTTGTTTCAAAAAGTTATTGCATCTAATGCAGGCGACCTTGAATGGGATTGTGGAAGGGAACCTATGGGTTTTTCTAATAAGGCATGTTTTCTGAAAAAGTTACGTTATTGTTTTTTATAGCCGATCCGTATAACAAAAAGTCTTGTATGATTGGTTCAATCAGAAGGAAACAAATGTCTCTCTCGATGATGATGATGTTGAAATGCCGGAATTCTGTAATGAGGGTAATGTTGTATGCTCCCAAAGGAAGCAGTTCATGGGCAACTCGGATGAGGAAATGATTTCTGATGATGATGTATGATATAGTAGATTTAGATATAACTTTGCTTGTGGTTGTGTTGCTGTTCATCGATTGTGCTTGAGTTTCCATCATAATATATGGCTCTTTTACAGTTTCTTCTGTTATTGTAGCAAGACTCTCTTTTACATTCTGTTTGGTTATTGTAGCAAGACAATAATGTCTTTTTGTAATCTGTTTGGAAAGGAAAACAACTTGCTCTCAAAATTTTCTGCTACCTCTGGCACTAAATATTTCCATGAAGACAATCCTCAGAGCTTTGGAAGTGGTAAGCACGATGAAGCACATATATGGTCCGCTGTAACCAAACAAGCAGATGCACTCATGTTATTGAATAAGAATGCTCCATGTTCGTCATCCCATTCTGGCTACTCAACAAACAGATCTCATAGAGGTGCTTTTTCGTTCTGTCATCATTGCTTGACACTAACGTTTGCAATTCCCATATCTGTTGTCTATCTATCCTCAGTTAGAGTTTCTGGTACATATCAAACCCTGGAAGAAGTAAATAGTTCATTACAGTGGGAGCATCTTTTTGTTTGCCTTATATGTAACTTTTGTTGTGAAGTCTTTACTTGTCTTTTAAACAGTTTAACGTGCAAGTTGTTATATAGTTTTGTTTTCTTTTCTTTTAATAACCTTTGGTATCTTTTAAATTCATAAGCCATTCATGTAACTTAATTTCGCATAACTGATCATTTACTGGATTCAGAGGCTGTATTATAACGCTTTGTAAGAGTAGCAGTTCGTAGATGATCTTGTGTTTCTTTTATATTAGTGCTTGGGTCTGTATGATGATAAACTTTGGAATCAACTGCTGCAGGTGTCAGATATAAGGGTAAGCGGAAGCTTTCATTCCGATTCCAGTCACATAAGGAACGAATCTCTGGGGATACTGCCTCTAAGGATGAAAATGATATGTCATTCAAGGATCATGAAGCATCTGAAAGATTTAATACCACTGGGCTTAGACCTGAAGAACATTCAATTTCTGATGTTCTTGGGGATTGTCAAAGAGAGAATGATAATCAGTCCGAGGCTATGCATGCTGAAGTAGGAGCTCTGGGGCAGGGATGCATTGAGCACTCAATGGCTGTGCTTTTAGATGGCCTTAAAGACAGGGCTACTCTGCAGCAAGGAGTTTCTAAAATGGTATGTTTTCTTCTTTAAGCCAGAATTCTTTTTTCTTTCTCCTATGGCTATCTGTTCCTTGTTTGACTGGGATTTGCGGCAGTATAGTAGAACAAGAGGCACACAAAAGCAGATTGTTGCAAAGAGAAGTATCTCTGTACTGGGAGATAGAACTGTTTACAATGAGGATTCCCCTGAATCAATGGGTAGTGGATCATCTTCTGATGACAAGGTAACCCCAGTCCCCGCTCCCTCTTTCCTCCTCCTCCTCCCCCTCCCCCTCCCTCATTTTCTCCTTGTTGATACTATTTGCGGGTTTGATTTTCTGTTATATGATAAAACAGGCCAAAGATCAGAAACTAAAGGTGACTATACTGGAAATGAAACGACAAACTATGACAGATCGATTTCAAGAAGCTTTTGGTGCTACCTTTTTAAATGAGGAAGGAGCCCTTGTTTCACTGCCTAAATCATCAGGGTAGGCGATAGCAAAAGATTTTGTGTAATCAGATCTCGCCATATTATTCTATACAATATTACATGCTATAGATCTTTGTGAAAATGAATTTGAAATGAGTAGCTCTGAACTACATACTGCCAAATTCTTCAGAATTGGATTGTTTGGGAAGTTGCAGCAGCTCATGCAGAGTGAAAAAGAAAGAGATATGGATTTCTTGAAGAATTTAGACAGTGGAGCTTCTATAAGTGGTCAGGCCACTGTTTTTTATCTTTCCATTTTCTGGAACAATGTTAATTAATGAAAACTACTTGCATAACCAGTCTTTTGAACAAATACAAGTTTATGCTTATTTATATATCCATCCGTTGACTTGTGACCTTTTAATGCCTCCTCAGATGAAGGAAGCTGCATTCTTGTGAAAATCCTTGCAAAATATTTGGATGCAAAGCTGACGGTTTGCCAATGCTCTTTTGGCAAGAACATAGAGGTGATATTCGAAATTGAAGACAAGTTTAAAGTGAATTTTGTGCAAACTTTGCTCATTGAACCACTAACTGTGGCTAAAACATTAGTTCAAGAGAATAATAATGGAAAGAGCAGATGATTCTTTTTCAATTGCAACCAAGTTGCCAAAACTAAAACATCTTGTTTCTCATGATGATACTACACCCTTAGATATTTAGAAAATGCTTCAAAACTGAATGTTTATGTTGAGGGACTAAAATTTTTCTTGGTCACATGTGGACTGATACTGTATAGCTGCAAAAGCAACATTTTCTCGAGCATCCTCATGAAGTATACATTCTCGAACATTAGGATATGAAGAGGGTTAGTCAATATTGCCCATAGATGTGGATTAGGAATAAGATACTTTATTTTGGGAAGTGATGCAGCAGCAGTCCCCCCTCCCCTGCCCCCCACTACCAAATGAACAGGTTCCCGCTGCATGTTTCTGATTGCATGTATAGCGTGTCTTTTAAGTGTTTGTAAATCATAATTCATGGTGCATACTTGTTTTTCCAGAGCTTGACACAGTCAGGGAGCCCCCAAGTGATGTTAAACGGAGGAGAGAACAGAACAATAATTTTTAATCCAAGGATTAGCAGCGATGTTGACCTTGAAGTTGGGAACTTTATTCGCATTCACCCTCCATGGTATGGATATAGAATTTCAATGCTTCTAATGGTCTATGCTTCCACTCTTTTTTTTTCTAAGCCTATTTCGAAGCTTCAATCAGAAGACCTGTTGATCAAATAAATTTAATTGAAAGGGAAGTATGTTGCCCTACTGAAGTAATATAGTCCATTGAAAAATTGCCATCTTAGTGTCGTAGTCCGAGGGGATTAGTGATGTGTTCTTGTGCAGAATGCTGAAGATGAAGGCTAATGCCTAATGGTGAACCTTTTTTGGCCAGGAAGGAGATTCAAGTGGGAAATGATGAGAACATTGTTCTCTCTACATATTTCTCCCAAATTTTAATTTGATGAGCTCAGGTATGCCAAAATTAGATGCAGCAGAAGGATCATGTGTAAGTTCAGTAATCCAGAATCGTACGAGCCTGTGTTGAGCCCCCTAAACTGTGTATGATTCTGCCATGGCCTGAGACATGGCTGCATAAGGTATCTCAACCGTGATCCCTCATTTGCTCCTTTACCTTTTTTGTTTTCGCCTACTCTCTTTTCCCCCTATCAGAGGCCTTGGACCAGCTGGAAGTTACGCCCACTATTGACCATTATTGACCATTCAATGAGTTCAGAGGGAAGATGAGAGTTCTGTACCAAAGTAAGAAAATTCAGACGGTACCTTTTGTCTTATTGGTGGACAAGATGAAGAAACTGCGCTACAGTTTTATCTCTCAAGTTTCCCACTTATGGAGTTGCCTGCATGTTAATTCTGCTCATTCAGGCTGGCCTAGCTTGCAGTATCTCCCTTGTTAGTCAAAGAAAAAAGTTAATATTCATTTGGGGCTTGAACAGCATGAAGTGTAAATTTGAATGTAATGTGATTTTATTTGAATTAGCTTGACTTTACGAAAATTTGTTTTAAGCACTTTAGACATGTGACGCAATGAAGTGTAGCCTCAGAGGACGAGAAACTGAAAGCGTAATTTGTTCCCCATCTCTTTATGGCCCGTATGACTTCAAAAACTCTATGGCCCGTAATTTGTTGGACTGCCATCCTGAGATCCAATAATAGTTTGGACAGTTTAGGTTCGCAGCCCAGGAGAATTAGAAGTAGATTCTTATTTCCTAAGGCCGTGATTATCAGGAGACCCTATGTTACTGCAACTATTGCCTCCTAATAAAATATTTTTTTTTCTCCATCAAATCATTTATTTTCATTACAATAAACATATTTAAACTATCTCTCTTCATTTTTTTACTAACTTTCATAAACTAAAATTTTGGTCACACCAATTACAAACACTACTTGAACGAGTTAATATTAAGCTATTTTGAAAAAATTAATGGTTTTCTAAAAAAAATCTTAAAACTCACTAATTTGGCCAGTTAGCACAATATATCACTCATTTTAACTTTATTAAGATGTGATGAAGCTACTTTTAACCGGTTTATCACAGCGTTCACTGAGCCGAGAACCCAAGGGAACTGGATTGAAGCCTAGCGTTTAGGATGGGTTGAAAGGTTCGAGCTCTCCTTCCTTCCTTCTATAAGTAAAATAAATAAGCCATGACTCAGAGTCCTTCCCAAAAGGGATTTCTCCAATGCCATTGTTAGTCGCTATTGTTTAATATATTTTCTTTTCTGGTCTGATTATGGGAGAGAGAAAGAGTTAAGAGTGAGTCTTTTGTGGATTTGCTTACCTCCTTGTTTTGTCCCCCTTTTCTCTTATATCCTCATTTTTTCATTTGAGTTGGGCTTCGAAGGGCTATGGCCTCGTACCTTTTTCTCCCTCATTTATTAATGTGGGACCCACTTTTCTTCCTATTTGTCCTTAGAAGACAGTCTTTGCTTAGCATCGTTTTTATTAGAGAATGAGATTATTAACTTCCTCTTAGGCGTCACCTTTTCATGTCGAAGTGACCCTTATTTAAGAGGGTTGTCGGTCTTTTCTCAATGGTAATCTGCAGTTGATGAGATTCTTGTCGTATTAGGATATGCCATTAACTTTTTTGTTTGGCCCAGGGCCTACTACCTTTCTTATTGAGCCGAAAAAATCTATTCCCATCAAGATGATTTAATCGAAATCTTTTTTTACCCAACGCAACTTGTCACATGTCATAAAAATCAAATTTAAAAATTCAGAGTTTAATTTATAACTTCTTTATTTATTTAGTTTTTGTAACATGTGTCGAGTTGTGATTGGACAAAAATAAATTCTATTAAATCATCTTCACGGATTTGGATTGAGTGATCTATATTGTCCGCCCAAATCTAATGAGTTTGAAAGTTTTTATCTAGTAAGTTTTTTAAAAAAATTGAAATCCAGTAAGTTTTTCAAAATCAAGTAAAAACCCAGTGAATAAAATTAAAATTTTTCATAATTTTAAATATGTCAACTTGTATCTGTGGTAAGTCATCCTTTTATATCTTACACGTTATCTAGTAATCTAAGTGATTCAACCTCAATCTCGAATTTATGTAGATATATATTTCTTGATACACGTTATCACTGCTATTCACACACACACAAAAAAAAAAAAAAAGAATAGTATTTATCCCATTAAAAGACCATTCAATCTCATTTTTTTAAAAAAGAATATTAATGTTGTTCTCATATCATAGAGTTCTAACTAAACCTAATTAATAAGACATTAATTACAATTCTGCAAGCGTACCCAACGAATTACATTAATATGAGGTTTGGCTTTTCAAAATTTTAGTAAAATTTTAATACCAACACAAATTCTAATATACAGTTCAAAATTTTACTTTTACTTTTATACGTATTCATTAATTTTAATACTACCTCTTTTTTTAACCAATCAAAATTTTAATAAAAATTTTAATAAAATTGTTGTGAAACCAAACTAGCTATAAGTGCCGCGAAATTACAAGATGGCTATCTATTGAGATATTCCCGTTCCATTATCCAATATCCCGCTGCTTTTAAAATTAAAGTATATTTAAATTTAAATTTTTACCCTAACTTCTATTTTTCAATTATTCCTTATCCAAAAAATCCCGCCCTGGCGACGGGGATTCTCTTCGAATTGATTTTCTTTTTTAATAATGCAATTAGAATTAGCTCAGGAGTACACAATCTGGCATTTGATATCCCACTGCTTTTATACTTCCAGTTCGGAAAGATTCAAATCCAGGTTAAATAAAGATGGATGGTTGAGATTAAATTCCAGCACATCTTTCCATTCTCACGAAGTCATTAGGTGTCTTCTTTCGTGCTTAGCCTCGACATAGACTTCCGTCGTGCTTCAGAGATCCCTCCTATTCTCCGTCGTATTTCTCTGCCTTGATCTCCTCCTCTTCTCCATGTCGAACCGGTCAATAGAACTCCGCGGCCACAACTACAATCGGAATCCTGGCTGTGACATGTTCGGGGCCTTTACGAGGTCGTCCCATCCTCCGACGCTGCTCCACGTATCGTTCTTGCTTGACCACCGGTGCTTCGCGGTCGGTACTGACAACGGGTTTCGCGTATTCAGCTGCGATCCGTTCCGCAAGATATCGTGCCGTGAGTTCGCCATCGGGGGTTTCTCAGGCGTTGATATGCTCTATCGCTACAACATCATGGCCCTCGTCAGCGGCGGGTCCCAACCGAAGTGCCCTCCCAACAAGGTTATTCTATGGCACGACAAACATGCGTGCTGCATCGGCGAGCTCGTGTTTCGCTCCCACGTCCTCTTTGTCAGACTGCTCGGGGACAAGATCGTCGTCGTTTTAAGGCATAAGGTCTACATGTATAGTCTCCCGGACTTGACGCTGTTCCACCAAATCGTGACCATCGCGAACCCCGATGGCCTCTGCTCGGTCTCGCAGTTGGCGGGCTCGCTGGTACTGGCCTGCCCCGGGTTGCACAAGGGTCAAGTTAGGGTCGAGCGCTACTCACCAAACAAGATCAAGTATATAATGGCACACGACTCCAAGATTGCGTGCTTAGAGTTCACCCTTGACGGGCAGTTCCTTGCGACTGCGAGCTCTAAGGGGACTCTGGTCCGCGTTTTCAGTACTATCGATGGAACACTGCTTCAAGAGGTATGAGATTCATGGTTCTCCTCTCCGAATTCGGAGCCCTTTATGCACTCATGAAAGGGAATGGATTTGGTGCAAAGAGAGTTTGTGCTAAGGGTTGCAAAGACACGGTTCAGATTTAAAAAAAAACATCCAACAGTTAAGATTTAAACACGTCATTTAATGCGACACTTTTGACAAAATGGCGGCTCGGCTTCAAGCCAATTTTTTTCCTAACTTTTTCTCGACTTTTCTCCCGTCTCTACCTGTGTCTTCCCCAACAAGAACAGTAGTTTTTTTTTTTTTTCTTTCCCCCCTCTCTCTCTCTGTGGTCCCTTTCTCTTCCTCCCTCATTTTTCATTCTTCTCTTCTATTCTTGTTGTCACTCTAAGTACCAGATTTTTAAAACCCAACTTCGTAATAGGAAGAGGACTCTTCCAGGCTTATAGAACTCACAAAGGCCATATTATAAATGTCAAAATCTCATCACCCTAGATACCCACCTGTAACTTTGCAACCTCATTAGACAATGTAATGTTCTCTATCTGTAGAGTTTGTGCCTTGTGTTCTAAGTCTGCAGTGTATTGCATCTTACGCTCCTTGGAACAAGCAACTGATTACAGAGGAGCAATACACTCAAGCACGAAATAGAGATAGGGAAAACAGAAACTTAATTCCAATTTTTTCACCTGTCTTTTGCTAATATTCGGTCCAGCAAGGGAAGGAGTAGCAGCAAGGAGAAAGAAAAAATGGGTAATAGGAGAAAGAAGAGGGAGGTGCGGTGCGGAAGAAGAAGAGAGATTCAAGGGACGAAGATAAGAGAGCAAAAAAGAAAATCGGGAGGTGCGGTACTGGAGATGTGCAGGAAAAAAAGTAGGAAAAAAAAAATCGGCTTGTAGTGAGCCAAGCCGAGCTTTAAGCCCTTTGTGTCTCTCCTCACTTCATTTAATGGCTATTTCCTGAACGTCGGATCTGTATTTTAAAATCTGAACCGTCTCTTTGCACCCTTAGCACAAACTCACTTTGCACAGAATCTATTCCCCTCATGAAATGTGATGTTTAAGTGGTAGGGGTGAAGTTTGAACTGAGTTTCCAACTCAGAACCGGAAACCATATGAAATTATCATCTATCTCAAAAATTTAACTTGTACTTTTGGAATCAAACTCAAAGTTATGAGATTCATTGGGTATTGAATGTAGGTAAGGAGGGGCAGGGATACAGCAAAGATCTATGGTTTGGCATTCTCTTCAAATGCCGAGTGGTTAGCAGTCTCAAGTGACAAGGGAACAGTTCACGTATTCACTCTTAAAGTCAATCCTCCATTGCTAGCGAATGACAAGTCACAACATGCATCTGATGCTAATCCTTCTGCTGTTAAGCAATCAAGCAGCTCATCTCTCTCTTTCATTAAAGGTAAAACAACTCCTTTTGCGGGAACTTATACTTTATGCCTTACTACTTTCTCCAAGCTGTCAGTTTTTGTTACCTCGTATCTTTTTGGGCTCTGGCTATAAATCGGCACTGCAATTGCAGGAATGTTGCCCAAATATCTTACCTCAGAATGGTCAGTTGCCCAGTTCCACTTGCCTCCGGGTTCTCGTCACATTGTTGCTTTTGGCCAACAAAAGAATACAGTTGTAATTGTTGGCAGAGATGGAAGGTAATTAAGAGTGATGTAAATAAAGAGTATACGTACCCTCGAAGTTCTTGACTGGAAATTAATTTACTTGACACTTGAATTTGTGATACCTAATTGAATACATCTCTCTCTCTCTATATCTGTGTGTATACAGCTTCTACCGATGTCAATTTGACCCAGAGAAAGGAGGAAAGATGACTCAGCTGGAATGCCACGACTTTCTGAAGCCAGAAGAAGCATCATGATATATACTTCGTGTGCAAAATATTTCTTGCCCGAAAAGAAGTAATTCTTTGGATGTGGATAAATACATTAATATTGCACATTATTCTTCCCAAACATTGGGGAAAACATTAATGTATATATGCTATCTGCTCGTAGCAATTAAGTTCCTTGTTTTTTCTTTTTTCTTTTTTGGGTTCTTTTTCCTAAGCTGCTGTAGCAAGTTTCTTATGGTAGTAAGAATGCCTAAAGAATATACATGCTGTTTTTGCTAAGCATTAGTGTATATATATATATATAATATATATAATAAAAAATAAAAAAAATCAACCTGTTGACTATAAATTTTGAGATTGTCGTAATAAGTAATATATGAGATCATAGTTAAGATCCAACTATATATATTCGTTCAACTTTTGAGAAAAATTAGATAAAGTGGGGCTTGAATATTTGGGCGGTCATTCAAATGTAATTAGATCATCTATATCATGAATTCGCAATAAAATCACAAGAACATATTGTACCTTTTTTGTTTTTGTTTTCTTCGGCAATTTAAAGAACTTCATCCAATGGTGATACTTATTTGTTGTTATGTTCCGTTATAGTGTTGTCGACTGGATTGTCCGAATGAGGATCCTTTATAATACGTTGAATCCTAAACTATTGATTTTGGCACATTTCACCATCTAACAACTAATGTAAGACACATTGCATCATACAACTACCAATTTTAAACACGATACACTACAAACTAATAACTTTGACACATTTCACCCTCCAATGGCTAATGTAAGACATTTTGTACTTTTCGTCTGAAAATAATACTTCCAAAGTAGATCCAGGGTATTATCGTTATTTCAGTCTAAAAATTTGACATAAGATGCAACGTATCTAAGATTGGTAGCTCAAAGATACAATATGTCAAAATTAATAGTTTATGGTGCAATGTGTCAAATCTCTTACTAGGGGTGGACAAAACCTCCGCCGGTATCAGAATTCTGGTTCCGGTACATGTTCCGCATACCACCACTCAGAACCAGTATAGGATATCTCTAAGTATCGGAACTGGTACCAGTAATTCTCCCGAAACAAGGCGGAATTCCGATACCGTTGTTTAAAAAAAAAAAATAATAAAATAAAAACCAAAACGCACAGTTTTGGACATGAGCAAAACTGTGCATTTTGGTCCTAGGGTTTTTCTTCAAAACCCTCCCCGACCCCCATTATTTTCCTTCTCCCTCCTCATTCGAATTTCGCAGCTCTCTCTCTCTCACCTCACGCCGCAGCTCTCTCTCTCACCTCGCGTAGCTCTCTCTCTTCTCTCTCTCTCTCTCTCTCTCTCTCTCTTCTCTCTCTCCTCTCTCTCTCTCTCTCTCTCACTCTCTCTCTCTCTCTGGTTCACTGTCTGCCTCACTCTCAGTCTGACTCCTTCTGTCGTGACGTCGTCGAAGGCCAAGCCAAGGCCGCTACCCACTGCCATTGATTGATTGACAGCCTCTCTCTCTCTCTCTCTCTCTCTCGATCAACTCTGTGTCTGTCCTCTCTGAGTCTCTGCCTTTGTTTTATTTTTTTTTTCAATTTCATTTTCATTAGTATCAGTTTCTTGTTCTTCATTTCATTATTTGTTAACTAATTAATTTTTTTAGTGCAGGTTACAAGATTGGCAGATTGTGATTTTTAAATTTGTGTTGTGCCGTGTGTGGTCAGTGCACTGCATTGAGGTAAAAAATTAAAAATTTGTTCACTTATTTAGTTAATTATTGTAGTTCATTAGTTAATTATTTATTGTAGAGTATATATTAGATTATATTGTGAAACTGTGGAGGATGGGCTTGATTGGAGGATTTGGTTTTGTTTGAAGTTGTGAATTTGTTTGTAATTGGAGGATTGACAGTGGGCTTAATTGATTTCGTTTAATTTTGATATGCTGATGATGTTTCATTGTTTTGGAAAATGGAAAGTAATCAATTAGGTGTTATGTTCTGTATTAGTTAAAATTTCAATTAGTTTAGTCATCAGTCATCAATCTTTTGTAGTTGATCATTAAATATTATGGGCATAAATAAAAAGACCATACAAAACAAACACTACCATAATCATATGATATTGATGTTTTGATTAAATGGCCAACATTTTATTCCATTCAATTCAACTATCCAATTTGTAATATTTGTAGATTTTTTTTTAGAATGCAAATTTGTATTATTTGTAGTTTTTTTTTTTCAGAATGTAAATTTTTATTATTTGTATGTTTATTTGTAATTTGTAAATTTGTTATTTACAATTTTGTATCATTTTTCTTTCATTAATCTATGTATGTGATTTTAGGGTTGTTCAACCCCGGTGTAGCCAAAACAGGCATCTACACCGGATAGGCCGGTTTTTAAATATTTACCCCACACCACCGTTAAGGGCAAAAACGGCCCTTAGCGGTGGCGGTTCCCATTATCCTACATTCATATTAGGCCTTTTTTTAGCATTTTACGCACTTGGCCTAATGTATTTTTTTTTTTTTTGTCCATTAATCACATATCATTAAAATCTAAACTAATGAAATCCAAAATGAATAAAATTAAAGATCATTTTAAAAGATAATATGAGAATTTAAAGTCAAACTAATAAAATCCAAAATCAATAAACTAAAAAAGAAACATCACAACAAGATGAGAATCTAAAGTTTCAACCAATAAAATCCAAAATAATAAACTTAGAGAAGTAACTGTAAGAACATCGTAAAGATGAATAACTCCTTCAAATCCCTACTCCTCGATCTCCGTTGCCAAGATGGGTAACTCTATACAATATATTTAAATACACTAAGTTGTAATTTATAAAAATAAAAATATTATTCAAACTAATAAACAAAAGCAGAAATAAAATTACCCGAGTCAATCGTATAAGTTTGTGGATCTTCTGTCATATCAGAAGTCATGTCCTCCTCCTCCACAATAGGGTCGTATCTCATCCAATTTTGAGCACAAATGAGACCTTCTGCAGTTTTTGGGGCCAATGAACTCCGAAAGGGATCCAATATCCGACCTCCAGTGCTAAATACTGACTCAGAAGATACAGTGGTAATAGGAATTGCCAACACGTCCCAAGCTATACGGACAAGGATAGGATACTTATGAGAGTTAACGTTCCACCAAAGCAAAATTTTAAATGAATGAGCCTTTGATTCAACTGACTCTGATAAAGACTTACAGGGGGCTGGGGGGCGCTGGTTGCAGACTCGCAGGGGGGATCAGGACACTTCTATTTTTTGGGGGGGGGGGGGTATCCGAACAAAATGATAGGGGAGGGGGCTTTAAACTAAATGCGTCGTTTTGGTTTTTTTTTTTAAACAAAAAAAAAAAAAACAAACAAACTCGGTGTTTGGGAACCGAGAATGGCATCGGGTTTTGTTAAAAACCTCAAACAGGCATCGGCACCGGTGAAGCCGGGTACCGACAACCCGGTGCCGGTGCCACCGAATTTTTTCGGTGGCATTGAACAGCCTCATGTGATTTATTAATATAATGCAATTGACATTATAGAATTGTAATATGTAAATGAATAAAAAATGTATTGGATCCAACATCCAATACAACATTAAGATCTAACTAAATTTTGCCATTTTGGATCCAACATCCATATTTAAAAACCAGCCTAAAAAATCAAACTCATATTTCACTGCCAAAATAGGCCAACAATCAAAAGCCCAAAAAATTAAATAATAAGCCCAGAATAAGAAGCCCAAAAAGTTAAAGTTTTGGGCCCAAAACGGGCCCAAAATTAGCCCATTTTCAGCTGCCGAAATTTCGGCATCCTGTACCGGGATTACCAGAATTCCGGCAACTGCCGGACCGTAATAGGATTCCAAAATAGGCATCCGGTTCTTACCGGTACCGGAGCTGGAATTTCAAATTCCGGTGAAATTCCGACTCCGGTAATACCAGTACCCACCCTTATCCCTTACAGTTAATGGGTAAAAAATATATGGAGAAAATACACTTTTCACCCACAAACTACCGGAGTAGTGACACATTGCACCCCAAACTACCATTTTTAAGACATTGCACCTTCAAACTACCAATGTTATACACTTTACACCCTAAACTACCCACTTTGACACATTACACCCTCCAACTATTAATATTAAACCCTTTGCACCCTCCATTTGACAATAATACCCTTGAAAAATTAATGAATTGACAACAATATCTAAGGGCATTATCGTCATTTTAATTTAAAAATTTGATAAAGGGTGCAAAGTGTTAAAAATTGGTAGTTAGAGGGTGCAATGTGTCAAAATTGGTAGTTTAGGGTGCAAAGTGTAAAATATATGGTAGTTCATGGGTGAAAAGTATATTTTCCCCAAAATATATTTATCCTATTAATTTAATAAAAAAATATGAGAAACCATTCAATTGAACATAAATAACTTTAATTATGTCGTCAATGATCAAGACAAATACCACAAACTCTTAAAATTCATATTTAACCGTAACAAGAGAGTTTCTAGCTGATATCTTCCAAACTAAATCTATGAATTCCAATGAATATCTATAAAAGAAATAAAACAAAGGCTATTAATACTCTGTTTTCCACCTTCTTCAGCCCTCCTCCTTTGAGTCTGTTTTTCATACTCCAGTTGTGCAAAATAAAAAAAAATTATAGATAACAAAAAAAAAAAAAAAGCTTTCCAAGACCATCAAGATCGCATTCTTTTAATAATCAGTGAATTAGTTATGTATTTTTTCTCTAAACACGTCTAGATACATACATCTCTATTTTAATTTTAAATTGCTTCATTAAGTTCAAGTCTATTTCCTTCCCTCCAATCCCACGAAATTAGCATAAATAAGAGCTTGGCTTTTCTTCATTAATTGGATAGAATCGATTTAAATGACTTGTATTTCAATTTTGACAAGTAGAGAACACATCTATGCATTAGAAAACTCCTTTTTCAATAAAACACATCAATCAAAATTCATTAAAATCATGTGATAGTTTCATGAATTTAATGAAAATGAATTTGAAATGTGTATGATAACAATATAAATTGTCCTACAATAAATACCGAACATTTTTAAATTCACGGTGCAATTTAGGCAGGCCATTGTAGATAATTTTGGTCTTGTTTGTAGGCTAATGCTGAACAATTATAAGTAGTTAGTTGTTTTTTATTTATGACAACAGCATCAAGTCGTTGTAGTATAGTGGTAAGTATTCCCGCCTGTCACGCGGGTGACCCGGGTTCGATCCCCGGCAACGGCGTTACAAATTTTGATTTGATTTTCCACGTTTTGATGTTTTTCTTGTGGACAATTTTTCAGCTGCCAAGATCTCACATGAACGAACTGAAGGTCGGGCCAGAAGCCCCAGATTTCTAAGAGCCTTTAGATAGTTCTAACGGGCCCGGCCCAACAAAGCAATTGATGTGCGGGAGAGAGACTGCTTTTTGGCTACACGTCATCACCACGAAACGTGGCGCTCAATCAACGAATAACCTAACAGAATTTAGATCACAGTGTTCACATATTCCTTCTTAATAATTAATTATAATTTATAGGTAGTACAAGGAGGAGACCGTAATTCTCACCGCCTTTTCTTTTTTCGGGGGAGATCCTTCTGCCCTTCTTCCCTATCTACCATGGCAACTCTCTCTGCGTTCTCATCCCCTCCCTGGCCCAATCCAAACCCCAACCCTAACCCCAATTCCAGGCCGAATTTCGTCCCGCAAATGGACCAGTCTAATCCCCTCGACTCAGACACCGATTCTTCCACGCCTCACCAGCCAATTGAATACCACGGCCACCTCGACTCGGACACCGATTCCTCCACGCCTCACCAGCCAATTGAATACCACGGCCAAGACCACGACCTCGAACACGACAATCAGAACCCTAACCCTAATCTCCACAAGCCGTTTCCAGCGCCGCATGATCCGCCGACGCTGCTCCACCTGTCGTTTAACCAAGACCAGGGGTGCTTCGCTGTGGGTACGGACCGCGGGTTCCGGATCTTTAACTGCGACCCGTTCCGAGAGATCTTCCGCCGCGACTTCGAAGACGGGGGGATCTCCGGCGTTGAGATGCTCTTCCGGTGCAACATCCTAGCCCTTGTAGGCGGGGGGCCCCACCCGCAGTACCCACCCAGCAAGGTCATGATCTGGGATGACCACCAGGGCCGCTGCATCGGCGAGCTGTCTTTCCGGTCCGACGTCCGGTCTGTCCGCCTGCGCCGAGACCGGATCGTCGTCGTCTTGGAGCAGAAGGTATACGTATACAACTTCGCGGACTTGAAGCTGCTCCACCAAATCGAGACCATCGCGAACCCTAAGGGACTCTGCGCAGTGTCCCAATTGGCAGGGTCGCTGGTCCTCGTATGTCCTGGATTGCAGAAGGGCCAGGTTCGTGTCGAGCACTACGCGTCGAAGAGAACCAAGTTTATCATGGCTCACGACTCGAGGATTGCCTGCTTCGCACTCACGCCAGACGGGCAGTTGCTCGCGACGTCGAGCTCTAAGGGAACTCTTGTCCGGATTTTCAATACCGTCGATGGAACACTTCTTCAAGAGGTAAGCGATTGGTTATTACAAAACTGAGAAAAAAAATCCATATCTTTATGCAATCGAAAACTAAGATTTCGCATCTTCTGATGCTTCTGTGTTGGTGGTGCTTGTGTATTAATGACTTCGTACATTCTCTTAGAGGGCAATTCCTACGTCGACATTTTCTATGATTGGAAGATTGGCTTACACCATTTGTTAGAATTTCATTATGTTATATGATATGCAATCTCGTAGCGTTTAGGTTTTTTGCTACTGGCACTGTTGAAGGCCAGTGAGGAACCAGGGACTCTTAGCTCAAATTCTTTATTTTCATGTACATTGCCCTTAGTTTAGTTACTTCAAGTTATGAACATCGGATCAGCATTGCTGATATGAGGATATGCGGAGATAGTCGTGGAGTAAGACGAGGATATGGATTGACCGAATGCTGCTTTTGAGAAGCTAGATGATATTTGAGTTGAATTACTAACTAATAATTACTGTAGATGTGTTGGTGACGGAACAAAAAATTGATTGTCAGTGCATTAATGTCTTGTGCTTCCAAGTAATCATGAAGGTGATTTCTACCTTAGAATGGCCAGCTACGGTCAACTGACCTGTGATCTTCGGAGCACGTTCTAACTTTCTGGACAATTGATGGTTTAGCTACTTTAGACAACTCTGTCCCCTAATATAGTTCTTTGTTGACTGAGATAACTACCTACATTAGGAAATTATGTTGTATGTTGGATTCTGTGTTACTTTGTTACTTTTGCCATGTAGTTCTGCCCACCTATGAAGTATCAGGAGCTTGCTTTACCTCCTGGAGACGTATAAGTTTATGATTTTTATTCCAAGATCTTTCATATTGAACATTGGAATAAGGGGATACAAAATATTCTCGGTCTATTGTGAAATTAACTGGATGTTGAGTGTAGGTAAGGAGAGGCGCAGATAGAGCAGAGATATACAGTCTGGCATTCTCTTCAACGGCCCAGTGGTTAGCTGTCTCAAGTGACAAGGGAACCGTCCATGTTTTCAATCTTAAGGTTAATCCTGGATCACCAGGGAGTGAGAGGTCACGTTATGCACCTGATACTACTCTTGCTGTTACACATTCTAACTCATCTCTGTCCTTTATTAAAGGTAAAATGCCTCTTTTCTTTCTTATACTTCTGTTGTTTCTTTAAAAATTGATGTTCTATTGTCGATAAATGACTGAATGAGGTTCTTGGGACTGTCAATGATGGCATAATTTTTTTTTAAATGTTGTTGGCATCTGACGGCACTTTTATATTCAACAAAGTGGAGCCCTTATATTCAACAAATTGTATTTTGTGAATGACATGGAAAGTACTGGATAATTTCAAATGCCTTGTTGAAGAAATAAAAATGCTCCTATTTCACGCTACATCCAAATATGTTCGGAATTTAAACTGGGGGATATAATGAAGTTGCTCTGTCTTGTAAGGGAATCCATGGTGTACAACAGTTGTCAAAGTATGTCACACTTTTTTCAATCTATTGTCAATTTATTCACTCACATACTTGGTGATAATGATCACCAAGGTTCTAGAACTTAAATGAGGTCAATGGGATTTCTTGCTAGGTATTTCTGAAATGACCAATGTTAGTCAGCGAGATCAATGATGCTAATGAGGCTAGAATGCAACTTGATGTTAGAGATGTTCTGTGCTCTCTCTCAGATGACGCTTCTACTTATTCTTTCCCATCCCAGTTGCTCGTAAGACTAGACATCTTGTTCTATCTGCTAGAGAGCTGATGTAGTTACCCTATATATGATAGAGATAATCACAGGGGAAACTCAGTGGTGTGGGTAATGGTGAGGCACCATTTTAACTATGATCATTTTGCTTTGTTGCTGCTAATTATGCTTGTTGGGAAGAAATAATTCCTGATCCACAACATTTGGAAGATGGGTTGAAACAATGAAAATAAGTAGAAATGTCTTCTGCTTGCTTTTGACAAAGTATGTTTGTCTCCTCTTTGGCTTTGGCACTAAATTAGCTTTGAACATGCAGGAGTGTTGCCCAAGTATTTTAGCTCCGAGTGGTCTGTTGCTCAGTTTCGCTTGCATGAGGGTTCTCATTACATTGTTGCTTTTGGTCACCAAAAGAATACAGTGGTAATTCTTGGCATGGATGGAAGGTATGAGTAGTTGAAATAAAACGTGGACTTGTTCTATTGAATTCAGAAAAGCCATATGGAATCCGTATTTAGCTCTGCATAATGTAGGTCAGAGACTACCATTTAGGGGGTCTTCTAAAAGAAGAAATCATTTTCCCCCTCAACTAGATCTAGATCCTTTGGTGGTTGGCTTAGTAACTGTTGCATCCCTCTCAACTGTACAATTTGCACAGCTATCCCTCCTTTTTTTTTTCTAAGCAACATGATATCATTGAGACTAGCTTATTGCGCTCAATGGATCGCTAGCATCACAGTTTCCAACATCAGTAGGAAGGTCTTCACAACGAAAAACACCTGACCTGTTGTTAAGAGAGCAGCACTTGGCTATGTTATGAGCCAGGTAATTGCCTTCCCTAGGAGTCCAGATAAAAGTCCAATGGGAGTAGTCCCGGAGCTGCTTCTTGATAGTGTCAACCTCTCCTTGAAAGTGAATTTTCTTCTTTCAAAAATTTCATATGTTCGAGGCATTTCTATCATTTTGTTAGCGGTGGTGGCCTCCAAGAAATTTCAGTTTGGACCGTTCCCCAAAGTCTTAATCCTAACTTAGTCCCTAGTCCCTAGTCATTGTGAAGCACTAGCTAATTGAGGTGTTAACAATATACTGCATCCTATGAGTTATAAATGATAGCTGGAAAGCTTACGGTATTCTGAATTTTGCTTGAACTCCAATTATTCCGATATGCAGCTTCTATCGGTGTCAATTTGACCCAGCGAACGGAGGAGAGATGACACAGCTGGAATATCACAACTTTCTGAAGCCGGAAGAGGCCTTCTGACACGCGGTGTATATAATTATTCCGTGGCTGCATACACTATTCTTCTATTTTGGATAATTTGTTTTTTCTTGATTTAGAATATAGTTAGTAATCATGCTGTAAATATGAGTGTAAATTGTGCTACTGATATTCCCATAATTTACGGAAGAATGCACGAAATATAACCCCCCCCCCCCCCCCCCCCCCCCCCCCAAACTTCTCTGTTCTGTATCTGATATCAAGAAGCGTGCAACAACTGTGCGTGTAGCTTGTCAATGGATTGAATAGGTAGTGTGTGTCATTTACGTTACTTGAGCAATTTAAAGGTTACTTGCTTCACCGTGGGCTGTTCTGCGCGAGATGCAGTTTCTGCATTCCCTCTTTCTCTAATAACGAACGTTTAAGGGGTAGATAGGAACAGAAGACTGCATTTTTCATCGTGTTCGGATGGATTTGGTTGAATGAATTTATGGGGTAATTGAGCACTTAAATTATAGGTTGAAACTCTATTTCTTGATTTTCTTCGTTTTTCAAAATCTTCTCTCTTTCATTAATTATCTCTTTTCATCGGAATAAATATAAAAATAACAATAATAATAATTCAAATCATTGCTTTACATTTTAACTGTTTTTGTAAAATTTTGATTTTATTAATTTCTCACAGAACTCTATAAAAAAATGAAAAAATTATACCGACCTCACTGAGTTTTAGCCATATCAAAAGCCACTATTTTTAAAAAAATCTCAAAGCCTCCTTGTTTTTTATTTTGGTATGAAAACTAACTCAGCCAATGCGTTACTAGATAATGGAGCGTAGTCCACCATAAATAGGGTTCTCCAATCGATATCTTCGTCTTTAAAATTCCTTGTTGCTCCATTCTATCTCTCTATGTACCAACGTCTTGTAAAGTTGTTGGCTTCCATTGGGTGTTCTCGTCGGTCAAAACATGTGTTGGGTCTTTTTGTTTCACATGACATACGAGTGACAGACGAGACCGAATGGAGTAGACAAGACTTTTAGACACGTATCAGACCAACTTGATTTGATATTTAGCCATTTTACGACATTTAACTTAAGTGGTTTCTGGGCTCCATTATCTCCAGTAATGGGAGCTTGACTTGAGTTAGTTTTCATACCACTAAAAAAAATGAGAATTCTTTGCCGTAGTGAGATTTTTTTGTGTTTAAAACCCTCCATTCGTATAGCTACTTTTGTGTTTAAAATATTATGGCTAGTTAACATCATACGATGAGCTCCATGTTGATTTATTTCCCTGTAAAAACCCAATCTCAGTATTTTTTAATTCTAAAATCTAGTGAGCTCCAATTTCCCTGAAAAAATTCCAATCTCTATTATTCTCACAATATTTTAAAATTTAAAGATTTACAAACGTGTCGGTGTAGATTTGAAATGGTATGGTCGGTGGATGGATAAAAAAGACATGGAACAGTCTAATGTTTAACCTCTGCTGTAACGTGTTTGGTATGGAGATTGTAGCTTCACGTTGTTGGCTCAGAGGACAGAGGTTTTATATATTTTATTGGGTTACGTGTGGTAGCTCGAGTTTGCTCATTTGTCGGTTGTCAAGTAAGCGATCTTCGTTGAATTGTTATGTTTTTTGTTGGTCGTTTTTACAATTTTTTCCAGTAATTAATACGAATAGTTTAGGCGAGAGTAGCTATCAATTGTACCTTCTAATTCAAACAGTAAATTGGAGAGTACAGTAAATTGGAGAGGATTTTTATTGATGATAAACTATGATTAATTTGCAAATAATATTTTTAGGGACGTACATATTTTTTAATTGTTAAGAATAAAAATAAAAAAGAGAAAAATAATAATTTAGATTAAGAGAGAGAGAGAGGAGAGAGAAGTGAGACATGAGATTTAAGTGGTTCAGTTTATAGACCTACATCCACTGTGGAAAGCCCAACTGGACAAATTGGTGTACTCACTGATGTGTATATGAGAAATTATAGAGAGACTTATTTATAAGCCTTTGATTATAATAGTTTACATTGCTTTAGCAATGTGGTACTCTAATAACTCTAATATTAATGATTAGGTTTTGTGATGGAATAGCCAAATGGAGAATTTGTTAGTGTTAGAGTTAAGTGTAGACAAAATTCTGTGTCAAAAGTAATTTCAATCGAGTTGTAATCTTGTTGTGAATTAAGTTCTAAGTAGAAGAAGATGATCATAGAGTTATTGCTGGCCTGACACTCACATTCAAAAGCTAAAGGGTCTATCTGCTAGTCTGATACTCAAGACTTGTTTAGAAATTTCGATAAACACGCTCTTCTTGTATTTTGATGAGATTATATTACTGGATAGGTAGATAAGCATTACCTTCTCGAGTTTCGATGATATCACTATATAAAAGATAAATACTTATGATACTCGAGATCTAAATGAAAAGAACAATAAAATCTTAATAAATATTATCCATTTGATTCTAATGGGATTGTATCACTTGAATACCTTTTAATACTTGTGATACTTGAGATAGAGTGTTGAGGCATTAGTTGGAGAGAAAACCCTATTCCATGTTTCAGATCTAAAAATCTAAATTTTCTCTCATTTAATCACTTTTAAAACAATCTTTATAACTGAAGCTTTTCATGGATTTGAAAGAGTTTAATTGTTGGAGTTTCGTTGATGAAGAACGAGTTCATTCATGAAGTGTTTATAAGAAGAGCCTCAGAGGTCTAAGTTTGTTTCCGCACAGTATAGGTGTAAGTAAGGATTATTTGGATTATTACATTGAAATTTTTAACATCACCAAAAAGATTTGCAGTGTCTGAATTATTATTTGTAAAATTTCTCTTCGTAGTGTAGTTTAGGTGGCTATGATAGCCAAAGAGTGTTTTTGTCTTTAATTTTAAAACTCGTTAAAAAAGAGATTTAATTAAGAGTAAACATCTATTCATTCTCTAGATATTGTTTGGACCTAAACCGAAACTTTTCAAACTCTTTGAGGGAGACTCGAGTGGGACCACTTTGATGCTTAAGGATAAACTGAGGCCTGCGATCACTTTTAAAATCAAGAGACCTTGTTTAAGATCAAAGAGGTCAAAACCTAAACAAGAATTAGGTAGTTAAACTTTTATTATAAATTCGGGTTCCAGGAATTGTGGTTTGACTGGATACTAACTATGAACTGTCTCTTTTGGACCATTTTGGCACCCCTGCCGAAACAAAATCACGTAGATGTGACATCACGACACTGGTAATTGGCTTCGTAATTAGAGTTGATTGCCGCTCTAATCGAAGCCAATTTTTTTTTCGCTGTATAGTTCACATGTCCAAATATCTTCTGACTTACCTTAGTTTAATTAATATTTACACAGTAGATGGAGGTACTGGTACAGACCTTTTTTTAATTTTTAGTAATCTAGACTATGCAGATTCTCGAGCTCCACGAGGAGGGCCCAACATTGAATAAAAGGCAGTTGTCGCTTGCTTGCGTTGTACAGCAAATAAAAAAGTACTGCAATTTTTCTGTTCACCAGACCAAGAAAACGAGTGAAAAAAAAATTGAAAATATAAAGTGATAAATATAATTTTCAACTTAAACTGTCACTTTTATAAGTTACATCGTAAACTACTGATTCCCACAATATTCACTGGCCAATCTCTCGATTGCTTCCCGGGCAACAGTAAACATGATTTGTTCTCGATCTAATCTCTACCCGTGTAACTGTAGGTGATTGCCATTAATAAATTCACATGCCCTCGTGGCTGCTCTAGTGCTAATAATCTTTCCCGAGAAAAAAATGGTAAGAAAACTTGGATACGCTGGTTCAGTTGATGAGTCAAGCAGTTAAACTGATTCATAGCTAGTTCACTACTTTCAGGTTGATCGGGCAGTATGATACTACCTAATATAGAATCTGGTATTTAATAGGACCTCGTATTTATAGTAAACGATATTACTCAAAATGATCCTATTTGACCGCTATATGCAATATTGCTACGAAAAAGATTACATTTGTCTCGATAAGTGCAAAATCTCGGTCCAATTATTGATAGTAAAATCAATTTCAATATTCGCAACCATGATCTGGTCAGATTTCACATCAATCTACAAAGGTCATGGCTACTTCTACTATATAAAGAGATCTTCCACTCTTAAGCATTTCACAGCACGTCCATCTATTAGCATTAATTGTGTCTCCCTGTGGTAGTGCCAAAATGGCTCTCAAGCTTTATGGACTTCCCATCTCCATATGCACCAGCCGTGCGATGGTCTGCCTCCACGAGAAAGGTGTAGATTTTGAGCTTGTTCCGGTTAACCTTTTCGGCGGTGAACACAAGCAGCCTCCTTTCCTCGCTAAGAATGTGTGTACTGCGCACCCGCATCCAATCTTTTGTTATTTATCCTTGCTGTCAGTTCTCTCATATGGAATAGCAGTACTGCATGATCTTGTAATAACTCGAAATTTCGTTTTCTAACTGAGCTGTAAAACTGTTCTTTTTGTTTTTTCTTTTCAAATTTACAGCCCTTCGCAAAGATTCCAGTGCTGGAAGATGGTGATCTTACTCTTTTCGGTAAGTTTTCAATGGTGGCATACTTCTCAGTTCTCTCACATATTTTTTCCTGCTACCGGCCGGCCTATTTGTTTTCTCACCTTTTGTGACTCTAGATATTGTCGTTGTAATGGCAGTTGGTCTAGATCTGATCACTTTAGCAAGGAGTTTGTCCTTGATAAATGTCTTTTGCAATGTTCTTCAAATTATTGTTTCAGAGTTGGCACTTTATCAACCTGGTTAATCTCGAGGTCCTACGACTTCAATGAAGGCCCCATTCATTTCACAGGGCAAGTGTCCCGTCATGTTTCAGAGCCCAAACAACCACAAAAATGTCACTTTTTCAGATTTTCTGTTTTCTTGATTAGTAATTGGGTGAAAGATCTTTTTTGAAGTTTTCACGTTTTGTTGGATTTCAACACAGGTCTGACAGCTTTCTTGTGTGCAACAGAATCTAGGGCAATCACATCATATATAGCTGAGAAATTTAAGGAAACGGGGACTGATCTCATAAGGCACCAGAACCTGAACGAAGCTGCATCAGTGAAAGTGTGGTTAGAGGTGGAATCCCATCATTTCGACCCTGCCATCTCTCCCATTATCTTCGAATATTTGGTGGCGCCTCTACTAGGCAAGACGCCTGACCAAGCAGTCATCGATGCCAATTTGGAGAAGCTGGAGAAAGTGCTGGATGTGTACGAGTCTAAGCTGAGTAGCACCAAGTACCTGGCTGGCGATTTCTTTAGCCTGGCTGATCTGCACCACCATGCTTACACCCACTTTCTCATGAAGACTCCTTGGGCTTCACTGATCAATGACCGCCCCCATGTTAAGGCATGGTGGGAGGACATTTCTTCTAGGCCTGCTACCAAGAAAGTGGCTGAGGGTATGACCATTGCTGAGAAGAAATGAGAGATACCGCACAAAATGTTGGGCACACTTCAGAAAATTGTGGTGTGGTTGTTTTCTCAATGAATCAGAATAAATTAGCCAATAATTCTCGCTTTCCAGACCTTCTATTTTTTTTTGTTTTGGATGAAGATTATATTACCAAATACAACATTTCTTAATGCTGTCACCAAGGATATGATCAAAGATCCACAGAACCATGATCTTATTACAGTGACATCTATTAGTATTCGTAAAACGAAGATGATAATTTGCCTTGCCACAAGCTGGCCCTCTCTCTTTCCTCAAAATTTTTATATATAAATGATGATACATATATGCTTTTAGTGTTTAGAAGGTAGAGAAAAAGACAATATTCATACATGTATATAGCGTATACTGTGAGAACTTAAATATGAAATGAACATCATGATAAACTTTGTTTGAAGTATTGGGCTCCATTAGGTCCTCCTCTATGAAACCATCATAGGCATAAGGTTTTAAATCATCCGAAAGAAGAAAGGGCCAAAAGGGTACCCTTCCCTCCGCTTTGGTCACTTTCCACGCGAAGAGATCGATATCGCTCAAACCTAAAGGGGCATTAAATGGAAATAGATCCGAAAATTGGTTGGGTGAAACCTCTTCTCTCACTTGGAGGTAAGAAATGAACTTTCGCAGTTGTTCGCAGACAGGAGCTGCTTTCAGCTTGTACTCCTCAGAATAAAAAAAG
Organism: Morella rubra; assembly: GCA_003952965.2. Lineage (NCBI taxonomy): Eukaryota > Viridiplantae > Streptophyta > Magnoliopsida > Fagales > Myricaceae > Morella > Morella rubra. The sequence continues at coordinate 15,409,785 of CM025856.1, read as the reverse complement.
GCAAAGAAACTCCCACGACAGAAACATAAACCAAAAAAGCACAAACTTTCCTGTTTGCTTTTTTCTTCTGCGTGAGGTGCAGTTGCCTGTTTCTTCCCTATACAAGTCACGATTAAGAGGGAAAAAAGAGAAAAGTTTTGGTCACTCTTGCACGTTTCCTTCCGTGGCAGCGTGTTGGACGGACAAGAAATTACTCCAAGGTTTACACAGTATCTTTAGTCTTCTGCATCGTTGTCTGGAAGCTGCAGGATGACTTCTCCCCATCCAAGTCCTCTTTTGTTTTTGATCTTTTTTCGTTGTCCAAGTTCTCTCCTCTTTTACTTTTCTTTTTCTAGGCTTCTCTCCTGTTAATTATCTACACATATATTTCTCTGCTGTTTTTTTTTTCTTTTTCTCAGCAACATATTATTAGCATGCATCTTTTAAATTACTGCACCAGAAATTGTGGTTTGACTGAATCCTCTCTGATTTGTGTTCCTAATCCTATGACCCTTCTTGCACTGCACGATACAAAATCACGTAAATGTGACATCACGATATCGGTCACTTGGCTTCGAAACTAGTGTCCAGCGCCACTCTAATCAAAGGCATCTTTTTTCTTCCCTTAACAGTACGATGGTCCACGATTTGCTGACTTTTTGTTGTTGTTCTTAGTAGTCTATGCAGATTCTCGAGGTACGAAGTTGCACAAAAGCTTAGAGCCAGAGGCTTGTCGCGTCCTCGCTTTGTAAAGGAAAGAAAAAAGAACCGCACGTCTCTGTTCACCAGAGAAACGAAACGAATCCCTTCCTTGTAGCGTAGAAAGAAGAAAAGAGGAAAATAAATAAATGACTCTAATTTTACCCTTTTCCTTTCTAAACAATAAACGTACAGTGACGGGCTCGTTTATTAGATATTAGATAATTGTTATGACTTAAATCTAATATTTTATGTATTTTTAGTTAAAGAAAGAAAAAAATGAATAAATATATTTTGCATATGTTAATTTTAAAAATTTGAATATTTTATATTCTGATCTATTATTTTTATCACATATTAATTATTAATTTTAGATATTTTACACACTTTATTATAGTAATTTAGATAATTTATTTTTTAGTCTCGAAAATTATAATTTTACTCTTATAAAATAGTTATTGTAAAAAAAAAAAAAAAAATAAAATTGTCATTTCACATTTTAAAAAATTATTTTCTATTTAAATTAATCAAAAATTTTAAAGAAGGTATAAAATGTTTAAAATTGATAAAAATAATAGATTGTGGTGTAAATTATCAAGAGCTAATAGTAAGAGAGTGTAAAGTGTATTTTAAAAAAAAAAAACAATGAAGGAAACAGTTGCCTTGAAAATGTCTGAGAGAAGCAGCTTTCAATTTCTTGAGTGCGAAGAAAGGCCCTTGAGTGCCATACTACACAGAGAAGCCAATCTCTCAGTTGGTTTTCGGATGACAAATTAATGTATCCACTTCCAGAAATGTAGGTGGCTGTAATAGAAGGAAATCACATACCCTAAGGCTAGGGGCTAGGGCCACTCTCCTATCGCTAGTCTTTAATCTTTGGGAAGAAAAAACTTTTGGTAAATTGAAGGTGCAGATACATTCATCTTGACACAGCCTAGTTAGGTTGGCCTGCATCTCCCATTGAAAATCTTAGGTAATTAGAGAAAAATAATTTACTTTCGGTCGAATTATTGATAGCCGAATCGAGACCAATTACCAATAATAGGCAACCGTAGCGTCAGATTTCACATCATTCATGATGGTGTCCCAGTTAAGACTTAGGCCAGCTGCATATTTTGCTACCACTGTATAAAGACCAGCTTGCTTGCCCTCTATTTATAATTGACACCACCTCCATCAATAGCAATCTGTGTCTGTGTTATTCAGTAAAATGGCTCTCAAGCTCTATGGACTTCCCATGTCCACATGCACCACCCGTGCGATGGCCTGCCTCCACGAGAAAGGTGTAGATTTTGAGCTCGTTCCGGTTCAACTTTTTGGCGGTGAACACAAGCATCCTCCTTTTCTCGCTAAAAATGTGTGTGCTACCATATCTGATCTATAGAGTTATTTATTCTTCTTGCTATCAATTTTTTCGTTTTCAAACGGGTGTATTGAAAGAGTGATTTTCTGTTTTCTTGCTATTTTTCCATTCGATTTTGTAGCCCTTTGGTCAGGTTCCAGTGCTAGAAGATGGCGATCTCACTCTTTTCGGTACGTTCTCAGTTCTTGTGGATTGCAGTTGAATTATTATTTTTAAATTCTTTTTCCGCTCCCCATTTCATTTCTGACTTCTGTAATTTGGTCAGCTAGATCTGATTTTCAAAAAGCACTCTGTCTCTTGAAAATTAGGTTTGTCCCTTGAACCCTCGTGTCTTTTCTCTTTTTGCAAAAATTTCAGAAAGTTGCACTTAAATGGACGTGGTTAATCCCCAGTTGAGCCCTGCAAAATGTCAAAAATTGTGTTTCAGCTCCGATTGAGCTCTGTTTCTTGTAATTGAGGCACCATTTAGTCTACAGGTAAAGTATCCTGCAAGTGTTCAGAGCTTTCACAGCCACACGACTGACTGCTTTCGTGATACACAGATCCAGGAACACATTATGTAGCTTTTGATTCGTTAAACCTGATGAAGGTGGGATGGAGGTGAACCCTCTTACAACCTATTTGCACCCAAAGAGATAAGGCTCAAGTTATTTAGTGGGATTCTTTTTCTGCTGAACAGAGGGCGTATTAAGTGTACTTCCCCAGTATTAAATACCCATGCCTACACTTGGAGTGGATATTTAATTATATAATCCACTTATAAATTTATGACATAAATCCCAGTACTCTTAAAAACAAAATAAAAGATACAAAGAAAACACAAAAAGCAAAAAAAAAAAAAAAAAAAAAAAAAAAATTAAAACAAAAACCACTCAAATCTAATATTAGCAAAATCTAGTTTAACAAAATATAGAGTACCTCTCATACCATAAGACATAGCATACCAGATAACCTTCACTGCCACTAAAATTAATATTTCTTCTTAAAGTCCTTTCTTTGACTAATAAATATGCTACCATATTACCCTCTCTCAAGATATGAGATATCTCAAAATTAAACCAAGATATGAGTTATTTAGTGGGATAACTCACCACCCTTCTTCCGTTTCTATCACAACAAAAGCTCCAATAATTTTTTGGAATAAATGCACCCACACTTCTTGTGGTAAAAAAAAAAAAAATTACAAATTAGTCTCCAAGATAAAGAAAGTTACAAATTAGTTTCAGTGATAAGGTTTCCATTAAAAATACGTACTTCTGTCTATCTCCATCTTTTTTACTAACGATATATATTAGTCAACACTAATTAGAGCGTGTTACATCCTTAAGTAAATCTCATAATTTATTAACATATACTGTTAGTAAAAGAGACGAAGATAGACGAAATAATACGTTTTTAATAGAAACTTTACCACAAGAATTAATTTGTAACTTTCTTTATTTTAAGAATTAATTTGTAATTTTTTTTTATATGATAAGAACTATAAATGCATTTATGCCAATCCTATGACTTTCTGGTATTATGCCAGGCTAAACTTGCCGGCCACATTGAATGTGGATCTGGAGTGCCTCTATGCCCCATGAGTACGGCAAGAAAGGAGAAGAGCCCATTTAATGGAAAGTCAGGGAGCAGGCCACAGTAGCTAATAGGATTGGCATCGAGGACGACCAGTTGGATCGGCAGGCTCTAAAACCGATTCTAATTAAGATGATGGCCATCAAGCCTAATAATGACTTGGCTACTAACGAGGGTGTAGAGTTGAGGCTGAAGCCATACTAGGCAATATTCTTGACTTCTATGAGGCCCGGCTGTCCCGGTTTGATGAGGCCGTTGTCATCAGCTGCGTTCGAGCCTATACGACCCGTTGTACTTATGGCCCCTTAGGAGCTTAGATATTGCTATAGTGGACATGTGTGCCCCCATTTAATTGTAGCTGAATTAGAAGTCCAAGCACTTCTACTTCTCCCCTCTTTCTTCTCCCTCTACTAATGCTTGAAACTCTAACCCGTCTGGGGAATTCACAACCCACCTACCCAGGTGCGACCCTAAATGTAATTATGTTTTTTTTTTCTAAAATAAAAAAGGCTGTATTATCTTTTCTAGACGATGAAAAAAAAAACACACTCAGATAATGATAGCTCCTCTGTATGAAATAAATAAGAGGCCAGGGTCAGTTTGAGATAATTCATAAACTACACCCAAGCATAAAAGTCAAGGAGAGAACCCATAAGTACTTAAGTAGGATCCTTGTAAACTGGTAACCTTGATTCCGCATCAACCAAAGAGCCTGCCATTTGTACAGACGTGCCATCCATAGAGCCTCCCTATAGAAGAAACCAAACACACGGGCAGTTTCTTTTTCTCCTTTTCTCGCTAACAGATCTGGGGGAGTACTCATAGGTACAAGACCCACAAAAGTAAAATCCACAACAAAGTACTTGGAAATTTAGAATTTTCTCAACCCCAAACGAGACCAAGACTGTATAAATTAGCTTGCAAGCATTATATTTGTCGGAGGGTGAAATCAATACATATTCACATCAGTCAAGGACAAAGAGATTCGCTTAAGCCATTCATATCTTCCCCCATGTTATCCATTTCCCACGTAATTGTAAACAATAATAAAGGTTTTGGAATCGCAGAGAACCATGCGGACAGGTACCAGATATATATATATACTTAAAAGAGGCACTTTTTTCAAACAAGCGAGGTTCTCCATGTATTGTCATGATGGTCTCTCCTATAATATTGTTCAGGAGGGAGGACGGGCATCTTGGAACAAGGAAAGGGCATTCCACTTGGGCAGCAAAGCAATACATTTGTCGGTCCACTACACTAAACAACGCAATATACGAATGGGAGAGTAATATATGACGAAAAAATTTTACTTTTTAATTTGTTGGGTTATGGTCTTTTCGTCTTTATGGGTTCTATTATATTTTGATGGTGGGTGAGACTGCTTTGGAGATTCCATGGTCGAGTACTGAAGTCTTAATTTCGACTCGACGGCCATTATATTAAGCAGGACCTGGAGCTTGTGACATGAGTGGTTGAAAGTGTGGAAGCCTACTTAAGAGAAAAGAAAGAATGATGGAAGCCACTAGCAGTCAGGAGTACGTACGACCTTGGCTAAAATATGTTATTTGCACAATTTAAGTATAGCTACTTTGCAGCAAACAGAAAAAAAAAGAAAGAAGGTATAACCACTTTTACTAGTTGCACATAAAATAGTACTTGAAACCCACAAGAGCATAAATTATATATTTTTAAAAAGCAGCATTTGAGTAATCGAATACGTAATTAATCAGCTACCACCTACCAAAGTTTTTTCTTCTAATTTGATTTGGGAATTTCACAAGGATTAGAAAAAGAATTTGCACCTTTGCTCGATTTACAAGTTAATTGGAGATTGAAACTCGACCCACGTTCCGTATACAGAAGAGACAAAAGAAAAAGAAAGAAAGAAAAGATACCCAAAAAAAAAAAACTTATAGAGCCAACACAATACCGTGGTATACATCTTACATAGCATATATTATAAGTCAAACTAAGATTCTAGAGACTATTTTGTTTTTCAGAGTAGTACATGTCTGAATCACTTGTTTTCAAAGTCCTCTTAATTTCAGAAATCAAGGGTCACAACTCTCTGTCGTCTTTGTCATGGGTTCTGACAGAACGATAAACAGGGAAGAAGCAGTACTGTACAAAAAGGTGTTGGTGGGGGAAAAAAAAAAAGAGATAGATTGAGGAGATTTTTGTAGGAAAAAAAAACCTAAACAAAGAAATTCCTTCACCATGCGTTACAAATTAATTTTCTTTCAGACGATATTTACCCTCCCGAGTCTTATACAACAAGTATGTACAATATTATACAATTGGTTTCAAACAAGTTTACTCCAAGATACAATTAAGCAATCTGCTGTCTAACTGCGTTTTGCACTATAACGAGGTTAGACCATAATACCTTCAAAATGTACTGTTGTAGTCAAGAAATTATAATTCTGCTCTTACAGTAAACAAAATCTGATAATTTAAAAAAGAAATGTGTTTGTTGAAGTGTAAAATTCTTAGAAGAAAGAAGGACAGAGTTTCGGTGCAATTTTCATTATTTTGAGTTATGCAAATGAGGATGCCTACTTATAGGTATTGAGACATCTTTTCACTAAGTGTGGTGGCTCTTCGGCAACAGGTGCTTCTTTTTCATAAACATGTACATTTTCATCGGACGAGTACCTTTCCGTCACTAAACAATACATTTTCATGTGAGAAATAACTTTTTTCATGACAAAATACCTTTTAAGAAAGAGGTATCATTTCAGTAATGAATATACCGTTTCAAAACAGATAATGATGAAACAATGACCCTTGGTTCAAAGATCATTTGATCTCAACCGTCCATTCTTCAACTAGTTAAGTAGATTTGATCGTTGGATTGCACCTATTTTCAAATAGTTTGCTAATAGCATCTCACGATCTAAGAGATCGCACAATCACAACCTTCCAAAATATTACGGTTTGATCTAATCATTTTAGCATTAAGAAATGATCACATTCTGTAAAATTTTAATTGGTATTAACATGACAAACATACAGGGGTAGTTTAATCTTCTTGAATGTTTCTAGAAAAGTCTGTTGCAAGCTGAATATTGGTGGAGTCTACGATATTTCTCTATTCACAAGATAACAGAATGTTATTTTGCCTTAATCACGTTTTGAATTTTTTGCTCTTATCACTTTAAAGGTCTACCAGAAAAGCTACGTGAGTTACATTCATTGAAAACATATTTTTGAGAGAAAAAATGTAGAGTGCCCAACTTGTGAGTTTCAAGAATCCCTTGGAGAAGCTATCATATTTTCTTTGAGAGATCTTGATGTATTATGCATAAAAGAATATATACGATAAGATAATTCGTGTGTTGAGATCACCACCAAAATCCTTTGTGAAAGAAAGACTTTCAAAGGTTGCTGGAAACGTCAACAGAGGCTGGAGTTCCAGCTCTTGGAGTTGCTGGTTGCATGAGTTCATGCCTGAAGATCAGTGATGTTGCGTTTGGTGATTGAGTCGTCTTTCAAACTTGCTCAGAAGTTTTGAGGTTGCTGTAAGTTGTAGATCTAAGCGATTTGCTTAGGAAGGGTTCGAAGAGGATAGGATTAGCTTATGAGAGTCTAATCGTCATAGATCACTTTGCAATCGATATTTGAAAGTAGTGAAGATTCAAGTTGCCAGCCTAGGGCCTAGAGAGTTGTTTCTTCATAAAGAAGTTTCATTAAGGAGTTTTTTCTCTTCGTCACCAATCTCGGTTGTCAATGTGGTGAATGCCTTCTTCTTACTTTTTATTTACAGATTTCTTATAATTACGCATGAAGGAACTAAGACCGTAAAGGATTCGAAACTTCAGCTGAATATTTCCAAATTTGAATAGATTTGAATGAGAGAAAATGAGAGTTTTGATGAGTTCTATGAAAAACTTAGAGGAAATGTGTTTGTTTAAGTGTAAAATGCTTAGAAGAAAAAGGGATAGAATTTTCGTGCAATTTTTATTATTTTGAATTATGCAAATGAGGATGCCTACTTATAGATGATGAGACACCTTTTCACTAAGTATGGTGGCTCTTTGGCAACAAGTGCTTCTTCTTTGTAAACAGGTACATTTTCATTGGATGAGTACTTTTCTGTCACTAAAGAATACCCTTTCATGTGAGAAAGAACTTTTTTCATGAACGAATACCTCATAAGGAAGAGGTGTTATTTCATTAATGGATATACCGTTTCAAAACAAATAATGACGAAATAATGGCCCTTGGTTCAAAGATCACTTGATCTCAACTGTCCATTCTTCAATTCGTTAAATAGATTTGATCGTTGGATTGCATCTATTTTCAAATAGTTTGCTAATAACATCCCACGATCAAGATATCGTACAATCACAACCTTCCAAAATATCAATGATTTGATCTAATCACTTTAGCATTAAGAAATGCTCATATTTTGTAAAAGCTTAATTGGCATTAACATGAAAAACATATAGTGGTAGTTTAGTCTTCTTGAGTGTTTCTAGAAAAGTCTGTTGCAAGCTGAATATTGGGGGAGTCTACGGTATTTCTTCATTCACAAGATAACATAATGTTGTTGTGCCTTAGTCACATTTTGACCTTTTTGCTCTTATCACTTTAAAAGTCTGCCATAAAAGCTATGTGAGTTACATTCTTTGAAAATATAGTTTTGAGAGAAAGAATGTAGAGTGCCCATCTTGTGAGTTTCAAGAATCCCTTGAAGAAGCTATCATATTTTCTTTGAGAGATCTTGATGTATTGTGCATAAAAGATTACATACGATGAGAGAATTCGTGTGTTGAGATCACTACCAAAATCCTTTGTGAAAGGAAGACTTCCAGAGGTTGCTGGAAACGTCAACAGAGGCTAGAGTTCCAGCTTTTGAAGTTACTGGTTACATGACTTCATTTGTGAAGATCAGTAAGGCTGCATTTGGTGATTGAGTTCTGAGATTTTTGTAAGTTGCAGATCTAAGCAATTTGCTTAGGAAGGGTTCGAAAGGGATAGGATTAGCTTAGGAGAGTCTGATCGTCATAGATCACTTTGTAATCAATGTTTGAAAGTAGTGAAGATTCAAGTTGCTGGCCTAGGGCCTGGAGAGTTGTTTCTCCTTAAAGAAGTTTCTTTAAGGAGTTTTTCTCTTTGTCACCAATCTTGATTGTCAATGTGGTGAATGCCTTCTTCTTACTTTTTGATTTACAGATTTCTTATAATTACTAACCTCTCTTGTATTGTGTATTGCTAAACTAATCTTTGAAGGTTCAAAGAAAGAAAGGTAACAAGAACATCTTCATGAGGTAAAGCTGGAAATAGATTAGATCTGTTTTATCTAATCTGTATTGTGTTGTTAAATTGATTGTTGATCAATTTGTATGTGAATTTTTAAGTTCCGTTTTTTGTAGTTTATTTTGAGTCTGTTGTAGTTAGATAGAAACATACTTGTTCTTGATAGATTTTACAGAGTGCTTTTTACGGATCGTGATTTATTAGATTTATGTTAAAATAGACTTGACTGAGTATTGTTAGGTGCATTTGGAATTGAAAGCATTTAATTAGGATTAATAATATCTAGATCAGGTTACATTGGAGTGAATATTGTTGCTCATATCTTATTGTCTTTAAAAATAGAATTGTAAATTTTTAAAGTTACCTATTCACCCCCCTCTAGGTATTTACATTGTTTTGGGTCTAAATTAGGTTGCTCAATTGGTATCAGAGCTTAAATTCATTCCTTGACCTAATTTTTGTTCCAAATGGATAGAAGTATGTCTCTTTATGTGCCCCCGTTCTTTGATGGCTCGAATTACGCTTATTGAAAAGTTTGAATGGGTGCTTTCTTAAAATCTATTGAATAAATGAGTGTGGACAGTGGTTGATAAGGGTTAATCTATACCGGAAGGTGCTGTTAATGGTGTCGTTATCATCAAAGAACCAGATAAATGGACTGCCGAGGAAGAGAATCCTCAAGTTGGAATAGTAATGGCATAAACATTATATTGAAGAGTGTGACCTAAAGAATTTATGAGGATATCAAATTGTGTGACTGCAAAGGATGCTTGGGATGTCCTAACCCTTACTCATAAAGGAACTAAGACTGTAAAATATTCCAAACTTCAGTTGAACATTTCGAAGTTCGAATAAATTCGAATGAGAGTTTTGATGAGTTCTATGAAAAACTTACAACCATATTTAATGGTAGCTTTAGCCTTGGTGAGAAAATTTTAGAATCAAAGGTGATTCGTAAAGTCTTGAGATCCCTTCCCGTAAAGTTTAGACCTAAAATCACTGCTATAGAGAATAAGGTGTTAGATGAGATCAAAAGAGACGAATTGGTTAAATCCTTACAAACACATGAGCTGACATTTCCTTCATCTAGAAATGGTACGTCGAGTGCTCTTAAAGCCGTTAAAGAGAAAGTATATTCTACATCAGATGATGATTCCTTAGAAGATGAAGATATGTCACTTTTCGAAAGGCTTTTAGATTCATGAAAGGTAGAAGTTGGAAGGATAAAAAAGGGAGTTCTAAGTCCCTTAACAAACCTAGTTGGAAATCTTTTGTTAAAAAATATGAAGGAGATCAAAAGAAGACTGAGAGAGTGGTATTTAGTGTTATGGTTGTAAAGGGTATGGTTACATGAAATTTGAATGTCCAACCCACTTAAAGACACAAAGAAAATCAGCCATGAATGCATCACTCATGGATTCAGACTAAAATATTTTTTCTTCCAGCAAAGAAATTTCTACAAATGAGAAAGGGAATTTTCTAGCTATTTCTTATTTTGGTATCAGAGCCTGAATTCGTTCCTTGACCTAATTTTTGTTCCAAATGGATAGAAGTATGTCTCTTTATGAAAAGCAATTTAAAATTAGGAATTAAAAAATATTAAGATCCATTGGAGTGAATATTGTTGCTCATATCTTATTGTCTTTTAAAATAGAATTGTAAATTTTTAAAGATACCTATTCACCCCCCTCTAGGGTACTTGTACATTGTTTTGGGTCTAAATTAGGTTGCTCAATTGGTATCAGAGCTTTCCATTCCTTGACCTAATTTTTGTTCCAAATGGATAGAAGTATGTCTCTTTATGTGCCCCCGTTCTTTGATGGCTCGAATTACGCTTATTGAAAAGTTTGAATGGGTGCTTTCTTAAAATCTATTGAATAAATGAGTGTGGACAGTGGTTGATAAGGGTTAATCTATACCGGAAGGTGCTGTTAATGGTGTCGTTATCATCAAAGAACCAGATAAATGGACTGCCGAGGAAGAGAATCCTCAAGTTGGAATAGTAATGGCATAAACATTATATTGAAGAGTGTGACCTAAAGAATTTATGAGGATATCAAATTGTGTGACTGCAAAGGATGCTTGGGATGTCCTAACCCTTACTCATAAAGGAACTAAGACTGTAAAATATTCCAAACTTCAGTTGAACATTTCGAAGTTCGAATAAATTCGAATGAGAGTTTTGATGAGTTCTATGAAAAACTTACAACCATATTTAATGGTAGCTTTAGCCTTGGTGAGAAAATTTTAGAATCAAAGGTGATTCGTAAAGTCTTGAGATCCCTTCCCGTAAAGTTTAGACCTAAAATCACTGCTATAGAGAATAAGGTGTTAGATGAGATCAAAAGAGACGAATTGGTTAAATCCTTACAAACACATGAGCTGACATTTCCTTCATCTAGAAATGGTACGTCGAGTGCTCTTAAAGCCGTTAAAGAGAAAGTATATTCTACATCAGATGATGATTCCTTAGAAGATGAAGATATGTCACTTTTCGAAAGGCTTTTAGATTCATGAAAGGTAGAAGTTGGAAGGATAAAAAAGGGAGTTCTAAGTCCCTTAACAAACCTAGCTGGAAATCTTTTGTTAAAAAATATGAAGGAGATCAAAAGAAGACTGAGAGAGTGGTATTTAGTGTTATGGTTGTAAAGGGTATGGTTACATGAAATTTGAATGTCCAACCCACTTAAAGACACAAAGAAAATCAGCCATGAATGCATCACTCATGGATTCAGACTAAAATATTTTTTCTTCCAGCAAAGAAATTTCTACAAATGAGAAAGGGAATTTTCTAGCTATTTCTTATTTTGTTTTAATTACAAATGAAATTGATCTTGATGGTGACGATCTCCTAGATTCAAACTTAGACGACTTGAATTCTCTTTTTATAGCTGATTATGAGTTGTATGAAGAGAGTTTAAAGTTGAAGAAAAAGAATGTGTTGATGTCTAAAGAGCTAACGATTATTTGAAAATGAAATGGAACTTTTAACATTTGAGTTTTTGGCTCTAAAAGGTGTAAATGCAAATCTAGAAATCAATTTGAATAAGTTGAAGTAGCAATTGGAACAAGCTAACTTTCAGCCAAACAAGTTCTTTGGTGGAACAAGAAAGTTACATAAAATGTTAAACATTGGACTCTCAGCTGAAGACAAGAGAGTCTGGATTTTATTTCAACAAATGATTCTAAAAAATGTCAACAATACAGTATTTGTTCCAGCCATGGTTAAAGAGAAACCACTATAAATTTCAGCACCCCAAAAGAAGACAAATCTGGTGGTACCTTCTAAACCTGTAACTTCTTTCAATTCTAATAGTTCTAAATACATTCCTACATGCTATTATTGTGGTAAAACAGGTCACATCAAACCTATGTACTTTTTATTGTCAAATGATTGTACTAGAAATGCTAAGTCTTCTTCTAACATGGTTTTTAGTTCTGATTTTAATTCACTTGCTATTCAAGTTAGTAACCTTGCTAGTTAGTAACCTTGCTAGATAAGTTCAAATTGTGTCTAAAAATTTACAATAATCTTCTAAAGTATCTTCAAGACAAATTTGGGTAAGAAAGAATGCATCTACATGTAATGCAGCTCACATTGCCTTTTAGGCAAGAAATAATTTTTTAATATATTCATATGATTTTAATCATGATTAAATATGTTGAATACATTTTAGTCATGCTATTGATGTCATTGAGTTTTTGAGAGAGTACATGCTTGAGGATTTTTTTTTTTTGATAATATCTTCGATTCTGAGTTAATCGTGTAAATGCATAAATATATACGTTTAATGTTGTAATTTTGTGTCTCTAATCAATATTATTTGTGTTAAGAAGAATTTCTCTTTCATAAAATTCATATGAATACTGCAACATCAGAGATATGTTGTTTTAATATTTTTTATTTGAATATAGTAAATCTATTTGATTTCATGCGAAGATGATGCATTTAGTTTATTTGAAGTGAGTTTGCAGTCTTTATATTTACTGTAGCTTTGGTGTGAGTGTTACGTGTCAATCTTAGTTTAGTTAATGAGTTGAATTAGAATGGGTTGCAACTGTGTAAGCTCTGTTTAGCTAGAGACGCCCAAGTAAATAGGAAGTTAATTGTAAGTTTTGTGTAATAAAAAGGGTAGAGCGGATTGTGATTAAGGGAGAAGAAAAGTCTAAAAGTTGTTTGGTTTCACCGCTTTGGAGTTTGGCTTACTCGAACAAGCAATTTTTTGTAAAAAAAAAAAAAAAAAAAAAAAAAAAAATACAAAACAAGAAGTTTGTTACAAGTGGTATTAGAGCAGCAATCTTGTCATGGATTTGCTTGCACAGTGCTCTAAAATCACTGAGCTCCTTAAAGAAATGCAGAAAATCAATAAGGATCTAGAAAGAGGCAACAAACAGATTCAATAACAATTCAATGGCTGTTTGGAAATACTTGAAGAGGAGCTTGAAGATCTAAAAGTTAGAAGAATGCGTAGAAGAAAGTTTTGAGAAGTCAAAGGTAAAAGATATTATAGCAAACAAAGAAGTAAAAGTTCAAGAAGAAATTGGTGTGATCGGAAATCTGGTGCATTCACTCTTTTATAAAAAAATGAGAAGTTCTTGGTCTTGGAGCTTTGCAAACCGTTATTGAACTCCTTATTTCTTGTTGTTCTAAATGTTACGTGTGTCTCATATGTTCTCTTTTTGTTTAATTATCTCATAATGGGATTGGTCTAGTACATGAAGGAAGAAAGGACAAAATGAGGAATGATTGGAGGAAGAGGAAAAAAAAAAAATAGAAAAAGCGAGCACCAAGTGTTTGTTATATGTCTTTTTTGAAGATGTGTCGTTACTTCATCATCAATAGTGTTACTTTAGTACTTGTGGAGATTGAAGATAATGTGTCAAACCATCATAGTTCAAAATTCTGATTTGGAGGCACAATGTGGCACATCATTTTAAGGCTAAGTTGGATTGTGGAGTTTGATAATTTTGTACTAATTTTCAACCTTGTGAACAAGGTTGTTTGAAAGAGAAGAGAATGTTAAGTGCCAACCTTAGTTTGGTTAATGGGTTAAATTAGAATGGATTGTAACTGTGTGGGCTTTGTTTAGTTAGAGAAGCCCAAGTAAATAGGAAGTTAGTTATTAGTTATGTGTAATAAAAAAGGTAGAGCGAATTGTGATTGAGGGAGAATAAAAGTCAAGAAGTTGTTTAGTTTTACCGTTTTGAAGTTTGGCTTACTCGAACAAGCCATGTTTCTACTTTCTTTACCATTTTCTCAAGAAACAAACAGTACACAACAAGAGGTTTGTTATTATGAGGTGTTTATGCGGCTAAATGTTGAAGAATACTAGTATGAGGAAAGGTGTGGTCATGTAAATTACTGAGGGCGTTTTGATAATTTTTTCTTAAAAGCTTTTAACCTAGGGTCACAAGGTCTTTTATCACTTTACCCTTTTTTTCCCTCACATCACCCAAACCATTCCTTGCTTCACCAACCATCTCTCTTGTTTCTTTCTTTAAGTTTTAGTCAATTAAACATTACAATTTCCTTCTCTCTTGACGAAAAGGTTAGTACTTCATCACTTTTATATTTTTTTGGTGTTTTGTACTCGGTATTGTGTTAGTGGTCTCGTGGAAGTGAACCAGTGTGTTTGTTGAGATTAGGGTTTGTATTTTTGTAGTGGTTTTGCTCAAAATTTATATGGATTTTACTACCCACGTACTATTAAACCATTCTACATTATCTTTTTTAAGATTTAACAAATATAACTTTAGATCTATGGTTTATATATGAAAATTTGAGCATTAGAAATTGAAATGTGAAGTTTCGAGTTCCTTCAATAAGTTGTTGTTCGAATCGATTGCCTTATTTTCACATTTCCATGTTATTTAATTGATTTAGATCTAGTGCAACTATCTAGATTTCAACCTGATTTGAGAAGTTTTGGTGAAATTTTTGAAATATGTTGTTGAAAATAGTGTTTTGGGTTGAAAAAATCACTGGTTAGCTTCGATTTTTTGTGTTTTCATTCACAAGTTTAAATGTCTTAAATCTCTTCTAAATATATGGATTTTGACTTGATTTTATATGTTTGATTGTATTTGCAAAATCTATTGCAAAAGTGGCTATGTGGGTTTCGGGTAGATTAAAAAAGTTGTTGTCCCGACTTCAATTTTATTTTCTTCTAATACTACTCTGTTGAGTAAATGTCATGTGAATTGTATTTATAGACTTCAACATGGCCAAATGTCTCTACTGTGTTGTTGGTGTAATTTTTCAAACTTTACACGTAACTGTTTTTTTTTGTCCTTTAATGAATATGTGAAACTAAGATTAATGAATAATTACTCTTCTTGTTGGTATATGTCACATGGAGTAGGACTCACATGTTTTTCTTGTGTCAGCATACTATATTGTGACATTGGTAATTTGGTTTGTCATTACACGTGCTAAGATTCAATTTTAAATGATTTTATTAAAATGGACTTAGTGTACACTTTAGGTTTAAATGCACCTCATGCCCCTGTGGTATGCTCGAGTTGCAGATATGCCCATATGGTAAACAAAGTTATTTTAATACCCTGAGGTAAACCTTTTAATTCACAATATACCCCTCCATCCACTTCTCCGTTTAAAAATGCCTAATAGTAAGTAATGAACGTGACAAAAATAAGAATAGTCAGGCACTAAATAAGATGACCCTACGTGTTTTTTGGACCCACGATTGCCAAGTCAGTTGCCCAAGTTCAGTTGCCATCGGTCACTACCTTATCGTCACGTCAAAAAAAAAAAAAAAAAACCATAACCCGGGATAAGCTGAAAATCCTCTTCTCCTGCTCCCCCCCACCCACACGACAATTCCTTCTCCTTGTGGTTTACGGTATGGGGTTGCTATGTATGATTGCTTTTGGAGTTGTTGCATTCTTGACAACTGAGAAGTCAAGCCCATCGAAGAAATACTTATTTCCTTGGCTTGCCGGAGGGATTTTAATGAGTGTAATTTGGAGTTATATGAGTGCTCAGGAATTAGTGGGTCTACTAGTTTCCCTTGGCTATCTGTGTGGAATCAATCCTTCTCTACTAGGTTTGAAG
>CM025856.1:15345159-15381520 GCA_003952965.2 Morella rubra | reverse complement strand
GCAACTTAAAAGGGTATAGAATAGCTTACATAGCCTCATACAGAAAATAAGCCTTTGGGAGTGAAGCTTTTAAATCTCACTGATGAACCGGTTCGACCGCTACATGAAGCGGTCAATCCGTGCAGGTTACCTACCCAACCGAGTCATAATCCGAGTCAAACGGTCTTTCTTACTTTTCAAAACTAAGTGTGCGGTATACTACCGTTATTACCAACTACGTCGAACACGTGTGTGTTCGACCGATGAGCTACTCTAAGCACGTTGATCGGTTGTTTTAAACACATTGACAACTTAAATACCCAATTCGTAAAGACTAACTCTGTGATAAGTATATAAAAGTCTCACAGTTTAATTGGATTAGTTTAAGCCATTTAAAACATTTTAAATTTTTCAAAACAAATGAATTCATGCAAGTCTCCTAATGTCAGGGTTTTGGTCAAACCCACCGATGAAGTGTAATTACATAACACCTAGCAATCTTATCCACTGAATGAGTACCCATGAGGGATGCTTTGAATCGTGCTGTCTGTTGGATCCCGGCTTGGCACATCCCCAAAACGTCTATTGTTATCATCAAAAAATTGATTGTGACTAAAAGCCAATAGTATTTACTTTCTGTCCAAAACCGTCCAAATGTTTTTTACGTCAACCGTCGTAACATAAAAAGAACAGTTATGGACGGACGTTCCAATTTTGAGAACAGTACCTTAAATAAAGTTCGGTTATTATGCTGAGGGGGTAATGTGCTGAGCATGCTGAGTGACAGTGGGGATCAAATCTTCACAATTCGATAGCCCAGAACACGCCAAGTCAATTAAAAGGAAATGACCCGTTGACCCGACTACCCATATGATCTCCCAACCCATTTCAATTGTGACCCGTGATTTCTTTTCTCATCGACGTTCTTCTCTGCCTTCATCCCTAGCATTTGAAATCGCAGCTCCTTAATCTTCCCCTGAAAGCAGCTCGCCCCCCCTGAAATTGCACCAAAGTCGCATCTTCCTTTGAATCTTCCCTTGAAATTGCATATTCCGATATTCTTACCATGATACTAAAGTTCCAACTTTCACCGGTTAATGCCTTGGCATTGAGCTTGTCATCAAGCACTTGCTTAATTGCTCTACTTTGGCTCATCCGATGGGCTTATAAACTTTTGGGAGAAGGAAAAAATGTCTGGGAGATATAACCATGGAGGATTTCTACAAGGCCATCATTTTGCTATCCTGTGCTTAGTAGCCATAGGGGACATAGTCTTCAGTGGTTTCGAGGACTCAACCATCAGGGTATGGAGGAGAGAGAATGGAAATTTGTTACATTCGTGTCTTTCAGTCATCGAAGGGCATCAGGGACTAGTGAGATGCTTAGCTGCTTCCATAGAGTCGAATAATTTGGTTGTGTGTTTGTTGATTTATAGTGCTTGCTTGGATCAAACGTTCAAGGTATGCCTAGTCAAGATTTATCCCACTAAGAAGGCAAACTTTGAGGAGCCTATGAAAGATCCACAAAAAGAAGTCGTGGAGTTCGAGATGAGCCCGGTATTATAGCCATCCTGGGTAGAGAAGAAGCTTCAAAGAGATCATGAGAATATCATTTCCAGTAGGAGCGGAAGTAACAGGAAATGATTTAGACTATGTAAACATGGTCGGTGGTCTTTGTGGCCCAGAGAAAAAAGATTCAAGGGCGTGTATCAATTTCAGGGGGGGCGAGCTGCTTTCAGGGGAAGATACAAGGAGCTGCGATTTCAAATGCTGGGGGATAAAGGTAGAGAAGAATGACGATGAGAAAAGAAATCGCGGGTCACAATTGAAACGGGTCGGGAGATCATATGGTTAGTCGGGTTAGTGGGTCATTTCCTTTTAATTGATTTGGCGTGTTTTGGGTCGTCAGATTGTGAAGATTTAGATCCAAGACCTCTCAAGTTTTATGCTAGAACGACATGTACATATCTATCGCACTATACTCCTTTTATTTTGTTGTACTCTCATTTATAAAAAAAAAAAAAATAAAGTATTTTAGTCACGTGAAACATACCTTACGAGAGTCTCGTTAAAATATGGTCATGTTCCGAATTGTATTCGGTCACAGGAAAATTTACAAGCTATCTTTTTTGTAAAACAGCTTTACGCTCTAAAAAAAATCATAATTTTTATTTCCAAAATTTCCAATCTAGATATGTTCCTTGAAACATTAAACTGTCTGTGTAGTCGTTCGAAGATTTTCCTCCTTATAAAAAAAAAAAAAAAAAAAACCAAAAGCCCACTACTATTTATTTATAATTTTATGGTAGCTGTGGAGTGTGTGTTTAAAAAAGTAATTACTTTTTTAAAAAAAATATTTTTTTTTTGAAAATATAATTCCAGTTTTTTAAAATAAAAATAATTTAACTTTTTACAAAATATTTTTTTTACTATTTTACAAAAAATATAATATTCGGTTGTTACATATATTATTTTTAAGGCTTAAATACGGTACAGTAATTCCTGTGGTATTCGAATTTGCAATTTAGTCTCCGAGGTATGGATTTCAATTAGATTGTCCCCGTGGTATGTTTTTGAAGCAAATTGATCCTTCTGTCCAATTGCCTTTTGACACTTAATGAAATGGTGCCTACGTGGTTTTAAACGCCACTTCAGCACCAATCAACACTTACCACGTGTCTTTTAAAAAAACTCAAAATGTGATATAAGTAATAAGTGCCACCTGGCCGCCAGCTAATGCGCTCGGTAAAAAAAAAATGACACGTTGGTTTAAAAAAAGATATTACTATCGGAACTTCTCAAGCTCCCTTTCCTCCCCTACCTTTATCCCCAAATTTTACCTTCATTCCCGAAGAACCCCAACTCTCTCCAACACCTGATAGAGGACAGAATGGGCGATGATATTTTCCTTTGCCTCCCCTCACTATGATTTGAATAGCTGGACATAATATTGTCAAGAAATCCATCACTTTCCTGCAGGAAACCTATTGAACAGACCATCCTACGCATCTCTACCCATAGATATAACCAAAAAGGAAAAGAAAGTATGTGCTCCGCAATGACAAATTTCCAAACATCAGCTAGAAGTACGAGAGTCCAAGAAGACAAATTAATTTCAGACTTAATTACACTAAGGGTCCTGTGGTTTCAAGTTGCAACAAATTAATTCCTGAGTAACACTTTCTACAATTCAGTCTCTAGGGTCACATGTTAAGGTAAAATGTGGTCCTCCGTCCATAACATGTCAACCACTTAACGATTTTTGCTGATGTGTTAAAAAATTATCACATCATCAATAAATGAGACACTGACGCGTGTCTCTTATTCAAAATAGGACGCCACTCATCAATGAGACATTGACCTTTCCTTCCCTTCCTTCACCCACTTCCACGTTCCTTTTCTCCTCCTCTTCTTCCTCGTCTGTCTGACCCTCATCTTCAAACGTAGTTTCATTTATGCCCTCTTCTTTCTGAACCGGTGGTCCCCAGAACTTATTCGTCAGGGCCGTCATTTTCACTGGGTCAGATCTGCACCTCATGAGCAACAAAGCATTCTTTGGTGGAATACAGATACTCACCCTCGCTTCCTCTTCCTCTGGAACCTCATTCCCCTGCTTCTTAATCTCAAATCCCCCATCAAATAGCTCCCTCCGCAGGCTTCCACTCTCCTCCGCGTTCCGACTCCATCTCCCTCCCCTTGCCTTCACCATCTTGCATCGCCACCAGGCCACCTCGCAAAGACAGCTCCACAAGTCCTCCATTCCCGCCCTCACCTTCGCAAATTGTTAGTGGTAGATGCACCCATCTTTGGTTTGGATGCGGCAAGCACTCCTGCTGTTGGTGCTGTAAAATCTGGTGGCTTTGAAACTGACTATGCGCGCCGGCTCTCGTATTAGAGACAAGGACAGAGAGACATGGGACGATTCTCTGTTACGTCCCGGGCTGAGGATGGATTTGGAGGGGAGCTTCATGGACGAAGAGGTGGAGAGGCATGACATGAAGCAGATGAAGAGCTCACTGGTGCAGCTGCTAGTTGAGCTCGTGGTGCAATGGGCTCTCTCTGAATCCATTTTCTCTTTTTCTTTTTTTATTGTTCGGTAACTTTTCACTTTGTCTTGGCCATTGAAGGGGGAAGATGTGTGGGACTCTTTTTCGGGACAGTCAATGTGTTGGGGTATACTATTGGATGAAGAAGATCTTTGTTTCGTTGTAAGGTTGGTGCTATTAGTTGCAGAGGTATAGATTGCAGAGAGAGAGAGAAAGAGAGAGGTGTTTAATGAAGAAGACTTTGTTCGGTAACTTATTCGCAAATTGTTAGCATGCTGGACTCGTTTTTTGGTTTTAATTGCTTCCCTGGCGCTTATGTGGCCGCACGCGTGGAAGGAGAACAGATGGATTTAATTATGGGACACGTGTCCTCTTCTCATTGGTTGCTGATGTTGTCTTTTTTTACGCGCCAGCAACTTCTGTTATGGGTTTGACGTAACATGGACGGAAGGACCACATTTTATCTAAAGATGTCACAAAAAATGATACTTCAGGGATTATTTTGTTACAACTCAATAGCACATGGACTCCTGGTGCAAGTAAGCCTTATTTTCAAACGAAACACGAAGCGATACATCACTAATCTGTGACAGGAGCAAAGGATGAATATAACAGGTTAAGAATTAACGCCAAGGAGGAACAGAGAAGTAGAAAAGTAAAGGTGCTAGCAATTACCAAGTGGGATGTAAAAGAAAATGTGGCGGTCATATCCTGTTGACTTGACAACGTGTGGCAACCAGTTCCAGCAGAAACAAGAGGTCGGAGGTAACCTATGCCAAAATCGTAAATCAGATATTCATACTCGTAGAGATAGAAATGGAAATGGAAGTCCAAAACTAGAGGGAATTTCCTTCACTGTCGAAATATGCTAGGACAGAGAAAATAAAATGGTGCGAATTTGGGAGAGGGAAAAAAGCGAACCTTGTGTAGAGGAAGTTTTGGGGCGGCGGAGATAAAAGAATCAGAATTTGAGAAGATGAGATGTTGAAGGAGTTGAGGAATGGAAGAGAAGGAGGTGGCAAGACGAGGGAGGACTTGTGAGGGTTTCGTCCCTTAGAGTAAGAAACGCAGTCCTCCATGATCTAACTGCAGCTATGGAGATGACGACTTGCTAGGATTAATTACATGACGTTTTGAGTTTTTTTTAGGACACGTGATGAGTGTTGAAGTGGCGTTTAAAGCCACGTAGGCACCATTCCGTTAAGTGTCAAATGACAATTGGACGAAGGATCAATTTGCTTCAAAACACACCCACGGAGACAATCCAATTGAAATCCATACCTCGAGGACTAAATTGCAAAAGTCAAATACCATAGGGACCTGTACAATATTTTGCCTATTTTTAATTCATCTCAAACTGATAGTAAAAATCAACTTTACTTATTTCAGACTAGAGTGGTGTGTCAAATACTCAAAAGCAATTTTCAAGAAACATATTTTGAGGAAACAAGCAAATATTGAAAACTAAATTATTTTACTGAAACAAAATTCACTTGAAAGTAGTTTACATTATAAATTCTTGTCAGTTTTGCATCTTGGTTTTGATAAAATCACATCCCCGACTAGATTGCAATGTCAAGAATGTTGATTTGGAGTTCGAATTGGGTCATTAATTAAGCACTTCTTTAGATAGTCAGCGGCAAGTGGAGAATATGTCCATGAAGTTAACAGTTGATCAGCCATTCATGATGGATATGGAGATAACAAAGGCAACATAGAAATTTCCTTGATTAGTGGGGAACCCTACAAAAGACTTGGTACAGTAAATAGGGCCTATAGGCCGGCCAACTATTAGTTTTGCCCATTACAAACCATAAGCGGTCCCAAAGATCCGAATCCAAAAATTAGCCACAATGACCCACTATCAATAGAGCCTATACTAAGGATCACCTCAAACGGAGTGGATCCAACCAAAGGCACCTTGATCCAACTTCTGGAGACAAACTTCCATTCATGCATTAACAATATACAATGAGCACACAACAACTCCAAGGAAAAGATGGAAGATAATTATTACGTGTCTACACCTAACATAAAAGTTGGTTCTTTCGAGAGAAACCAGCAAAACCAGCCTCTTAAACAACCATACGTTTGAAAAATTATTCAATTGACTACCTTCATTGTTAATGCATAGTGCCTTATAAGTTTATAATGAGAGTTTAAGATAATATAAAGGGAAAAGTTACTTTATGCTCTCTAACTATCAATACAATTTCATATAGAGGTCTAAACAACCATTCTTGACACATTGAACCCTCCAACTTCCACAATTAATCAAATTACGCTTGAAATAAAATTGAGGGTCAAAATCGTGCCACGTGGCTCATTTATAACACATGTGACACGTTTGATGGTTGGAATTTTTTAGGGGCGCAAATTGATGAAATTTAATAATTATAGGCTCAATGTGTCAAAGGTGGTAGTTTAGACCCATGTTTTGAAATTGTATTGATAGAGGGTTCAAAGTGATGTTTCAAATATACTAACAACTCTAAACACTAATGGAAGAGCATAACAATATCCTCTCACATTCTAATCTATTCCATAATGAGAATATCAACTCTAAATAAATAATTTCAAATATACTAACAAGTCATATCATTCAAAATGTTTTGCCTGTAACATTCCTATCCCCTTAACATTGTTTTGTCCTCAAGGCAATAAGAACTTATAAGATTGCCTTACGTTGGTGCGTGTAAAAGTTGTATCCACTAATTTTCATTGTCTTCATGTTTGAAGATACTATTTTGAAGCGTAATAGACGAAGCATCATTTTCTTTCTAGAGCATCTAAAAATTGCATCTGTATCACACAAAATGGTATGAACATATATATATATTTTGCTTATTTCAAAAAAAAATCATATCTTCTGCCTTTTCACTTCACTTTGAGACTGGGAATTAAAACAACATTTTCAACAACTTGTATCTTTTCTTCGATTCTAACTATGTTTCCTACAACAATTGGCTTTAAGTCATGTTTGGAACAATCTTGGTCAACTCATTAACCATGAATTGTTGGATGTCGGACAAGGTATTTTTTTTTTCTATTGAATGAATCATGGTAGTTATGGCCCAGAGAACTCATCTCGTTGAATGAATTATCATGGTTAGAATTGGGGATCTTACATCAATCTCTTGATCACTTCGTGCCTCCAATTGGTTGAAATGAGTTTTGAGCACAAAAAGCATTTCTTCAATCATCTGGATCGTCTTTTCTTGCGTCAAGCACCATTATGATCTCAATTTGGCCTCAATATAGCTTATCTTCGCTTCAGTACAAGAGTGGCATGTCTCGATTGTTGCTGCCTCTGATACCATTTGTTACATGCCTACACTTAACAATGGTTGATTTTTTTGAGAAAGATCAACAGAACTCCAAGGTGGTTTAATGCGAGAAAAATTGGCCTCCTAAACAAACATATTGTTGAGAAAATATTCAACTCGCTAGCTTCATTGTTCACATAGGGTGCCTTAAGCTTATAAAGAGAGCTCAAATAAAATAAACAACATCTAAGAGAGTCCTAAACGCTAATGGAAAAGGATAACAATATCCTTCCTCATCCTAATCTATTCCATAATTCAAATAAAGATAATATCAACTCAAATAAATATTGTTACGTGTCTACAAAACCGCCAATAAATTGTAAATCGAGAGAGCAAATTCCATTGAACTTTTCTTTACCCCAACTCATTTTCGTCGGTATATAATATATAATATATATATTATATAATATATATGCCTACCAACAAAACCATGCCTCAGAAGGCCGAGACCATGTTAGTTAATTGTTTCCATGCCCAAAAAGGAAGGAAGCTTGGGATGTTTTACAAGCTTGTGCAGCAAATTAATTAGCATGGTTTCTAATAGACAAGCTCAAGCGTCCGAGCAAATTCATTAACCTATGGACTCTATTCTTTTTTTCTTTCTCTTTAGTTTTGGCCTGTAATCTAGATTGGGCAAGCCTCTAATTACAAATTCATGAAACATTTTAAACTAAAACAAAACCACCACCGTACGTATGTACTAACATATATATTTTGGGAAATGAACTATTAATGGATCACCTTTTAATTCTATGAGAAAATACACGTTTTTCATATTGAAACTTCTAATCCGAGGTCTAGCTAGCCACGAGTCCGTGTTTCTCGTAATTATAACTTGCACAGGATTAATGATACGGAAAAAAGGCCAACCAAAATTGACTGGGTGCAAGTTGCGCTACAAAAGTGGCACGTTGAAGCCCCTCTTCGGCTTTCCTTTTTTGAATGGAATATATTCTAGTATTGTCATGCTAATATTTGATGCCCTTGACAATGGAGGATAATGCAAGAGAAGATTATAACGACTAGGCAAATGGGTTGAATCTTTTATACCCTATAAATAGAGGCTCCAAGACGTACGTAGGGTTTTCAGCATTCAGTGATCGGTTATCAAAAAGTTTTGGGAGAAGAGAGATCGAGCATGAGGACTAGAGTCATGTTTGGTAGCCAAGGATGACTTGCCTTCTCCTCAAAGAGCTTTCTAGTGAATACTATATGTAATTCAGTCCAGAAACTCTTCTGTGATTCGTAGGCAGTCTCTTTGGCTAACCTGGCTGTCTCTTGTTTCTCATGCTTGGCCTCTCTTCTACCAAGCAAGTCCTCTACACTATTTTCCATAGATATTAGTCAATCTAGACTCTGAGAATATGATATTCGTCCGGATATATATATGCATGAACGTATGACGAAGAAAGCGAAAACGTGAAGTCTTACAGTTGGTATAGCTAAGCATGGCTAGCCTTTTCCTTCAAAAAGATATTGATCAGTCCGTGCTTCTTTGGGTATAAATCTTACCCCAGAACTTTTTTCCTTTTCGTATTTGGTGCTTTGGTGATAATAATCTCTTATGCACTTGACAATTGGTTTCCAGTCACTGATGGCCAACCTGACAGACTTCTTTTCTGTCTAATGTTGGTAATGGAGGTCTGTTGCTTAGTTTCGTTGGATTCCACGTTTCACCTTTTTCATAATCTCATGGTTTTTGCACAATGGCTATTATTTGGGTGGAGGAAAGAGCGTTTACAGCTGCAGATCGAACAAGGAAGTTGAACTAAAAAAGGGGCAGCTAGCCAAAGGTAGCGAGGGTTTACCAAAAGCGCAGAAGAAACAGGTGGCATAGCTTCCAGCCAGCTTAGCTTAAAGATTAGAAACTCTGATACTCCCCTTAAGATGAACAATGAATGTCATGAATGTTCATCTTGGAGAATAGAATCTAGCTATGGGCTAGCTATTGCGTTTTACATGAATCTAGCTAGCTGTTATATAATTCGATCGGTTTGAACCATGTGAGGGATGCTATACACTGCCACTATATATGCTGCATTTCGGTGGCATATAAATATATCTTATTCCACATTCGGCATAAATGGATAGCCACATTCCTCTATTCAGCACATGTCACTTAAATAAGGCAAAGCAACTTGCTCCACAATGGATATAAAGTTTTTATCTAGCTAGATTGGGCAAGTCTCTAATTAGCAAATTCATGAAACGTTATAGACCAAAATAAAAATCATCACCGTGGAATAATATATCTCTATTTTGGGAACTGAACTATGTATATATTGAACGTTTTAATTTTGGAGCTGAAAGTACATATTGAAACTAATCCAAAAGTACATATTTAATTTTAGTTCGTGTTTCTTGTAATAACTAAACCTTAACTTCCACAGGATTAATGATAAAGCTGAAACAAATTATGTATGAGTCAAAAATCCGTAATATTATTCAATCAAAAATTGCTTTGAAGCACTAAATTAGGGCCAACCAAAATTGACTAGGTGCAAATTGACCTACAAAAGTGCCAGCTGGTTGGAGCTGTCTTCGGCTTTCCTGTTTTGATCAATAGAATATATTCCATATGGTATGGTCTTGCTAATTGATGCCGTTGACAATGGATCGGATAATGCATGAGAAGATTTTAACGACTAGGCAAATGGGTCGAGTCCCTTACATCCTATAAATAGAGATTCCAAGACATAGGATTTGCAACATCCAATAAGTTATCAAATATTTTTGAGAGAAGAGAGATATATAGAGCCTGAGAATGAGAGTCTTGTTTGGTAGCCAAGGATGACTTGCCTGCTTCTCAAAGAGCTTTCTAGTGTATACATTTTGTCAGCAAAAGTTAAAAATTTGTCAGCAAAAATTATTGGTGTCAAAACTGGTTTGATAGAAGAAGCGTGTCACGCTTGTTTTTGGGTGAAAATTTGTGAGGTTCCTCAGGAAATAATGTCCGGACGCCAACCCAGACGATTCGGACGATTTTCATTTTGTGTGACAATTATAAATACGTCACGGATTCCTTGTTTTTTCTGTTCGCATGTCTCATGCCAACGTCAATGTATTACATGACAAAATCAATTTCGTCATTGAAACCCGTGTGAACGTCTCTAATACAAGTTCACACGGAGTGAATTCCTATGTAAAATGTAAATTTTCTCAGCAAATTTATCGTCTGCTAATAAACCATGTGCGGACGGTTATTGTTTTTAACTTAAGAAAAAAGAAATTGCCACGAATATAATGCAAATGACTCTAGACGTGCAGATGTTGCTTAAATAAGGACGTGAAGACGGTGGAGTTGAGTTCGGACGTTATGCAATGGTAACCCATGCAGACATTTATTTATTGTGTGCGTGCAAATGAATAGCATATTACGTGGATGCCCGAACTTTATCAATGCATTCGGACCATTCTAAATTATAATACAAAATCTTCAAATTTAATTTATTTAATTATTCATTTAAAATTAAATTAGACATGAATATGAAGAGTATATTAAATATACGATAAAATTTATAGTGGTCTACAAATATCAAACCGATATAATAGTTAATAAAATACATAATCAAAATCAAGTACATAATAGAAAATATCAAACATAGAAATACTAAACGAAAAACATAATCATAAAGTCTAGTACAAGCTGGAGATTAACATAGCATAAGTAAATAATAGCGAAAATACATAAACTGGAGACTAGTATGAATCACAAGGCGAGACTAACAAAGCAAAAGTTAGAGACTAGTATGAATCACGACGACGAGCTGGCTCATCGAGATCTTGTTCAATGGCGTCACGAACATTCTTCAATTGCGCCTTCATAATATCCACCCATTTGATGAGCGTTCAGGAGCTATATCAGTACCGTACTGAGAGACTAGTACAATTGAGACACGTGTTCTGTGTTAGAAGTCAGTTCCATCCACATAACAATCACCTCCTCCCTCAGACCCCTCTCCGTCAGAGCAAAGTTATTCTCCAGAGTGGTCAAATGGGTATTGAAATCCATGCACAACGTATGCGTCAGCTCCACTATCGTCCCGATACTCTCCTTCAGCTCCACTACCATAGCGTCTGCCCAAGATGGTTGCTCTGTCTGTGCCCCAGCCTTAGTGATACTTTCCCCGGATCGATGACTGACCAACTTAACAAAAATATTCAAACTTCAACAAAAACCAAATCACCAGATCAACATTTACATACATTACGGATAGTCTAATCCCATATTGTCCACAACTTGGACAATTCGGAATTAACAAAAAAAATATTAAATAAACTTCATGCATAACTGTTCGAATGAATTAACAACCGTCCGCATTGCCAAAACCAAAAAGATTCGTTTCATAAAGAAACGTCAGCACGCCTTCAACGTCCAACGGTTTAAAATTGCCCAAAAAACTGTCCGAATAGCTACAGTAAATGTCTAGACTGCGACTATTGAAGAACAGATCCTTCGACAATCGTTTGCCCACTGACCCATTTCAATCCCAAAAACAGCAGTTTTACATCACCATTTTCGAACCTAATCAACACCAAACATGTTTCTAAGCTACCCAAAGCATTAAACAATCAAACAATCAAGCAAAACAACACATTTTTACTCAAAACCCACAAAAACCGTAAAACACTGTACCTCTCAAAGCTTCCAAATCGCAAAGATGTGCTCCAATCCACCCAAAGCCTGAGCAATCTATGCCTAACTCTCCTCAACGATTCAAATGACTCTTCAAGAAGAAACTAGAGCTAGGATGAATTGGAGAGGATTTTGGACGTTTTCGGGAAAGTTGTCGAATGAACACCAGTTTCTGTGTTTTGGCCTCTTAATTCCTCGAAAAACACATCCGGACGGTAATAAGTGATGTATAGATGCTGTCCCCTGAAAATTTTGGCATCAAAATTCACCATCAACAATTTCATAGCTGTGCGAACTGTTATCCACAGTTTCGATGGCGTCCGGACATCTACGAATTAAATACAATAAATTGTTCGAACCAAGCCAACGACACCGTTTTACATCCAACTCAACGATGTGGTACTAGACAATGCATGTACGCACATGCCAGAAAAACGTGCGGACGCCTCATTTCAAAACCACGATACCATTTTTCATTGAGTAAACGACGTCGTTTATACAACAACAACCGTCCGAACGGTTAAACAGACATCTGAACGCTAGCTATCTACTTAAATTACATTAAACATGTCCTTTTATTAATTACATATATATACACTTCAATAATTTTGATACTACATTTATTAATTATTCATTTCTTATAAATTAATTACTTATGTATTTCATCTTAAATTTTAACATAAGATTCTAAGTGTTACAGTTAATAATTTTAGTAACAGATATTAATATATCCAAACTGTCAAAGGTAAATATTATAAAAGATGCATAATAACCATCATAAAACAAAATCAACATATCCAAAATACAAACCCAAAATAAACATCCACAACAAATATAAATATCCAAAAAAACATAACATGAAATAAAAATATAAAGAATGTCCAAATCATGCTACGGACCAGGCCCAGCAGATCCCTCCCCCATGGACTCACTCATCTTCCTGAGTTAATCCTTAATGGCGCCCAACCTCCTTGGCATCTCACACAAGGTGCTCAGAGTGGTACTGAGATATGGCTGCAATTCCATCATCTAAGTCTCTATAGAGGTCACACGGGTCTCCAAGTCGATGCACAACTGATGCGTCGGCAAAATAGCATCCTCAACCATCCCGTTCAGGTCAGTCATCCAAGCATCGGCCCAGGCAGTCGCTTATCCTGCGCATAACGAGGGGCTCCTTTACTTGCTGCGCCTCTCTGGGAGTAGGAGCCCATGGTATCTACTGCCACCTAAGCTGAGCCTCGAACCGGCTCAAAGTGGTCCGACAGATGGGGATCAAGAGGCGCCTTCCTTTCCTCGTCCCAACTATCCATGCAGCCCACACTATGGAGGAAGTGTGTCAGGAGTAGATTGTACAGCAATGCAGCAGCAAAACTAATCTTAGCTTCAGACTGAAAAGTCAGGAATACGTACAATGAAAAATCTACAAAACATCCTCTAGCCACAGACAGCATCAGCTCTCCTTTCACTATATGACACTCTATCATGTGAGCCCTTGGCTCGATGTCATAGGCGAAGATGAGGTGCAGAATACGCCAAAATGGAAGCATGTACTTCTGTCTTATGAAGGGTCCGATGACCACCATGTCCTGGCCTGTGAATGTACGGAAGATGTCTTCCGCATTTGGCTTGTTCTTCCATCTCCACTACAGGGTATGCTCCAATCGGCCTCTGCATCCCCATAAATGCCGCTAGGATGTTTGTTGACAAGTAAAAGGTCACCCCACATACAGTGATGGTCCATACCGGTGCATCAAGAACTGCAACGTCCAGCAATGCTATGTAAAACTCTCAGACTAGATCTATAGAGGCTACGCCATCTCTCTTCAAATACCCGATCCAACCTTGGTCATCCATAATATCGCCGATACTCCTGCCCATATACTTCATCTCCTAGAAGTCAGTAACTGGGACCTCACGCTCTATGATAACCGATCGTTGGAGTATCTCAGCCCACTACTACTCCAGCTGCTCCTCCCGCGTCATATAATCCTCCTGACTCTGAGGATCCTGCTACGTAGAGGTCTCGGCAAATGAGATAGATGACGAACGCTGACATTTAGACATTTCTTAATCTGTAAAAAAAAGGTGAAAATAAATAAATTGTCAATTAACACCATCCGCACGGTATAACATAGTATCTGCACAACATATAAAACGATGTTATCTAATGCAAACAAGCTTTAGGCAACAAACGTCCGCACGCTGGCATAACCGTCAGCAACAAAAATACTCCAAAAAATAAATTTTTAACATGTGTATATATCCTAAACAAAACGATAGCGTATAATTGACCAACATCCGCAGGCAAATAGAATCTGTTTGACTGTCTAGCAAAAAACGACGTAGTTTTAAGCACAAGTATATATTTTGAACTAAACGACAGAGAATAAAGCCAACGTTGTCCTCACGTGACACTCATGACAATTTTAAAACAGCAAAATTTCCAAAAAGCTAATTGTAGAAAATTTAAAACAGTCTGTCCAGACGACTGCAACTGTCCGTACGTGTTGTGGGGAAAAAGATCAAGTCGAATCAGCTATGGTCAGCCTCTCCCCCACCTCCAAAACTACCTTAAACCAACACCAAACATTACAAAATTATAAGCTAAACAATCGTACAACATTACGCAATCCATATCAATACAAAGATCGGCCATCAAACAACTGTGGTGGCTGAAAATCTAATATGAAATTTTCTACGTAAATAACGTTAAAACATGATTTTTAAACAAAAAAACGAAATAAAAACATGAGAAACGTACTTGGATAGAAAGAACTCTACGAAATAGGACTAGATAGCAAGATTTTGGACAAAAAAGGCGAATGTATCTCTGTGTAAAATGTCATTCAAAAGGCTTCTGTTCATCTTTAAAATCCATCCACACTATTCAGATGGCCCGCTGTTGACATTCGGACGTCAGGTTTTCCACATGGACCAATCAAATTCCCACGCATTAAATTACAAATTGTGAGTCGTCAGGAAAATCATCTGGAAATGATGGCATTTGGACAGTATGAGTCAGTAGGGACAGCTATGGGCGGGCAGACATCTGGATCATGCAACGTGGAATACCACCAATCGCTGAAATTATAGTCATATGCATCGCGAGGGTAAAGGACCGTGTGGACACGAACAGCTGTTCTCCGCGGTTGTCTGACATAAACACGTGTCAATCATGCGCGGACTATCCCAGTCATTCGAATGTTATAGTCAGACCGTGCGGACAGTGTTACAACTTTTGTGACGATTTGACCTGCGTCACTTATGAGTGACAATTGTGTTTTGTCACAAAAATTTTGTGCGCACATCTTCGCAGACCGTTCGGATGGGGTTCCAGATTCCTGACTAATGTGTCTAGTCACAAATGTGTGACGTTTTGCCTTTCATCTCCCGCAGATATCGTGCGGACAGGTTTTAAGGCTGTCCAGACGTTTTTGTATTTTCGAGCACACCTTGCATAACGAAATTCATATTTTGATAGAGAATGGCATGATTTTGTGACAAAATTTATTTTGACACCCGAAAGTTTGACACCTAATGTCATTTTTCTTTTAGTGTAGGATATGTATTTCAATCCTGAAACTCATCTGTGATTCATAGGCAGTCTCCTTGGCTAACCTGACTGTCTCTTGTTACTCAAGCTTGGCCTTATCTTCTATTAAACAAGTCCTTACATTATTTTACAAACATATTTGTCAATCTAGACTCTGAGCATCTAAAAGGAGAGAAACCAAAACTTTAGGGTGGTTTAATTTGGGGAAAACTGGCCTCCTAAACTAACATACGTCTGAATAATTATTCAATTGACTACCTTCATTGATAATGTATAGTGCCTTATTTATAACGAGAGTTTAAGATAAAATAAACTACATTTAAAAGAGTCCTAAACGCTAATGAAAAATATAAATGATAGGGCTATTCAACCCCGGTGTAGGTGCCGGTTTTGGCCAAAACCGGCACCTACACCGGATATGCCGGTTTTCAAATATTGGCCACCTACACCTACACCATTAAGGGTAAAAACCGGCCCTTAGCGGTGGTGGTTTTAGCGGTGGCGGTTTCCGGTTATCCTACATTCATATTGGACCTTTTTTTTTTAGCCTTTTACGCACTTGGCCAATGTATTTTTTTTATTTTTTCCTTTGGTCTATTGTTCACATATTAATAAAATCATATCCCATAAGTAGCCGGTACCAACCATGCCACCATATTAGTGACAACTTGAATATAAAGACCGGCCATTTTATAAGATTTATGGTGGAAGAATTAAAAAATATCTTGGCTTGAAGACAAAAAAAACATGTGGGCACCATATTTGTCTGCCTTTCAAATTAAAAAATGCACAAGTTCACAAATTAAGCAAACGTACAAATCACAAATGTATTCAAAAATTCCAACAGTTCACAAAAAACTGACACATGAATTCAAAAAATTACAAGCTCACAAATTAAAATAACTAATTTACAAGTTACACATGAATGCATTCAAACGTACAAACTAATTTACAAGTTCACAAATTACACAAACTTACAAACATATAAATGCATTCAAAAATTCCAACCGTCCACAAATTCATCAAACCTAGATAAAAAAATTAAAAAAAAAAAATCCAGCATTCACTTAACTAATAGAAATCGCATAAAAAATCTAGCATTCACTTTAGAGAAGAGTTTTGATAGGAATTACCAGCAAAGTAAGTAGAAATCTCAACCCTATTTTCTTCCCTTTTCTCTCTTTTCTATGAAACCCTAAAATTGAATTTCAAACCCTAGAAATTGCAAACAAAGGGGGAACATATTAAAACAAGTTAAACAATAATATATGTCCCAATACTTTCAATAGAACAAATTAAAATCAACAAACCCATTGATTTTTAACTTCATACCGAAATGAATCTCAAGCTTTGAGAGAGATATGGCAGAGGAGAGAAGAAATTCACGCGTGAAGGAAAGGAGAAGAGGAAGAATTCATGGTCGGCGAAGGAGGAGCGGCAGCCGGCAGGCGTGGTGGTCGGCGAAGGGTTGTGCCACCTGTGCACAGGAGAGGGAAAGTAGGGAGAGAGAGAGAGGCACGGCCATGGGTGGGGGGGTGGAGTAAGTGAAACGACGTAGTTTCTCATTAAGAGAAACTACGTCGTTTTGTAGTAAAAAATAATCAAAAAATAAAATCCCAGTTTCCCAGGTACAGGTAAACCTAGACCCGGGATTATCCCCGAGTTTCTACAAAAATCTCAAACCGGCACCAACATTGGTGAAGGGGTACCGGCAACCTGGTGCCGGTGTCGGTTCCAGTGCCGGTGCCACCGAAAAATTCTGGTGGCACCAAACAGCCCTAGTATAAAATATCCTCTCACATTCTAATTTATTTCATAATGATAATAATGATAATATCAACTCCATATAAATAATTTTAAATATCCTAACAACTCATGTCATTCAAAATGTTATGCCCTTAATATTCCTATCCCCTTAATATTGCCTTGTCCTCAAAGCAATAATTAGAACTTATAAGCTTGCCTTACATTGGCGCTTGTAAAAGTAGTATCCACTGATTTTCAATGTCTTCATGCAGGAAGATACTATTTTGAAGCGTACTAGACGAAGGATCTATCATTTTCTTCCAAGAGCATGATCTGAAATTGTATCTGTATATATCACACAAAAGTGGTGTGAACATAAGTAAATACTTATTTTACTTATTTCAAAAACAAATCTTAATTATTTTATGCCTTTTCACTTCACTTTGAGATTGGGAATGAAAAGAACATTTTCTTCAATTATAAAAATGTCTCAGACAACAATTAATTGGCTTTACGACGTGTTTGTAACAATCTTGGTCAATGAGATCGTCGCTACCCTTGAATTGTTGGATGTCGGACAAAGTATTATTTTTTTTTTTTCTATTATCAGCTCCGTAAAATTCATCCCGTTTAATGAATAATGGTAATTATATATGGCCCAGATAACTCATTTAGTTGAATGAATTATCATATACTCATAGTTATGATTTTGGGATCTTACATCAATCTCTTGATATTTTTGTGCCTCCAATCGGTTTAACAGTGTTTTGAGCACACAAAGCATTTTTTCAATCATTCGGATAATCATTTCTTGCTTCAAGTCATTATGATCTCAAATTGGATTCAATATAGTTTCTCTTGGCTTTCGTGCAAGAGAGGCATGGCTCAGTTGTGGCTGCCTTGGATATCATTTGTTACATGCCTACTGTAACAATGGTTGGTTCTTTCAAGAAAAATCTACAAAACTGAAAGGTGTTTTACTTTGAGAAAATATTCAACTAGCTACTTTTATTGTTCACGTAAGCTGCCTTATAAGCTTATAAAGAGAGTTTAAGATAAATAACATCTAAGAGAGTCTTAAACACTAAAGGAAGAGAATAACAATATCCTCCCACATCCTAATCTATTCCATAATTCAAACAACGATAATATCAACTCTAAATAAATATTGTTACGTGCTTACAAAACCTTCAATATAGCAATTGTAAATGGAGAGAAGAATTCATTTAACTTTTCTTTTACCCAACTCGTTTTTCGTCAGTCAATGTATTCTTCCGACAAAACCATCTCAGAATTAGGCCGGCGATCGAAGCCATGTTAATTCATTGATTCATACCCAAGAAGGAAGGAAGCTACGGATGCGTTACAAACTAGTGCAGCAAATTTAGAATGGTTTCTAAATAGACAAGCTCAAGCGTCCGAGCAAATTCAACCTATGGACTTTATTCTTTTTTTCTTTCTCTTTAATTTTGGCCTAGAATCTAGATTGGGTAAGCCTCCATAATTACAAAATTCATGAAACATTTTAGACCAAGACGTACATGATATTTTCATATTCAAACTTCTAATCCGAGCTAGCTATCCATGAATAAAGCCCATTACAACCCACAAACGGGCCCAAAAGGTCCGAATCCACAAAATAGACACAAAAGCCCACAATCAAAAGAGCCCAAAGGCTCACAGACACAAATTGGGCAAAATGGCACAAATACTCTACCAAGGACACCGCAAACGGAATGGATCCAACCAAAGGCACCTCAATCCTATTTTTTTAGACGCAAACCTCCGTTCATGCACTAACAATATATGACGAGCACACATACGACCGCTCGATGCAAAACATGGAGAAGAATTATTACGTGTCTACACCTAACAAGAGTTGGTTCTTTTGAGAGAAACCAATAAAACTTTAGGGTGGTTTAATTTGAGGAAAACCGGCCTCCTAAACAAACATACATTTGAAAAATTATTCAATTTACTACCTTTATTGTGCATGTATAGTACTTTATTTACAACGAGAGTTTGAAATAAAATAAACTACATCTTAAAGGGTCCTAAACGGGATAACAATATCTTCTCACATTCTAATCTATTCCATGTTTCAACTAATGACACTATTAGAAAATTGACTTTTAGTGACGAAATTTTTGGTGACGAATTGAATTTCGTCACTAAAAGTTAATTTTTAGTGACAAAATGCTAGTTTCGTCACAAAAAAGGCTTTTTAGTGACGAAATTACTTTTCGTCACCAATTTCGTCACTAAAAGTTTTATTTGTGACGAAATAAAATTGTTGTCACTAAAAGTTAATTTTTTGGTGACGGAAAGTTTCGTCACCCACCGATCGATCGGTAATATATTACCGATCGATCGTATCGTAACCATCTGCAAATTCGGAAGACGATCGATCGTCAATATATTACGATCGATCGGTATCGTAACCGTCTGCAAATACGAAAGGACGATCGATCGGAAATATATGACGATCGATCGGTAAGCGTAACCGTCACTTTTTTCGAATTTCCGGAATGGAAAGACGCCACGTGTCAGAAAATAGCGATCGATCGGTAAGTAACTACCGATCGATCGTCACAAACATTATATGAAACCGCCGAAGTCATTTTACCGGTTATCTCTCCACGAAATCTCTCGAATTCTCTCAAAGTGCAAGGAGCCATTTCGTGCTGCATTGTCTTTCAAAAGCGTGGAATCATCCTTCATTGTCTTCTACGTCAAAGGTACGTACTTATATTATTTTTTTAAGCAATATTAAGTGGTTGTTCAGTAGGAATTTTTAGTTTACGTTTTCTAATTTGCTATATCATCCATTTAGGACCGTAAAATATATTTATTTTATTGTTGATGCATGTTTTAAGAGTTTAGGATTGTTTTGGGATCAATTTTGGGTGATTTTGGGCCTGTTTTGGGGTATTGAACGCCTGTGTGTCTTTGTTCCCGTAACGATCGATCGTCTAAATGGCGATCGATCGTAGTGTAAGTGGTAGGTGAAATGATCGATCGGTTAAATTCACCGATCGATCGCTGATTTGGTACGGAGCGATCGATGCTTTAGTGAGCGATCGATCGTCTCCTCGAAACTGTGCGTTTCAATTCATGAGCGATCGATCGTTTATATAGACGATCGATCGTAAGCTACAATGTGAAGCGTACCGTTTAGCTTAAAACGCGATCGATCGCTTTTTTGGCGATCGATCGCTTAGTGATACTGTGCGTTTGGTTGCATGGACGATCGATCGTCTGTGCACTGAAACGCGTCTTTTAACCGATAGCGTTCGATCGGTGAAATTATTGATCGATCGCCATTTAGTGATCGATCGGTATATTTAGTGATCGATCGTAACATTTATAAACGATCGATCGTCATATTTAGTGATCGATCGTCACATTTAGTGATCGATCGTCACGTGATTGTGATTACTTTTTTTTTTTTTAAAGTAATACGTTATTTTGATTGCTTATTAACACATATTTATATACAACTTTTGCAGTATACATAAAATGTCAGGAGTTAAGCGTGCACGCACAACGAACCGGGACGGGATCGTCGTCCCAAGAGCAAGAAGTCGCTGATCCAATGATGACCTTGGAGAGGCGAATGGAGTACCTGAGGGGGCGGCCAGTGGCCAAAGAGCGTCCTGTGACGCTCTCTGATTTTGATCAGTTATTGTATGAGGAGCACTCCCTCTACCAACTCTTCGAGTACCAAGGGTTTATTCATCAGCTCTCGTGGACTGAAGGGTTTTGCGTGGACAGTTGTGCAAGATTTCTTCTGTGCACTCGTCTCGGTCGATAGAGCACCTGAGGTGCAGCTAGAGGTGCGAGGCGTGCAGTTCTTATTCTCGGCAGACGTCATTGCCGATTTCTTAAACTGCCCCCGGCCCGAGAGCCCCTGTTTCCCGGCGGTACCCCTGAATGATGAACAGAGGACATCAGAGCAGGATTTGTGGACGCTGATGACTGGGAAGACCTCTGCAGTGGTGGGCAGCATAATTAAGCAGAGTGAGTTCAGTGAGTTTTGGCGGATTTTGCACCTTATCTGGACGCCGAACGTCGATGGCAGAACTCATTCCACCGAGTGTCCGTTCACGAGAGCTCAGTGCATGCTCTTATTGGGTCAGCAGACGCGGATAGATTTTCCGTTGTACATGTTCGAGGTGATTATGGATGAGGCTTGGGAAATTAAGGAATATAGCCTCCCATACGGCGTGTTTCTGACTCAGTTCCTCATTTCGGGGAGTCGTGATCGCTGCCTCGGATACACGTAAGGAGGTTAAGAGTGCGCTGAACAAGTTCACTCTGTCCAGGAGCCGGGGCCAGGAGGGGGCATTGACTCGACGGTTTGCTCGTAGAGCAGCAGCGGCCGTAGAGGAGGCATCACGGCCTTCGACATCAGCGTCAGAGGCACCTATGGAGACGGGAGCACCTGCAGTGCCTCCTCCATGGATGGCCCAGCTATTTGCGGACTTCGACAGCCGTGTCGGCGCGACTATGAAGGCCACTCTACAGCCATTTGAGAGGCGGATGCAGTCAATGGAGGAGCAGCTGAAGGAGCTCCGGACCGCCTTCGATGGGGAGTGCACTGTGACAATGCTGCGCAACAAGTCGGTCGTGGCTCATATGGCGGACGTCAACGAGCAGCTGGAAGAATTAAAAAGACTCTGGATGATTTCAAGATGGAGGCAGATCCACAGAGGATTCCCGGAGATATTCCTGATGACGTGGCCACTTTCCGTGATGCTGTTCGACGTTGATGAGTTTTGATGTTATTTTATTATATCTATTTGGGACATACATTTTGATTTATGGTTTTATTTATCTGTTTGAGACATTTGTGTTTATTTGGATTTGGTTTTTTTATTTACGTATTTGAGACAGTTTCTGGAATATTACTATGTACGTGTTTTTCTATTTGTATTTCTTTATCGACACTTATATAAGTAAAATGACCAATATACCCTTTGGTCGGCAAAAATAACGAAATAAGTGGTTTATCAAATAACTAATATAAAGAATTTAACAAGAATCGTTTTTTATTTTACTGCTTTACAACTAAATACACCGATACATCGGTGTTGTCCGTCGTCATTTGGGTGCACTAACCGATCGATCGGTATATACGCAGATCGATCGCTACATTAGTTTTTAATGTAACCTCAATTTTTTTAAATAATGTGAGTTTAAATTATTAGAAACATAGAAATATATATTAACAAAGTATGTTAGGATGTATTTAGATTACAAAAAAACATATCAAGTACATATCATTAATTTTTAAGAAAGCATTTATAAGTTATACATGTTGTAACATAGATGTATTTTGTTTGTGTTAGTATGAGTGAGGTATTAAGATATTTGAAATAGTGACATAACGCTTATTTAACACATGATTATAATTTCGTATGAGATACGCATTAATATGATATTATAAGTAATTAATTTTAATAATTAAGTCATTTGTTAGGCCAAAAACAATTTTCTAATAATTAGACCCACGATCGATCGCATTATTGGCGATCGATCGGTACATAACGGTGTCGTTTAATATTTTGGTACCAATGGATCGTTAATTTTGGGTCTTCATAACGGTTTTTATTCTCTTCAACGATCGATCGGTAATATTACCGATCGATCGGTATAATCTAGGCGGAATTTTTGGTGATACCGATCGATCGGTAATATTACCGATCGATCGGTGTTTATCGCGCTTGAATCCCGAGGATGCTCTAAAGCCGTGGGTGGAGCAAAAACACACCCACGGCAAGAGAAAACTAGAGACTCGCGGAAGAGCCATTTTTCTCTTTAATTTTGTCTAAATACCGTCATTTTAGTTGTGAGAGTGTTTAGAAGTCCTTAAGGTTAAGCCCAAGCTCAAATTCATTGGTTTTTTAACCGGGTGAGTATTGAAAAATTTGGGCGACATTTGTGAGATTTTAGTGTGAATCTAGTTCGTTTTGATCTACATTTCGTGCAAAAGGTAATATCCTCAACCTACACTACGATTTTTGATTGATTTCGTCGGTTATTTGGTGTTATTTTTATTTTTCTATTCGTGGGTGTTGTGGATTGGATTTGTGTTGATTAGAGCTTCTTAGAGTGTTTTTAATATGTATATTAGAATTAGTATTGCATGAGAATGATTTGTGAGTGTTTTGGGCGTGGATTTGAGTGTGTGGGAGGCTGGCAAGCTGTTTTGTTGATCTGGGTTACTCACGATCGATCACCATATTCTGGCGATCGATCGTTTGTTAGATGGAGGTTCACCGATCGATCGTCTTTATAATGACGATCGATCGGTGAACATCCGATCGATCGTCATTATAACAACGATCGATCGCCAGTTAGGGCAGATTGCAAGTTATTGACCTTTTGATGTTATTTTATTATATTCTCATATTTAATTATTGAAGTGCTTGAGTTCTGAAAATGAATCATGAAGTTTGAGAAGCATGGAGGATGAATATTGGAGTGTTTTTGACTTGTTATGTTTGAGTTTATTTTTGGATAAAATGTGTGTACCCGTAGACCCGTTCAAGGGTTAAGACGCGATAAATTATGCGTTTATCGCGTAATAACCCTTGAATTGTCCAATATGGACAGTTTGAGATTGTGTATTCGTGGTTGGACGAGTTCGGTACTTGTGTCCTGTCCTGTCTTGGAGGAAATTCGGTATCATTACCTTTTGTCTCTGGGTATACTACTAGCATTGGTGTATGACGTCATACAACTATCGTTGATGACGTTTGCCTCCAACGCTGGTGCGTGTATTTGGGGACTGGGGGAGATGCTGCCGAATTTTTTTTGAGGTATGGATGGACACAAGTTGAACTGATGTTCAACTCCAAATGGCGAGTCGTGCAGAAATTGTCGTGTAGAAATGCATATGACATTCCGGCCCGGATCCGGATGGTGAAGTTGATGTAAACATTGAATCGGGAGCAGCCATCGCGAATGAAGCGTATCAAGAGGACGATGCCATTGACTTGTTTATAGACTTCCGACAGTTTAATCTTAATCCACTACGGAGGGATGACGTTACGCCAAACGTTATCCAAGCTTCTGAGGCAATTGATCGGCGGAAAAAAAGACGTATAGATAGTAACAATGTTTCAGAGGGGATGAAGCAGAATTTGAAGAGAATAGAAGAAAGTGGGGACGAAGATTTATTCGAAAGTGATAGCAACTCTACTGAGAATGAGGCATCGGGCGATAACGCGAAGAATCAGATTCTGATTAATAATTTCTTTCATGTATATTTTTC
Source organism: Morella rubra (assembly GCA_003952965.2). Lineage (NCBI taxonomy): Eukaryota > Viridiplantae > Streptophyta > Magnoliopsida > Fagales > Myricaceae > Morella > Morella rubra. Next base: position 15,356,956 of record CM025856.1, on the reverse strand, counting down.
TTTCTAATGTTGATGTTTGCTGAACTATTTTTACTGTTACTGTCTCGTTTACCATATCTTTATCGTTTATTTTGTTATGTCACAGCTTCTACGGTGAAATGAAGCGTGGACGAGAATTTCCTTCAGTTACTTCTGGTTGCATAGTTAATAGTATGAGTCCGATCCTGAGTCCTACACTGAGCGCTCCTTCTCCGAGAGTGAATGAAGGCATGAGTCAAGGCACGCCAGCTTGTCCTAGTAGTTGTGCATGTAAGAAATTATTCTAAGTTATATTTCAATTTCCTTAAGTTAACCGACCGACTAACTTTGTTAATTTTATTTTATGTAGCGACATCAGCTTCTAAACGTGGGCGAGGTAGGACACGTGGAGTCAGTTTGGAGAAGAGTCTTGGGTCCGGGGTCCGGGAAACTATCGGTGCATATCCCGGAGGGAGAGTGTGGAGGAGTTTCTTCCACTGCTGCCATTCTATCGACGAAGATTGGAATGTTGGTCCGAGGGTTGATTCCGATCTCAGTTAACAAGTGGGTCGATGTTCCTACAGAAGTGAAGGAGTACATTATGGATCGGGTGTTGGTATGATTAAATTCGTAAATATAAATTTTTGGTGGACGCATTTCGTTTATCATTGTAATATTGTATGTTTTGGTACTTATGCAGGACCACTTCGACCTTGACTACACCCGTCATGAGGACGTGAGGACGGTGGTCGAGACAATGATGACGGCACGTCGAACGCACCGCAACCGAATGCATGCGTATTTTAAGAAGTTCCCGAGTAAAGAGGCGGCGTTGCTGAAGCCGCATCCTGATACCACAGAAGAACAGTGGAAGGAGTTATGCGATCTGTTCACCAGCGAAGCATTTATGGTACGTGATTACAAAAACTTGTTGCTTAAATATTACATTCTTTTTATATTTAATTACTTAAAATATCGCAGAAACGAAGCGAGCAAAATAAGAAGAATAGATCAAAGTTGACTGTGAACCACGCTGCTGGTTCGCGCTCGTTCCAGCGCACACGAGCTTGCATGGTAAGTTAACAACTAAATCTTAGACTTTATTGATATTGTTTGTCAATAACTTTATGCTATTGTCATGTAGAAAAATCAAGAAAGCGGCAATATCAATCCTGCAGAGCTGTATAAAAAGAATTATACAAACAAAGATGGGATTTGGACCTCGGAAGGAGCGAGAGAAATTTATGTAAGTCGCTTTCATTTCAATCTACTTTATGTAATTTATGTATAGTTTATCTACATTAATGTTTCTGGTAATTATTGTCATTTTTTCAGGAACGGATGGATGCCTTCCAGCGTAAGTGTGATTTAGAAGGGAAGACTTATACCGAAATTGAAGTATATTCCGAGATATTGGGCAAGAAGTCGGGATATGTTCGGGGATTAGGACGGGCGGTTAAGCCTTTGCCTTCATCAACTTTGACTACACAGTCTTCTGATCTACAGCACCAGCTAGCAAAGGCAAGGATGAGATAGAGGCGATGAGAGCTGCTAGAGAAAAAGACTTGCAAGAATTTGCAAGAAGCAAGCTGAGATGGAGGCCACGCTGAGGGACCACCGTGAGGAGCAGCGGGTGGAGCAGGAGCGCATCCGGTTGGAGCAGGAGGAGCGCATGAAAAGGGAGCAAGAGCGCATGCGAATAGCACGAGGAGCGTATACAACTGGAACAAGAGCGCATGCGAAAGGAGCAAGAGCGCTTACGGGCAGAAATATCGAAGGAACTGGAGAAGAAAATGTCCTCTGTAATGGAGAAGAAAATGAGCGACATGTCAAAGCGACTATTCAGCCAGTTTGGGGTTCAAAAAGGTAGATGCATGTATATTGTAATAACTTTTTAATTATGTATTATTACGATATTATTTTCGATTTAATTATGGATCACTATATGTTATTATTGATATTTATTAATGTGAGTATTGTATTATTATTATAAAATGTACGTGTTATATAATATTTTTTATTATTTTGTTTTTAAAAAAAAAAAAACAATTCTCTCCACTTCGATCGTCATATTCAGCGATCGATCGTTTGTTGTTCAACCGATCGATCGTCCAATACTACCGATTGATCGGTTCATAAATCAATGTTACATCACTGAATTAACGACCGATCGTCCATGGCATAACGATCGATCGTTATACTTTAGGATCGATCGCTTATATAAAGCGTCCGATCGTCTTTGCTTAAGCGATCAATCGTCGTTGCTTATGCGATCGATCGTCGTTGCTTATGCGATCGATCGCCAATATGTACCGATCGATCGATCAATATGTACCGATCGATCCGATCGATCGGATTCCCAATCGATCCATCACTTCGTTTTCAACGACCGATCGTGAAAATTACCGATCGATCAGTATATTTAGTGACGAAAAATATCCGTCACTAAAAACTTTTCGTGACGAAATTCGAATTTCGTCACGAAATACATTTTGTGACGCTCATTCGCTGACGGAGCTCGTGACGAAAAATACTTTTAGTGACAAAAAAATTTGTCACTAAAAAGTGACAATTTTTGTCAGTGTATAATATCAACTTTATATAAAAAATTTCAAATATCCTAACAAATCATATCATTCAAAATCTTATGCCCATAATATTCCTATCCCCTTAGTATTGCCTCGTTCTCAAGGCAATAAGAACTTATAAAATTGCTTTACGTTGGCGCGTGTAAAGTTGTATCCATGTTGAAGCGTACTAGAAAAAGGATCAATCCTTTACTTGCAAGAGCATCTGAAATTGCATCTGGATCACAGAAAAGTGGTGTGAACGTATACAAATACATATTTTGTTTTTTTTTAAAAAAAAAAATTATCTTCTGCCTTTTCAAAAAAAAATAAATTAAAAGAACATTTTCGACAACTTATTCCTTTTCTTCAATTCTAACTGTCTTCGAAACAATTAATTGACTTTAAATTGGGTTTGGAACGACAATCTTGGTCAATGAGATCCTCGCTACCCTTGCATTGTTGGATGTCGGACAAAGTATTTTTTTTCTTTTGCCAGCTCCTTAAAATTCATCCCATTGAAAGAATCACATGGTACTTGGGCCAGAGAACTCATCTGGTTGAATGAATTATAATGGTTATGGCTGGGTATTTTACATCAATCTCTTGATCTCTTCGTGCCTCCAATTGGATGAATTGAGTTTGGAGCACAAAAAGCATGTCTTCAATCATCTGTATCATCCTAATTTCTTACTTCAAACCATTATGATTTCAAATTGGATTCAATATAGTTTATCTTTGCTTCAGTACATGAGTGGCATGGCTGAGTCGTGGCTGAGTCGTGGCTGCCTCTGATATCATTTGTTACGTACCTACATGTAACAGTAGTTGGTTCTTTCAAGAAAAAAACAATGAAACTTTATGGCGGTTTAGTTCGAGAAAAACCGACCTAAACAAACATATGTTTGAGAAAATATTCAACTCGCTACCTTTCTTATTCACGTAGGCTGCCTTATAAGCTTATAAAGAGAGTTTAAGATAAATAAACATCTAAGATAGTCCTAAATGCTAATGGAAGAGAATAACAATATCCATCCACATCCTAACCATATCTCAGAAAGCCGAAGTCATGTTAATTAATTGTTTCCATACCCAAAAAGGAAGGAAGCTTGGGATGTTTCAAAAACTTGTGCAACAAATTAAGCATGGATGGTTTCTAATAGACAAGCTCAAGCGTCCGAGCAAATTCATAAATCTATATATCAACTCTATTTTTTTTTTTCTTTCTCTTTAATTTTGGCCTAGAATCTAGATTGGGTACGCCTCCAATTACAAAATTCATGAAACATTTTAGACCAAAACAAAAATCATCACCGTGGTATACTAACATATATATTTTAAGAAATGAACTATTAATGGACCTTTTAATTCTACGAGAAAGTACATATTTACATCTTGAAACTTCTAATCCGAGCTAGCTATCCAGGAGTCCGTGTTTCTCGTAATAACTAAACTTTTACTTGCACAGGATTAATGATACGGAAACTCTTTCCTCCACCCAAATAATAGCCATTGTGCAAAAACCATGAGATTATGAAAAAGGTTAAACGTGGAATCCAACAAGACTAAACAACAAACCTCCATTACCAACATTAGACAGAAAAGACGTCTGTCAGGTTGGCCATGAGTGACTGGACACAAATTATCAAGTGAATAAGAGATCATTATCACTAAAAGTACAAAAAACAAAAAGGAAGAAGAGTTATGGGGTAAAATTTATACCTAGGCATGGACTGATCAATATCTTTCTGAACGAAAAGGCTATCCATCCTTCGCTACCAATTCTGTAAAACTTCACGTTTTCGCTTTCTTCGTCATACGCTCATGCATATGTCCCCACGCATATCATATTCTCAGAGTTTTGATTGACCAATATATATGTATAGAAAATAATGTAGAGGCCTTGCTTAGTAGAAGAGAAGGCCAAGCATGAAAAACAAGAGACAGCCAGGTTAGCCAAAGAGACTGCCTACGAATCACAGAAGAGTTTCTGAACTGATATATACACTAGAAAGCTCTTTGAGGAGCAGGCAAGTCATCCTTGGCTACCAAACAAGACTCTTGTCCTCATGCTCGATCTCTCTTCTCTCAAAACTATTTGATAACCGATCACTAGATGCTAAAAACTCTACGTCTTGGAGCCTCTATTTATAGGATATAAAAGATTCAACCCATTTGACTAGTCGTTATAATCTTCTCTTACTGTTAAAAGTTGAAGATGGAAGTTTGAGAGGAAAAACAAAGTGCGAGAGGTAACTGAGAGTGCAAGCTTTGAGAGAATGATTCGTAATTGTATTCATGAAATCTGTCTGCTATATATACACAAATAAAGTCAAGTAACAGACTACCAGTTTATCTAACAACGTAACAACTTCTATCCACGTCACTAAATATTAGTTACAGAATTACAGAATAGAGTTACAAAATATTGCATCGGTTAATACTCCCCCTCAAGATGGAGTGTGAATATTCAACACACCCATCTTGGAAAGTAAGTATTGAAGCTGGACCGAGCCAAGAGATTTGGCAAGTAAATCGGCAACCTGATGCTTAGTAGAAACATGGAATGTTTGAATCACACGATCAGTAATCTTATCCCGAATAAAATGACAATCCAATTCTATATGTTTAGTTCGTTCATGGAAGACCGTATTAGCAGCTCTGTGTAAAGCAGATTGACTGTCACAAAATAGCAACACAGGCTGAAGATGTGAGATCTTGAAAAGCAGATACAATATCCACTGAACCTCAGACACGGTGGCAGCCATGGCACAGTACTCAGCCTCAGCTGAAGACTGGGAAACAGTAGGCTGTTTCTTGGATTTCTAGGAAACCAAGGAATCGCCTATGAAAACGCAGTAGCCAGTTATGGATTTTCGGGATTCAAGGCATGCAACCCAATCAGAGTCCGAATAAGCCTTGAGGTGAACTGGGGAAGCAGCAGAGGAAAACAATCCTAGGTCGACTGTGGCTTTCAAGTAGCGTAGAATACGATAAGCTGTTTGCAGATGAGGCTCGTGAGGCTTATCCATAAATTGGCTAAGCACCTGCACTGAATAAGCAAGATCTAGCCGAATCATAGTAAGGTAAATCAACCTGCCAATGAGTCTGCGATAACTTGTAGCATCAGTGAGCAATTCTCCAGTAGAAGAATCAAGCTTGTGATGTTGCTCAAGAGGGGTCTTAGCAGGTCTTGCACCCAAGAAACCAGAGTCAGTGAGTACATCAAGAGTAAATTTTCTTTGACATAAAGAAATCCCTTCAGCTGATCTAGCAACTTCTAAACCAAGGAAAAACTTGAGAGGCCCCAAGTCCTTGATTTTAAACAGAGCATCAATTAAGTTTTTAAACTCATGAACACTGGAAACATCATTGCTGGCTAGGATGATATCATCCACATACACAAGTAAAGCAATAAAAACAGTACCTTGTTGCCGAGTAAATAATGAATAATCGGCTTTGGATTGATGAAATCCATTCGCAAGCAAGAAATCTGAAAATTTGAAAACCATTGTCTAGAGGCCTGTTTAAGGCCATAAAGTGACTTGGTAAGACGACATACTTGGTTCTCCCCCATAACATGAAAACCCGGAGGGATTGTCATCTAAATTTCCTCATTAAGATCCCCATGGAGGAAAGCATTGTTCACGTCTAATTGATGCAAATAGCACCCATTAGTTGCTGCCAAGGCCAGAAGGATTCGAACAGTGGAAATTTTGGCCACTGGTGAAAAAGTGTCAAAATAGTCAAATCCCTCTCTTTGGGTATAACCCTTAGCTACCAACCGTGCTTTATAACGCTCAATTTAGCCATCTGATTTGTATTTGATTTTATAAATCCATTTACAACCAATAGGGTGCTTATTACGAGGAAGAGATGTGATGGTCCAAGTATTGTTTTCTTGAAGGGCTTGAATTTCTTTGTGCAAGCTTCTTGCCATTCTAAAGATTTACTAGCTTGAGAATATGAAGTAGGTTCAACATGAGAGGAAATAGAAGCGGTAAAGACACGATGTGAAGGAGATAATCTATGACTGCCAAGATAAAAGAGAATATCATGTTTAGTACCTGAAGAAGAACCTTGTTGCAGAGGAAGGACAGATTGAGATTGAGCAGCCTGACAATAGTATTGTTGGAGATATGATGGTGCACGTCTACGTCTATCAAACCTACGAAGTACAGGTACAGAAGAGGAAGAAAGTTTATCTTGAGGAGGAGAACGTGAAATGTGTGAGTCTGCTGTATCAATAGTGTAACAAAAGGTGAGATATTAGGTAATATAGGATCAGGTGAAAGAGAATCTTGTAAGCTAGAAGGAATTATATCTTGAGGAGGTATAGCAGACACTGTGAGAGGAGATAACTCTACAATAGAATCTGATATAGGTTGAGGAATAACAGTAGAAGAAGAAGAATTAGGAAAAGAATTAGAGATAGGTATAGCATGTTGAAATGGAATAAAAAAATATGACATTACGAGAAACAAAGGTAACCTATTTTTCAATATCAAACAGTTTGTATTCTTTAATGCCATAAGGATATCCAAAAAAAATACACTTGGAAGATCTAGGATCAAATTTGGTTCTATGCCGTGATAAAGTTGCAGCAAAGCATAAGCAACCAAATGTTCTGAGGTGATTATATTTCGTTGAGGTGGAGAATAAAATTTCATAAGGTGATTTGTTGGAAAGTAATGGCATAGGGGTTCTGTTAATGGGGTACACAGCAATAAGCACACAATGATTCCAAAATTTTAGAGGAAGATGGGATTGAAAACGCAAAGCCCTAGCAACATTAAAGATATGTTGGTGCTTGCGTTTTACAAGTCCATTTTGCTGAGGAGTGTCTACACAAGATTTGTGATGTATAACTCCATGAGTAGTAAAAAAAGAATGAAGGTTAAACTCAGCACCATGATCAGTTCTTACGGTTTTTATACAAACATTAAACTGAATTTTATCCAGAGCAAAGAAAGAAGGAATATGAATTGCAACTTCAGATTTATTCTTCATCAAATACAACTAAGTTGATCGACTAAAATCATCAACAATGGTTAAAAAATAACATAATCCATCCATAACAGGAGTCGACATAGGATCCCATACATCAAGCTGAATCAAGTCAAATATATGTTTTGATGAATGAACACTAATGGGAAAAGGCAACTTTCGTTGCTTTGCTAGAGGGCAAACAGTACATGGAAGAGACTTATAGTCCCGAATTGAAGAATTATTGGACTGTAAAAGTTTCAAAACTGGAAAGGAAACATGGCCGAGTCTATTATGCCACAGATTATTAATAGCAGAAACTGAATTAGAACGTATAGCAGAAGCAACAGCACTATTGTCAGAGAGCAACAAGTGATAAAGGCCAGCTCGTTGTTCAGCTAATCCAATCATCTTCCACTTGCAGAGGTCTTGGATGTAACAAAACCAGGAAAGAAGAAAACACAACAATTAATTTCTCGAGTAAGTTGACTGACTAAGATAAGGTTGAAATCGAATGAGGAAACACAGAGAACATTAGTCAAAGTTAAAGTAGGAGAGATTTTAACATGACCAATATGTGTAACGGCTGCAGAATGACCATTAGGGAGTTTGACAGTGGAAGAAATTGTTGAAACAACATGTGAAAGTGAAGACTGGGAGTGCACCATGTGATCGGTGGCTCCCGTGTCAATTATCCAATTGATTTGAGAATGAGACGTAGAGGATAGGCAGAATGTCGTACCTGTCATATTAGGAATTGGTTCAAGAGAAGTTTGACTAGTATAACCTGCAAGGCAGACGACTGTGGAAAGGATTGAGGTTGAGTGTCAGGTGTGTTTCGTGGTTGCAAAAGCTGCTGATATTGTGCTTGAGTAAATGTGAAAGGAGGTGTATCAGTTGTAAATGTAGTATTGTCAATTGCAAAATCAGATGTAACATGATTAGCATAGGCTTTGGCTTTAGGATTTTTATATCTAGGTGGATATCCACGAAGCTTGAAACACTTATCGACAGTATGCCCTAAGACACCACAGTGACTGCACAGAGGCCTTTCTTTCTTAACAAACTGATTTCCACCAGCATTGTGTCCATACCGAGGAACAACTCCAGATCCAGAGTTTGAAGACCGACTGAGAAATGCAAGAGAATCAGGAGTTGGGAGTATAGCAGACGCTATTTCTCTCTGTTTCTCTTCTTGCAGAATTAATGAAAAAACTTTGTTTATCGGTGGCAGTGGATCCCTCAATAGAATCTGACCTCTGATGTTAGAATAGGAATCTTTAAGCCCCATGAGAAATTTCATGACATACTCTTGTTGTTGAAATTCAATCAGAATCTTCATTGCTCCACACGAGCAAGAAGGAATGGGCCTATAATTGCCAAGTTCATCCCAAAGTCCTTTAAGCTTGGTGTAATAAGCATTGACCGTCAACTATTCTTGAGATTGGCTTGAAATAGCCTTCTGCAATTGAAATATGCGAGGTCCATTACCTCTAGAGAATTTATCTCTCAGGTCTGACCAGATTTCTTTTGCAGTTTCAATGTAGATCATGCTTGCTGCAAGATCCTTGGAGATGGAATTCAGTATCCAAGATATGACCATGTTATTGCAGCGTTGCCAGATTCCAAACCGAGAGTCTTCAGCGCTTGGTTTCTTGATAGATCCATCTATGAATCCTATCTTGTTCTTGGCGCTCAACATCATTTCCATTGAACGGCACCAGGTAGGATAATTGTCACCTAATAACAATTGTGAAACTAAGATCATTCCAAGACTATCTCCATGGTAGAGGTAGTACGGGCCAGAGCTTTCATTAGACATATCTCGATTCAATCTAGAGAAAGGATATGTAGGAGGTACTAGAGAAACAGGAGATACAGAAGGTACTGGAAGGAGGTGTTGTGGAAGTCATGAATCAGAAAAGCTCTGATACCATGTTAAAAGTCGAAGATGGAAGTTTGAGAGGAAAAACAGAGTGCGAGAAGTAACTGAGAGTGCAAGCTTTGAGAGAATGTTCGTAATTGTATTCGTGAAATCAGTCTGCTATATATACAAAAATAAAGTCAAGTAACAGACTACCAGTTTATCTAACTACGTAACAACTTCTATCCACTTCACTAAATATTAGTTTCAGAATTACAGAATAAAGTTACAGAATATTGCATTGGTTAATACTTACATTATCCGCCATTGTCAACATACGGCATCAAATATTAGCATGACGCCACTGGATATATTCCATTCAAAAAAGGAAAGCCGAAGAGGGTCTTCAACCTGCCACTTTTGTAGCGCAACTTGCGCCCAGTCAATTTCGGAACAAGGAAGTTGAACTAAAAAAAGGGGCAGCCAAGGGTAGCAAGGCTGTACCGAAAGCTAAGAAGAAGCAGATGGATCAGGAAGACTAGATTTCTCAACGTTCAGCAAAGCTTAAAGAAAAACATGATGAAAAACTTGCTTCATTAGGCTAGCTATAGCAGAGGTGAAGGAGGTTGAAAAAGCAATCTTGAAAATTTAGTTAAAGCCATTGCAGGGATTTCTGTTACCTAGCAAGAGTGCAAAAAAGCGAGGAAGAAAAGCTTAGCAAGAAGCAGCAAGAGAGCAAAGAATCCAAGTGGAGCAGAGCCACATAATAAGTGATCGAATGATTGAAGATGAGGAAACATGCATCCGATTTTCTCTCATTTTTCCTGTCGGAGGATGAGATAGAAGGTGATTCTGGTAATTCATTAGCAGAGAGATTTGAGAATTACTGTAAAGAAGTGGAATCAACAGCAGCATGGGGCGGACAACTGGAGCTTTGGTGCTCTAACTCATTCCCTTAGAAAACATATCATGATATTTTCAGGGTCCTTCCCCGAAATAGAGATTGGGAGGAGTACAAAGCTGATAGTGGGAATAGTCATCAAATTCAAGTGTCATGATATCATACCATAAGCACATGCATTTGGGCTTGGTGAGCACTACAATTCTCTTGTCCCCAAGTAGACAAAATAGATAAGTTTCGAACTGTGAGTACACAAATTAAATAGCTGAAATCTTAGAAGGACACAGTGTTTGACAATATGTTATCACAGAGAACCTCCTTTCATAGGATTGTTGCTTTAAATTGAAACTACATTTGTTCGAAGAACAAAGAAAAATGGAAAAAAAAAATTATATATATATCCATGATGTGCTATTTTAGTACCTTTTGATTCCTCTTAATTTGTCCATATGGGCTGGCTATTGTAATTGAAATGAACCTACGTACCTTTTATACAATTCGATCTGTTTGAAAGTTGGAAGCCATGTGAGGGATGCCACCCTGCCACTCTATGCTCCATTTCGGTGGCGAATATTATTATTCCACATTGGGCACAAGTGGATTGCATGCCACAATCCTCTATTCAGCACAATATATATGACATGTAAATAAGGCAAAGTAACTTGCTCCACAATTGATATAAATTTTTTATATGTAATGGCAGAATTTTTGGGCTGACAATAAGTGTCGTGGCAGTTCCACATCACTATCAAGAGGCTAGCTGTATATAAATATATATACAGTTGAATCAATCATGCACGTTCATTATATATAGGTTATATTAATTAGTGACGGCATTTATTTAGAGACAACATTTCAGGAATACTTTTGTAAATGAGATGTATATCTCTAAAAATGTACCTCAAAATTTGTTTGCAAAGTATCTTATACTCGGATCATCGTTTCATAAACCGCCAATAAATTGTAAATGAGAGATTTGCGCACGCATGAAAGTTGCTTATAAATGGGGTAGACACTAATGAACCGTGTAAGCATTCCATCAGTCAGGTGGATTTGCAGCATGAACACAGATTCATGTTGACGTTGAGATGCATGAATTTTGTTAAGTTTTATAAGTTTGTATAGATAACCATTTTGTTTGAGTTATGATGCATGTCATGCCAAATTGCCCACCGAAGCCGTATCAAATAGAGACATCTCTGTTAAGGAAGGAGGCCGATGTGCTACTTATAGAGTCACAGCATCTTTCGAAATTGCATTTAAGATAGATAAACAAGTAGCTACAGCTGTCAAAACTGAGTAAATTATTACACTTGCAAATTGGAGAATTTAAAAAGGAAAATGAGCACCAATCGGGCGTTGTCGAAGACCTGTAAAAATCCGACTAATTCGTGGAAGCAGAGTCAGTATTATTAGGAGTTGATGCAGTACTTCCGTGGGAGAGTCCAAGAAAGAAAGTGAACTTAAACCCTTTTAGGAAGCCAATTCAGCAACAGTTGTCGCCGAAACCTTGAAGAATCT